>CM022479.1:7105798-7149030 GCA_011952105.1 Coreoperca whiteheadi
ATAAATACTCAGAATAAGGACCCGGAGCGCGGTACACTATAACAAATAGGATTGGCTGTCATGTTTTCCAGGTTGGGTGTGAAAGACTTAGAACAAGGCTTTCGAATGAGTTATAATTTAGTTTAGGTTTAGGGTTGATTAATAGGCTTGAGTCGAAGATTGCTGCAACTCCACCTCCTCGGCCGGTGCCTCGAGGATTGTGAGTATTAATATGACTGGGCGGAGTGGATTCATTTAGGCTAACATATTTTTCATGACCCAGCCAGGTTTCAGTGAGACAAAATAAATCAATATGATAATCTGATATCAGATCATTTACTAGTACAGCTTTAGATGACAGAGATCTGATGTTTAGGAGTCCACATTTAAGTATCTTATTTTGAGGTGCTATTTCTGTTGTGGTAATTTTTTTTTAAATTATTATGTATAACTCCTCTTCTGTTAGCTTTTGATTTTATAAATTTCAGTGGCCGGGGGGGCAGACACCGTCATTATGGGATTATGGGTGGGTAACTGCTCTGGAAGCGCAGAGAAGCGTGTAGGACTGCAACTCTGCCTCCTGGTCTCAACTCTGGATTGTCATGGTTTAGGTCCACTAATAAACTCGGCCAGATTTCTAGATATGAGAGCTGCACCATCCAAAGTTGGATGAATGCCGTCTCTCCTAATCAGACCAGGTCTTCCCCAGAAAGTCCGCCAATTATCTACGAAGCCCACACCGTTTGCTGGACACCACCTCGACAGCCAGCGACGGAATGAAGACATGCGGCTAAACATGTCATCACTGGTCAGATTTGGCAGGGGCCCAGAGAAAACTACGGAGTCCGACATCGTCTTTGCATATGTACACACCGACTCAACATTACCTTCCCATACCGATTCCGATACCTGGGCTCAGAGTATCGGCCGATACCGATTACTGATCCAATACCTGGGTGTGTATCTAATGGTAAATGGACTGTACTTGTATAGCGCTTTTCTAGTCTTTCTGACTACTCAAAGCGCTTTTACACTACGTCACATTCACCCCATTCACACACATTCACACGCTGATGGCAGGAGCTAACTGCCCATCAGTACAACTTAAACTAATCATTCACACTCACTCAGACACCGAAGGCGCAGCTTCGGGAGCAGTTCAGGGTTCAGTATCTTGCTCAAGGATATTTCGACACATGGCCGGGGGAAGCCGGGATCGAACCGCCAACCTTCCGATTGGTGGACGACCGCTCTGCCACCGAGCCACAGCCGCCCCTTTCTGTATTCAATTCAATTCAATTTTATTTATATAGCCCAATATCACAAATCACATTTGCCTCAAAGGGCTTTACAATCTATACAACATACGACACCCTCTGTCCTTAGACCCTCTATTCGAATAAGAAAAAACTACCCAACAAAACCCTTTTAACAGGAAAAATGATAGAAATCTCAGGAAGAGCAACAGAGGAGGGATCCCTCTCCCAGGACGGACAGACATGCAATAGATGTCGTAAGTGCAGAATAGATTCATAGCAGAAAATCATAGCACATACAATTATGATGACAATGGCAAAATTTTAGTGTGTGTGTATATATAATTATGATGAAAAGTGTAGGATGTAAAACATAAGGCTCTAGGTAGAGCCCAACGAGCAGGACCTGAGCCACTCGTCCCCTGCACCATAGACACAGCAGCACTGCCCCAGCAGGTCGCCATAGTCACAGATCCAGATACATCTCCGGACGCTGAAATACCTGCTGAAAGTGACCGTAAGAAAGAGCATTCAATCCAAAGATTCACTGTGGCACAACTCATCCTTTTCTGCTCTAGCCTTTGTAGAGCAACCAGTGTGTTCTTTGGGGTGACGCGTCTTCAAATGCTTTTTTTAAGTTACTCGTGTTAAAGTCTCAAATAGTTGTGCCACCCCTCAAAATTGCAGCCTGGCATATGAGACATGTCACCGTTTTACTGGCTGGTTGGTCCAGTCTGAAATACTGCCAAACAGCGGACATACTGCTAGCCAGTCTGTCCAGAAAAACGCGATTAAGCGCGCCAACAAACTTATGCAAGCTTGCTTAAAGAACAGACTAAAACCAAAATGCACTCATGTCCGCAATACAGACTAAATTCTCAATTACCCGGGTCTTGTTGTTTATTATATTTTATTTCTTGCATTGTGTTTTTCTGTATTCTAATGAACGGTATTTCTGCATTCAGTGAATACAAAGTTAAAAATGCAACCGCAGGGGGGCACAAGCCAGTGTCTTCATGTGCCAGTCCCAAGTCTGGACAAATGCAGAGGGTTGTGTCAGGAAGGGCAGCCGACGTAAAACACATGCCAAACTAAAAATGCGAATCATGACAATGACTTCCATACCGGATTGGTCGGGGCCCGGGTTAACAACGACCGCCACCGGTGCTGTTGACCTACAGGGTACCGGTGGAAATTGGACTACTGTTGGTCGAAGACGAAGAAGGAGAGGAGGAAGGTGTGTTCGTAGGCAGAGAGAGAAGAGGAAAGCTAAGAATGTAGGACTGACAGTAGGGACTTTGAATGTTGGGACTATGACAGGGAAGGCTAGAGAGTTGATTGACATGATGCAGAGAAGGAAGGTGGACATACTGTGTGTCCAGGAGACCAGGTGGAAAGGTAGCAAGGCTAGAAGCTTAGGAGCAGGGTTCAAGTTGTTCTACCATGGGTCGGATAGGAAGAGAAATGGAGTAGGAGTTGTCCTGAAAGAGGAGTTTGTGAGGAATGTTCTTGAGGTGAAAAGAGTGTAAGACAGGTTGATGAGCCTGAAGCTGGAAATTGAAGGGGTGATGTTCAATGTTGTGAGTGGTTATGCCCCACAGGTAGGATGTGAGTTAGAAGAGAAGGAGAAATTCTGGAGTGAGTTAGATGAAGTGATGCAGAGCATCCCCAGAGGTGAGACAGTGGTGATTGGTGCAGATTTCAACGGCCATGTAGGTGAAGGCAACAGAGGTGATGAGATGGCACAGAACCCTACTGCTACTTCCTATGACTATATGCATGTGTTGGAAACCGCTTTCGGAACCGCTGAAAGTCCGTCTGACCTTCTAGTCAAATTCAGACACACATTTCAATGCGAAGGGGAAAAACTGTCGGCCTACCTGCTTAGGTTAGATAAACTGCTGCACTGTGTGTTCAGGAAAGGAGGGGTGGAGCTGTCTGAAATGAACCGACTACGCATTGAGCAGGTTGTGAGAGGTGCATTGCCACAAGACATGATTCCCTTTCGCTTTCGTATGACGCACAAGCTGCGAGATCCTCCTACTTTTAATGAGTTGTTAAAAGAGGTTAGGGAGGAAGAGTAGACATGATGTTAAGAGCACAGTGATGTCTAAAACCGTTACTCCTGTTTCCAAGCCTGCTCCTGAAACTGTCAATCCTGAAGTGGAGCAACTGAAAAATGACATCAGCGTCATGAAAGCTGAAATGATTAATCTTAAAGCTGCTGCCGTCACAACACAGTCAGACACCAGATGTCCCCAGCCTGAAATCCCTGGCAAGGCAAAACACTGGAGAAATGAAACTCCACACAGCAATGAGGACAATAGATCTGGAGTGTTTTGCTACTGATGTGGGGAGGATGGACATTTTAAGCGGGATTGTGAAGGTGAGAAAAACCTTAAGAAAGTCAACAAACGCCTCATCAAACTGACAAAGAAGTCGGGAAACTACCGCGGGAACCAGTAGAGGAACATCCTGGCATCCTGTTGGTGAAAACACGTTCCACCAAGTGCATCGAACCAGACGAAAAAGTGGAGGACACTATACCTGAAGGCTTAGTGGGGCCAAGCTCTGCTGTATCAGTGCAAGTTGAAGGCATTTATGCTAAAGCCGTACTCGATACTGGTTCTCAAGTGACTTTGTTGTACAGATCCTTCTACAACAGATACTTGACACACCTGCTATTGACGCCTATCAGCGTTTTGCAGATATGGGGTCTCAGACCTTCTGATTACCCTTATGATGGCGATTTTTCACTTAAGCTGGAGTTTTTGGAAGCTGACGTAGGAGTCCCTGACACCATTAATGCCCTTGTGTTGGTCTGTCTCGACCCCGTTGTGAGAGGTGAAGCTTCCATACTTGTTGGCACAAACACACTGACTGTGAGACGACTACTTAAGAGCTGTAAGGAAAGGGGAGGAGAACATTTTTTAAGCACAAAGTACATCCATCCTGTTTTCAAAAGGGTGTTTGAAAAGATGCCAGAACTCACGCCTGATGAAGACATGCACAAGAGAGAAACTGTGTGGTTCACAAAAACTAAACCTGTTACTTTGCGCCCTGAAGGAGTGGCCAGAGTGACAGGTGTATTGAAGTTTCAGGGAATGCCCAGCACTCAAGCTATTCTCGTGGACTCACCTGATTAACCTGCGGAGGAACCAAGGTTTCCAGAGGAGCTCTTGGTAAGACCTGAGTTATAGGCATCCACCGTTGTAATGTCAAAAAGAATCACTGTGCTGGTCAGGAATGTGTCAGCAAGAGAAATCACATTGACTAGAGGAATGCCGATTGCCCACCTGTTTCCAGTGGATGTGATGTCATCACCTTCAACAAAGAATGAGTCCAAAGTTAAGTCAGTTGGAAAAGTGACCCCGTCTTCCTTCAGCTTTGGAGATTCGCCAGTTCCTAAGGAATGGAAGGAGAGACTAGTGGGCAAAATGATGGAACGCAGTGAGGTTTTCTCTACCCATGAGTTTGATGTAGGATGCTGTAGAAGTACACACCACACTATCAAGAACACTGAGAACAAAACTTTTCGAGAGAGGTCTCGCTGGCTGACACCTGCTGATGTGAAGGCATTAAGGCAGCATCTGTCGCAGCTGAAAGATGCTGGGATCATCATGGAGTCACGAAGTCCTTATGCTTCACCCATCGTAGTGGTGAGGAAGAAGAATGGAAAGATAAGGATGTGTGTGGACTTCAGGACACCAAACACACGTACTATTCCTGACCAGTACACAGTGCCAAGAATTGAGGATGCACTGGCCTGTCTCAACGGAAGCAAGTGGTTTGGTGTGCTGGACCTCCGAAGCGGATATTATCAAGTGCCTATGAATGTAGCCGATAAAGAGAAGACAGAATTCATTTGCCCTGTTAGTTTCTACCAGTTTGAAAGGATGCCACATGGAGTGGCTGGAGCTCCGGCAACTTTTCAGCGAATCATGGAACAGGGTCGGGGATATGAATTTGCTGGAAGTCTCGATGATCTCATCGTGTTTGGAGCAACAATTGAAGAGCATGAGGCAAGGTTGTTAAAGGTGCTTGACTGCCTGAAAGACGAGGGTCTCAAGCTGTCTCTGAATAAATGTCAGTTCTGTCAACCATCAGTGACTTATGTGGGCCACATCATATCTCAGGATGGGGTATCCACTGATCCAAAGAAGACTGAGGCTGTAACCACATGGCCCAGACCAAACACTGTGACTGCTTTGCGATAATTTTTGGGGTTCTGTGGATACTACAGACGCTTCATGAAGGATTACTCCAAAGTGGTTTACCCATTGAACCAACTGTTGTCTGGCTACCCACCAGTTTCCAAGGAAGTCCAAGATTAAACAGGGCAACACTTATTTAAACCCGTCAGAGCCTTTTGGTTGTAGGTGGGATGATAAATGTGAAGCAGCCTTTGAGGAACTGAAGCAGAGGCTTACTCAAGCTCCTGTGCTGGCTTTCGCAAACCCACAGCTGCCCTATGTGCTATATGTGGATGCTAGCCGAGAAGGTCTAGGGGGTGTGTTGTACCAAGATCAAGGGGAAGGGTTAAGACCAGTTGCTTTCATTAGTTGAAGCCTTACCTCATCTGAGCGACTTTACCCTGCCCATAAATTGGAGTTCTTGGCTTTGAAGTGGGCAGTGGTGGACAAACTGCACGATTACCTGTACAGGACACAGTTTGAAGTGAGAACAGACAACAATCCATTGACCTATGTGCTAACCTCTGCCAAGTTAGATGGAACAGGTCACCGCTGGCTTGCTGCATTGTCCACGTACTACTTCAGTCTCAAGTACCGATTAGGATCTCAAAACATTGATGCAGATGCTCTGTCTCGTCGCCCGCACCCCACAACGACTCAAGAACAGGAGTGGAAAGACATATCCACTGCAGGCATGAGAGCAACGTGCCAAATGTCTATCCTCTGGCAGGGCAATTGACCATTTGGGGGCCACAACACATGCCGTCCCGCAAGCCTACTGCAATCTGTCTACTTTGAGTGTCAAGGGGATGCCCATTTTGAGTTCTACTGAGCTGTCAAAGGCACAACAAGAAGATCCTGGCATTGGTGAGGTATGGTCAGCTCTCATCCATGGGGATGTGATGCTAGTTGACATGACAAACCATAAAATCTGCCCTCTGCTTTTGAGAGACTGGGATCGGTACAACAAGGAGTCATGTATCGGCTCACAAGTCCTCCTGGCAAACCCGATCGCTCTCAACTGGTCCTGCCAGAAAAGTATCGGGAGACGGTAATGAAATTGCTACATGATGACTCGGGGCATTTGGGCCTTGACAAAACGTACGGCCTAACTAGAGATCGGTTCTACTGGCCAAGGATGAAGTCAGATTTTGAGGAGCACTGTAAATCCTGTGAGCGGTGCATAAAGAGGAAGACTCTACCCAAGAAAGTTGCTCCATTAGCGCATTTACAAAGTGAAAGGCAACTGGACCTTGTATGCATGGACTTTTTGTCCATAGAACCAGATTCAAGCAATACAGAAAATGTCCTGGTCATTAATGATCACTATACATGATATGCTCAGGCTTTTCCAACAAGAGACCAAAAAGCCTCGACAGTGGCAAAAGTGTTGATGGAAAAATATTTCGTCCATTATGGATTGCCAAAGAGGATACACAGTGATCAAGGGAGAGACTTTGAGAGTCGCCTTATCCATGAGTTACTTAGTACGCTTGGGATTGAGAAATCAAGAACTACGCCCTAGCACCCTCAGGGGGATCCACAGCCTGAAAGGTTTAATAGGACATTGTTAAACATGCTTGGGACCCTGGAGGCGAACAAGAAGCAAAAGTGGAGTCGGCACATTGGACCCCTTGTCCAGGCTTATAATTGCACTTCCAATGAAGCCACTGGGTTTTCGCCCTACTACCTTATGTTTGGCCGTGAGGCGAGACTGCCTGTGGCTCTGTGCTTCGGAACGTCCAGCGACAGCACACGGCGAGAAACTTATGTCAAGTATGTAGCCGATATGAGGAAGGAGTTGAAAGTTGCATATGAACTCGCAGAGTCCATTGCTGCAAAGCAGAATGAAGGTAATAAGAGGCGGTACGACCAGAGGGTTCGTTTCTCACAGCTGTTGCCTGGGGAAAGAGTTTTGATACGGAACTTGGGGTTACAAGGGAAGCATATATTGGCAGATTGCTGGGCTTCAAACACTTATGTAGTGGAAAGTGCCAAACTTACCAGTGTTCAGACTGAGACCAGAGGATGGAAGTGGACCCATCAAAATTCTCCATCGAAACCACATTCTGCCTCTGGGACAGAAAGTACACCGAGATCCGGTGCCTGAGGCTGACTATACACCATTCAGCCTGGATCTGGATATTGTGTGGAATGACATGACTGGACAACCAGAGGTGATGGAGTCAGAAGTGATGCAAAATATTGTGGAGGAAGCAGAGACAGACACAGGGGGAAATGAAACAAACCCAAGTAAGTCGACAGGAGAAACTGAGTTACAAAAGATAAATGAGATGCAAGAAAAGACTCAAAATGATGAAACAAATGGGCCAGAGAATCACTTTCTAACAGAGAGCACAGAAACTGAAAGTGAGACAAGAGAGTTCAGAGAGTCAAAAGAGCTCCATTAAGATTAACATATGACACCCCAGGATGCCCAAGTGACATAGCAGCTTCCACAGTAATATATGTCTCTTGCATTTATAAGTGGCTGGGGGGCCCTGGGATCACTTAATCATATGTGTTATCTATGCTTGAACACTCGTATAATATGTTTTGCCACGTTTATTTAGGTTTCAAAAGTACCAAGTCATGAGGGCATGTCTTCTATTGGTGGGGGGAGAGTGTAACAACTTGATTTACAACAGGTAATAGTATTTGTGTCACATTTCAACCTGTGGATTATTGTCATGTTGTTTTAAGGTGTTTCCAGGCTTGTTCAAGAAAAATGTAATAATAACTCCTGTTTATGTTTGAGAATTAATGATCTGGAAGGATTTGAGTTCCTGTTGACCTCTGGGTAATCCCGCGAGAGGCGGGAAGAGTTTTTTTTGTTTTGAGGGGAAGAAGAACGTTAGCGTTAAGAGACCGTCGGAAATGTGTGAGAGTGGCCTGAATTACGTTTGACTTTACTGTTTATTATGTACGCCTAGCTCATTTTGGACATTGCACTGTTTTGCTGGTTACATCCCTCTCTCATTGAATTAGAGAGAGAGAGCGAGAGTCATAGTTTACCCTAGACAAGTTATTATGCAATGAGATGTCTTTTTCACCATTTTACTGAGTAACAGACTTTAAAGGGGTTAATACATTTTAAGTTCCATATGAAGTGTTGCCCATGTGGTGAGCCGTTGTTGAAGGGGTTACACCAGCATGCACTGCCTAGCGCTGAAAACAGTTTAAGTTTGCTGTCTTATGTTCCAGAATGCATGTGAGTTCTTGAGAGATGCTTCTTCTCTCTCATGTTACACTGCTTGCTACTGTAGTGTCAGTGAACTCTGGTGGACAAACTTTGTAGTGACACAAATAAAGTAACATGACCCTTTGTGTAGTAGCTTTGTGTAGTAGCCGTTGGTGCTAACTAAGTCTGACAGCTAACTTTAACAAACAACTAAGGAAGTTAGCGCCAAGCTAACTGTAAGGAGAACAAAGAACGGAGTGACTGACTTTTTCCAATCCCTACAATCAGAATACTGCTAAGGCTGCAGCTATCGATTCTTTTTGTAATCTATTAATCTAGCACTTAATCGATCGATTAATCGGATAGTTTTTTGTTTTTAAACAACCAAAACAAATAATGCATAACGAAAATGATGTGGCTGTAAAATGATCAAGCATTTGGCTTTTATTTCTAAAAAGAGGTATTGATTGCAACAATTGGTTGCACTGGCAAAGCGTGCGCAGAGACCATTATAATATCTATAATATAATTTCCTTTTTTTGTCTTTTTTCTTTGTGTTAAAAAGTCATAATGTTACACACTCCGATACAGTAGGTGGCGCCATACACCTTCAAAGTTGGTTGGTATCGCGCAGGTAAAATCAAAGGAAAAGAAAGCGTGCGCACATTTGAATAATTGTCGGGCTGTAAAAGGGTTCAGGCTTTTAAAAAGCTGTCGGACTCGTGCCGAATTCTGTCAGGCTCGGTGTCGGTCCTTGTCAGGCCTAATTTTTAAGGCCTGATTACAGCTCTAATGTGTACACATACCTGGCCAATAAAGCTGATTCTGATTCAAAAATGTGTTGATAAGTAAAGAAAGTCCTTTCATTCATCAGTGTTATTGCACAGGTTTAAAAGTCAGGTGTCACTGCAGGGATGGCAGCTCGTTTACTGCCGTCTTTAACCTGGATTTGTCTACTAAATTAATCAAAAGTCTTGAATACTATTATTTCCATCACATTATTCTTACTTTTTAAAGGGGCACTTCACTGATTTTAAGTTTAGCACTAGTTAGTCTGTGAAAACCTTTGTATAATGTCTTCTGTGGTACTAGAGGAGCTTTGTCATGTCTGAAAAAATAGGGTGTTCTAGAGACGCTATTTAGTGGCATTATGGGAAATGTGGGATCAAACATTGTGACCCATACTTTTGACCCAATATTTTCAACCTGCTTTGACCATTCTTTTGTAAACCCGTTTCTTATGACTCCCCAAACTTTATGAAAGTGCAATACTAAATTACTGGAGTGGCCCTTTATGTATCCCTGGTTCCCTCTGACAATGTATGATACATCCATATTTGAAGCTAATGAGAGACACTGAGAGGTAGATAAATTAAAGCAGTAATAAAACACACCGTTTTTAAATGGTTTACTGTAACTCTACTATAAATCCTCATGTATTGATTTGATAAAGACAAACAAGATTTGGAGTGAATATTTTTTGTTTGAGTTTACAGAAATAAATTCATCAAATGTTTCACACCTAACAGTCTAGTGACCTGAGTTTGATTCTTAATACCTTTTATGAGTAAAGTAACATCAATTAAGATGCAAAAGACCTTTATACTAGTGAAGTGGAAATCAAATTAATGATTTGATAATGATCAGTAAAATAATAACCTTTACCTCCATTCAAAAGAGAAAATAACAGCAATGTTTGTATGGAAGAGAAAAGGGTGAAGAGAAAAGTGATTTGTAGATTCTTGTGAACTGAAAGTAATGTTTTAGTCCAGGGAAGCTTCTTGAAAGCAGGGCAATGTTTTTGTCACATAGTACAGTAAGTGTTTGTTTGTTTGGACATGTGGTGTTACAGAACAAGGAAACACGGTACCACGGCATATGACAGGATCACACTGCAAATATAGCTGGTGGACCGGAGGTAAAGATGGATAGAATAGACAGAGAGAAGAATGAGTCCCAATGTAGAAAAAAGAGGGACAAGAGAGGGAGAAACGTAGCGAGACGGACGACGTAGTAAGAGGGATGCCACATGGAAAGAGGGAGGTAGGATGAGAGGCAGACACGCAGCAAGAAATAGCGAGAGGGAGACTGTGAGGCAGAAAGCCAGTTGATTTCCTTCATGAGTTTGCATGTTGGGCAGCGCAGACGGCCCTGCCTCTCTCTCTGCTACGTCACAGCAGAGCGGAGAGAACAGGACAACCCTGATGCTGACAGGAGGAAAGGAGCACTCCAGCCTGCCAGAAGCCAGCTGCTGCATCTTGTCAGTGGACCTCTTAGGTCTCTTATTGACATTATGGAACTCTTTTTGTTTTCCTTTCACCCTCGTTGTGAGCATGCCAAAAGAGAGGAGCTGGATTCACAAAGACATTAAGGAATCCTGCTGCTGCTAACTCAAGACCTTCTGGACTATTCTTCATCTTCTGTCAATCATTCAGCTGTCACAGCGACCATGACTATCATTTGCAGGATACAGCTGTGCCTTTACACTGGGGGTCAAGTGGATTTCAGACTGGATCAAATAGATTGAGGACTAGATCCAACAAATACTAACTCCATTCAAAAGACTGAACTACATCAAATGGATTCTGGAGTTGACCAAGAGAAACTGGACTTAAAATCTCCATTGTCAGGTTCATTCTCTTTAACCCGTGTGTATGTCATCTTACTGACCTTTACATAAAGAGACAAGTTAGATAAAGACAAACTCAGACTTTGACTGCAGATTGTGGAGCATCTGTGCTTGTAGATGAACATTATGACCCATGAGTAAGAAATGGTGTTATTGATTGTGTTCTCCATTGGTCATGACAAATGTATACCTCATCACTGCTGACTCACCACTGGGCCAAAGATGCCATGCTCCATTGCCCTCAAGTTAGAATCAAAGCCTTTAACTTTTTTGCCATGGAAAAAAGATCATTAATTGAAACTAATGGAAAATTATGTGACAATTACTTCTGAACATACGAAGACATGTCTGATTACTTTATTCTTCAATTTTCTTCAGAGGTACAAAGGTTTAATGTAAGATGATTATTTTACTTGTTCAATGAGAAGAATGACTGAATAAAAGCCTGTCATTTCTTTGTAATCTGTTGAGTGCGGAACTATCATGCAGTCACAAATCCTGTCTCTCAGTCCTTCAAGAAAGGCTTTAGTGACTATCTGAAACATTTTTAAACCAAGGACAACAACAATTATTGGTTTCTTCAACATTCACTCTGCTCAGTTTTTCGGACATATGAAATTCAAACCAAGTTTATTTGGACATATCAGAAGCTGGTTTTTCGTCTACCTTTGGATTGCAATTACACTTACCATGGGATAACTATACGTTGCTAACTAATAACTTAAGTAACCCTTCATTCAACATGGTTGTGACTCGTCTGGAGCTGGAGCTACGCTACCAGGGCAAGAAGTTACGTGGCGTGACATGGAAGTTGACTCGATCAGAACATGGTTTCCTACCAGAGAGCTCCTGGCTCATTGCTGCCCAGGTTATAGTGCCGTTCCTGGTGTCAGGGCTCGGATTGGTCTCAGCTGGTATTGTTATGGACCTTATACAAGTATGAAAATTTCAAAATAATTTGTGGAATTCTTTTTGAGAGATTGATTGATAGCTGGATAACTAAGGGTTTGGGTGCTATCTGAAATGGTTTGATACTAGTGCTAATATGATAGTTTTTGATACCTTTTAACAAATACAAACTAGTTTTCCACAAAATCCCTTTTTTCATTAATCTAAAGAAGCCAAAGTTCTCAAGTGTTAAATGCTGTCACAAACCTATTACCAGACAAAAACTTCGAATTACGTTTAGTGACACTTTTTTTTTAATGTGAACATTTTTGAAATTCTCGCTTTCTACAATATCTGCACATACAGTATGTTACGATTAGGGAAAGATTGTGGTTATGGCAAGCTAGCAATGATTACGGTATTGTTAAGGCTAAGCAACTAAAACACTTGGTTAAGGTCATAGACTATAAGATATGGACGTAGTCTTCGTGATGTCACGGCTTTTTGAAGTTCCAGAGTGAAGCTCAGTGTGCTGGCTTCGGCCAGCGCCATCTTGGCAGTGCCTGACTCCGCCGGCTCCCTGCTAATACAAAAATGGGCTAAGTGGACCGTGCGTGGAGGTGGGCCAAATGAAGCCTGGTTACTGACACCAGCCATCTGTGATGGCACCCACAGGTCACTGAAAGCTACTACGTCCTATATTATGCATAACCTTAACCCTTAATATAAACGGGTGAGTTATATAAAGCCCCCTCAAGTGGGAAGTTAGCTATAGAGATGAAAACCGTTTTTTACCAGGCTAAAACATGTTTATTTCTGCTGTGAAGTTGGGCATTTTAACATGGGGGCTTATGCAGATTGACTTGCTTTTGGAGCCAGCCTCAAGTGGCCATTAGAGGAACTGCAGTTTTTGGCACTTCACTTTTCAGCCCAGGAGGTTGCCTTTGATTAAGGTTAGGGAAAGATTGTAATTGCGGTTAATAAATAGACGTTAATTGCAGGTCTGTAATGGGACCTTGACTCTGATCTCCTGCATGAAAGTCATACTCGTTACACGCCTGTCCACAACCCTGACCAACACACCCTTACATTCTGCCTCACTCCATACAGTATAGGGAACACAACTCGCAAAGAAGAGTATTATTCTGAGCGAACCAACTTGATATTTGATACTCGGTACTATGGACACATTTCGGTCGGTACCATGGAAACATTTGTGGAGAAGGTGATGAGAAAAAATGCTTGATGGTTAAATTGGTGGACAGAGGCCCAATTTTGAAATAATTTCACAGATGGAGGGCAGTGTTTTCTTGCAAGGATGGAAATTGCTGTATGCATGGTAGTATTAACACTCCTGCATCCCAGTTGATTTCTGTTCAACTGGAGCCTTGTGTAACATCTACCGTTTTATGAGCTTCTCAAATCAGATTTCGATGCGTGAGGGAGAGGAAAGCCTTGGGATAAAAGTGAACAGTTAATTTAATAAGTGGTTGGAGGATGAAAGAAAAAGGCCAGAGAGAGGGAGTGGTATAAGACACTTTGATATCTAGAAAAAAAGGCTTACATTAGTGTTTCTTAACATTAATGTTAGCTTAAAATGTAGCTTGAACTGTTCTGAAAATTACTAAGTGCACATGCTGATGATACAATAATATCTCTTGAGAGATATGAAGTATTAATATCAGTAACAATGACTAACAGCAACAAAATTATAGACATTGTTTTTTCTTCTGAGACATCTAGAGTAGTATGGTGTTTAGTTATCTTGGCTTCTAGCCCATGACACTCGAGCAGCAGCAGTATTACAGCAGAAGTGGGCCGTGTCCCAAAATAGCCTCCCTACATGACTTAGCTGACATAGCTGTCATCTACCAATCCAGAACTTGACTGTATGAATAAACACACGAGCACACAAAAGGCACCCCTCTACCATTCACTGTACTCTCATTCATCCCTCTGGCCTTGTTTAGCCCCCTTAAACCTCATCACCACCTCCCCTCCCTAATTGCTGTTATATAAACAGTTCAGGAGGCAGAAATGATCTCATTGGTTGTGTTAAATGTTGTCGGGTGGCGCTAAAGCACAAGTGCACAATAGATAACTAGCCAAGAAGGCGCTCAGGTCAAAATATTAAAAAAGATATAAACGGTATTCAATAATTTTGTTTTTTAAACATATTATTGAACCTGGCATTTATTAGCTGTAGTCAATTCCTTTTTTCATTGTGCTTCACTCTGTGGCAGCTGTATATAAAGAGCTAAATATCCTAATTCAACCTCTGGGCTAGCCACTGCTCTGCTAGGTTCTGTAACTCAATGTAGTACCACTTGAGTTTATTTCAGCTGTCTTTCTGAAAAGATGGAACATGTTCCTGGGGTTTACTATACATATTCTTAGAAATTAGTAGAGGTCGACCGATAGTGGATTTTACTGATACCGATAACTAGGTTGGACCATACTTGCCGATAAATACAAACAAACTAAAAGCAAATAAAAATCAAGTTGTATAAAAGAGAGTCAAGAATAACCGATTAATTGACCGATAGTTTTAAAAATTGATACTGGATAAAAACAAACATAACACTCCAAGTAAAACAGTGCTGAACTTTATTATAATAAAGGTAAAATATGTCAAATTAAATAAATATAAACATATATTATAAAAATGTAAGTAAACCGAAACAAAAAGGAACAATATTAAAAAGAAAGAACTTAAATTGAATGCGTTTCTGATATGTTTACGTCAGCTGCATGAACATTCAATTTGCTTTCTCACATCACTAGCTTTAAAAATTGCCAGCTAATAAATGCAAAAAAGCGACCAGTTGGATAACTAACTAATGCAAATAGATGACATTAAACATTTGGGTCGGACTTGCGTTTATTTTTGTTGCATTGTTTTAACCGCTTGAGACACTAAAGCCTTGTTAATACTTGATGCTTCCGCACGGCAAAAATTAAAGCGGAGTGTGTGGTCGTGCACGTTGGGTGCGCAAGACCCCATTTCGCCTGGCGGTGTGCAGTGCATTTTTTGTAACGGCGTGGGCGACTCCGCATCTGAAGATGAACGAGGTCTAGGCGAATCTAGCCAAGCATGACGTCTCATCACACCGGCACCCAGTTTGCACATACAAATTAGGTGCTTATATTTACAAAATGAGCCTACAAAAGCAGAAATAAGCCCTTTTCAATAAAGATTCATGTTTAATCAAAACAAAATTCATGAAACTAAAATGTTTAGTGAAATTAGGAAATAAGAGATCGTTAATTTGGTTGTGTACATGCATATATATTTTGTTCTCATGTCACAAGTAATAATATCAAGGTTTACTGAGTTTTACACAATTCTTTTGTAGTGGGGGTAAATATCATCACCTGTGTACATTAGCCCACTTCTCCTCAATGCTTTTTCCTGATGGTTTATAGTACAATTACTCCAGGTCACCCTCTGTCATTTCAAAGAATAGCACAATGGCAAGCGCATCAAGTATAAACACCTCGTCCATTTGGGGAGGAGCGCGCGCAGTCAGCGGAGGCTCGCGCTGCGGAGCCAGGCGAAAGTATAAACAAGGCCTAATAGCGTTATCTCGGCCTCAAAGGCAAACAAACATAATGCTGTTCTTTCTCTATTAATGCAGTATCCACTTAACAAATGAATTACTTTATAATGTATTGTAAGACTGTGCGGCTCCTTTAACGAATAGGGCAGTGTGTGACGTGCGTGTGTGACGAGTGGAGAGAGAGAGAGTGGAAGTAGCGAGTGCGTGAAAAACAATGACAAGAAAGAAAGAATGTGGTGTGAGCTATATAGTGCTGGCAACAGGAGCAGAAAAAGAGCTTAACAGTAGTGGTGTAACGGATCACAAAACTCACAGTTCGGATCACATTTTTCAGATCAGAAAAAAAAGGGGGAGGAGACAATTTCTCCACATTTCCATTTATTACATGAAAACTTACAGCAAGGAACTTTTGGTGTCTACGTACCTTTTTCCATCATCATTATATTTTATGGGGAAGCCAAAATGCTCCCATATGTGTGATTTACATGATGCGGGAGGCTTTTCAAGCTCCGCTGCTAGTCATTGTTGACTTATTAACATGCCCTGTTCAGGTGAACACATGACTGTTGTGTGTAGTTTCACTGAAACTCAGCATCGAGTTTAAAATAACGCAGTTACTTAAAAAGCAATATCAGCAGAAAAACTATATTTCACTCTGCGATCGCTAAACAATTTAGATTAATCCGCAAGTTAAAAAAAAGCGCAATTAATCCACGGGTCACGTGCGTGCTGAACTCTGCGTGTCGTGATCTGTATGGATCACGGATCAACTGCGATCCGTTACACCCCTACTTAACAGTGAAGTATAAGTTACAGAGGATGTACGGTGAGAGTTGCGGATGATGCATAAATAAATGCTACAGCTCCTCAAGTCACAGAGAAGTTTCACCGTGTCTTGTTTCCCAATGCGAGGGGGTGAAGTGAAGGGGGTTAGCGCCGAAGCCAGTACCGACTTTGGCCCTGGAGGTGAATCTCCCCTGTGCTTCCCAACTATGGTCTGGACGCTGGAGCAGGAAAATCTAACAAATGATATGACAATATGTACTGTTCTGTATACATACCTTTTAGCTGTCTGTGATTTAAATGTGCATCGGATGTTTCAGCAGTCCTAGCGCCTCGTGTAGCCAATTGTTCCACCAATCAACTATCGGCGCCGATTAATTGGCAAAAAGGATGAATCGGTCGACCTCTAGAAATGAGTATCCACTACAGTACTTGATGTTAGAAGTTAAAGCAATTACAGCTCTTAATAAATTTGTTTGCATACAAAAAAACTCCGGCTCCTATCAAAATTTAGGATTCTACAGTGTGCACAGGGTTGATGGCCAAACATATAAAATTCTTTGCTTGTTTTGGTCCATGACCATTTTTATATGATAATCAATTTCTGTCATTGCTCCACCAGCAAAATATGTCCTTCATTCATTACATCCAATTAAGCTTAACTGAATCACTGATAAGTTTTGTGCTTCCAGAACATTTTCTCCTCGCAGAACTTCTTATCTGACTCTTTTCTGTTCCTTTTCCATCTTTCCATGCTCCATTTCCAGCCTGTTCTGTCCCTCCTGTCATCTTTAATTACCTCCCTGCCCTTGCTCCACATCACTCTGCTCTTGGCAGCTGTGTTGTTCTTTTATATGTGCATCTATTTAAAGATCTAAACTGTCTTGGACCTGCCAACTGGAAGTGTAGTCAGAAAATATGAGGCAGACTGTGAACCTAACGTCTTCTAAACCCACTGAACCTGTATGGTATGACGTGGCGTCAGACAATGCTCAGAGATGTGGAAAAAGAAAAGTAGGCTACTGGGTAAGTCTAGAATATGTAATGTGTTTATTTAACTGCATCAGTAAGTGATAAGGTTCAGACGGTTCATATGTGGAGGTGGAGAAGACAGTGATGATTTATTTTACAAGAACTTAAATGTAGTGAATTTATATATGTATGTTTTGTGTTGTGCAATGCTCTGTAAGTGTTTTATACAATATTTAATTTCCAATGTGTGTGTTCCAGCACTGGGAGGTGTTTAAGGTGATAACAGAGGTGTTCATCCTGGTGCCTGCATTGGTTGGACTCAAAGGAAACCTTGAGATGACCCTGGCTGCTCGCCTCTCCACTGCTGTAAGAAGGGCTAGGTGTTAAAATGTATAGCTCCTCTAAGCCTGGGAAGAAGGTAGTAGTTTTATAGATATAGCTATACAATAATTATGTGTATGCATTACTGAGGAGCAGTAATGATGTTTTGGGGTCCGGTGTAAGGTCCATCTGGCAATCAAAAATGCTATTGTTGAAAGACATATAGGTTGTCTGTTGGTCCACTGTCTGTATCCTGTAATTATTTAATGTCTACTGGTAAAGTAAAAAAGTGTAATTTATTACTAGGTCCCTCCTAAATGCAAATAATGTATGTAACTGCCTTATACCCTGTACTTAATTGGTACCCGTATGTACAAGATAATTACGCTATTATTTGTGGGCTATAATCTAAAGCTTACCCAAACTGCACGTTGTAAGAAAACAAACAAATTGTCTTTACCTGTGGTGTTTCAGTGGGACCTAATTGATTAATTTCTCAGCTCTTAACTCTTAACTTAGACCTATTGTGTACTTGTCTGCCCCTTTGAGATGACATGTAATTGTAACACTTGATTTTGTCAAATCTGTTTTAGGCCAACACAGGCCAAATGGACGACCCTGGTAAACAATGGACCATGATGTGCAGCAATCTGGCACTTATACAGGTAACATACTTACTGTATACTGTATAGTAACAAAGCTTACTATGTTCACCAGTTTAGGCAAAAAGAAGAATCAAATTAACCATTGAGATACTTTGTTTAGGTACCATGTGGTCTTAATTTATTTTGTGTTGGTATTATAGGTGTTTTATGGCGCTTTTCCACTACACATTACACTACACACCCCCCCTAAGCTCGACTCGACTCAACTCGGTTTGGTTTTCCACTGTGTAAAAGTTGTACCTGTACCTGCTTCCAGGTACTTTTTTTCGTACCACCTCCGGCGAGGTTCCAAGCGAGCTAAGGCGTTACTAAAATGTCACGTGAAAACACGGCAGACTGCTGATTGGTCAGAGAGAATCGTCACTTTTCACTGCATCATCATTGGAAGCGCCAGACGGAGTATCCTGAATAACCCTGCCATTTTTAAATAGTTTGGCCAGAGATTGCGTGACATACCGCTTACTATTACGGACAACTCGGAAGAATATGCCGTGGTCAGACAAAACAACGTTTGTCTTTTTGCTGTTAGAAAAAGCCACATCCCGACGATCAAAAACAGCACACACTCGATTTCCTCCATTGTCCTGTGTGTGTGGGTAGCGGGTGTGTGTCGCGGCAGTTTCCTGCAGCGTCGCTATGACGACCAGGTACAATTGTGAAGGTACTATCTGCAATGGAAAACGGAGCGAAAAGCGAGTCGAGTCGAGTTGAGCTTGTACTGGTAATGGAAACGCGCGAATACATAGTATCTCAGCTGTTAGTGTCAGTACATTGAGTCAAAAGAAGTGCCTAATAGCATCTTTATATATTATTGTTTACGTTTACTGTTAATTTATGCTGTAGACTAGGTTAAAATGTTCATTTTAGACCCCTAATGCTAATAAGAAAAGTAAAAGGCGGTATACTTTGTACTCTTTGTGAAAATAATGATCAATTTTATTTATAACTGATCTAATTTGAATTGTATTTCTAGAAATACAACAAAAATCTACTGCACACATGTTGTACTCTAGTTAAATCTTATGATAATTTCCCATCTCTATTTTCTGCAGGTTCAGGCAACCGTAGTGGGCTTCCTTTCAGCAGTGGCAGCTGTCTGTTTAGGGGCAATTTCTAGAGGGGGAGTTGAACTTGACCAGGCAGCTGTTCTCTGTGCTAGCAGCATCACCACTGCCTTTATAGCTGCTCTTTCTTTAGGTGAGTAACCAAGGATGCTTTCGTTGTAAGAAGTTGACTGAAACGGTATCTTTTACCGTATTTTCCAATAGTTTTGGCTTAGTTTTCACAACCAGCTTTCAGTTTCCAAACTCATCCATCCATCCATCTTCTACCACTTGGCCGGGTCGCAGAGGCAGCAGTCTAAGCAGAGATGCCCAGACTTCCCTCTCCCATGACATTTCTCACAGTGTTGCCGAGGCTCCCGCCTTCGACTGCCACCCAATCCACAATGCACCAACCCCTTACGGTTCCTCCTACAGTTGGTGGGCCCACAGGAGATCGGCCCCACGATGCTCCTTCGGGCTGAGCCCGGCCGGGCCCCGTGGGGTAAGATCTGGCCACCAGGTGCTCACATATGAGCCCCAACCCCGGGCATGGCTCCAGGGTGGGGCCCCGGTTGCGCCATACCAGGCGACGTCATGGTCCTTGGTGTTGTATTCTTCATAAGGGGGATTTGAACCGCTCTTTGTCTGACCCATCACCCAGGATCTGGTTTCCTTGGGAGACCCTACCAGGGGTAGTGGCTCACATCCCCGTGAGCAGTACCATGCTGGGCTTCCCATCTCCGGATGCACCCAGTTGCGTTGTGCCTCTTTGCTTTTTCTCTTCTACAAAATCAACATCCTCACCACTATTCCTTGTTTTTCGTCGACTTGGAGATCTTCTATAGTCCCTCTTCCTTTGGTGAGATTCTCTTTCTGGAGATTCTCCGTCCATGCTTCCATATCGTTCAGTGCTGTTATCCATTCCTCCAAACCTTGATTCTGCACTTCTTTCCAGTGAGTTGTTTGGTTGCTGTCGCATGTAATAAATATATTTTTTGGCTTGACCATCCAGGAGGCCTGCTGGAAGGTCTTTGTGTTTCCATGGTAGACCCCTACATGGTTTAGGGTCCCTGCCTTTATTCCATACTGGTACAATATAGTCAGGACTATTGCCAGTCCTACCCATACCGCCACTATTTTACTCATCAAGCAAAGGCAAAACATTTTTATTTCTGTTGTTGTTGTTGTTCCCTTTGTCAACATCGTTTATTGTTTCGTATTTGTCCGTATTTCTTTTCAAATGGATCCAATTCTATGATTAGTGGAGGAGCTCTCTTCTCCTGTCCTCCCCAACTCCCCTTTACTCAGTCTCTGAGTAGCTTCATATATATGGGTGATGGCCATTCTCTAATTTTGGGGTCCAACCCTCGCCACACCCACTTCCAGGAAGTGATGATGACTTTGTCTGGCAATGGTGAAGGTCCGTAGGCATACGAACTGTCCCTGTACACGCTTCTCAGCTCTTTACATGCTCTTTTGTACTCCCTTCCCACGTGTCTGTGCAAATGCTGAATACAGTGGTTTTCTCCTCTCCGTCATTAATTCCACTTGGACAGTTCTCGTATCATGTTTGAATCTTTGAAGTCTAGTCATCCCCGGGACTAGCCATGGCTGCTGCATTCCAATGGTTCAAACACACAACAGTTTGGGATAGGTGCTGATTCTCAATGACCCACCAGCGGTATTCCTTCTCTCTTTTGAGGATCTTTCTGTACATCTCTAAGATACTGCTCCAGATGGTATGGTCCTTGACATCGATGTACACTCCTTGTAGTGGTTCAGCATAATGTGGGCCCCATCTAAGCTTAATAAGCTCTTTCCTCACCCCAAAGTATACTGCATTCAATATCCAAGAGGCCGACTTGCGGCACTGGTTGGTTATACCAGATCCCATCGCCTCGTGGTCCTTACTTTTGCAGCTTCATGTCCCCAATCAAGGCACACCGAGTCAATGTGTTTCCAGGGACTGAGGGATCTGCATCTCGGACATATTCCCAATTACCACAGATGTATCCTCCAGTGCCTGGATAGGGGATATTAAAGTTTCTTATTGGATGATCCAAAAATATAATTTCATTTGGGAGCCTCAAATAGGGCTGTCTTCCATCCTGCAGATGATTACAGCCATTTAAGGTGTATGCTGCAATTCTCACTTCCATTTTCTTTTGTGATGTTTACATTGTTTGCAGCTTCTATTTCCTTATGGGCTTTAATGCTTTGGCTCAAATTTTCTGATTGATTGCTGAACAGTGGAAATGTGTTTCATTGTCTGTCCTTAGTTCTTTGCGTTATTTTAAACTGGATGCTGAGTTTCAGTCAAACTACACACAACAGTCATGTGTTCACGTGAACAGGGCGTGTTAAAAAGTCAACGATGGCTAGCGGCGGAGCAGAAGAACTTGTAAAGCCATTTTCCCTTTAGCTTCCTCATATCTATTTTCTTCCCATAGGTCTTCTTTGAGTGCTTGGGCACAGTAATGACTGTCTGTGATTATTCTGGCTCTCTTTACCTTCCTTGTCCCGAATTCGATCAGTCCTTTCATAACTACTTTCACTTCTCCGGCTTGCTCAATTTTCTCAATGGTCCCGTTGTCAAGCTGGATCTTTTAAGGTGTCCTTCTGTTGTAAGTTTGTTACAGGTCATCAACACCTCTGCTCCTGTGTCCACTAGGTAGGGAAGTCCCTCCACATTAGCATAGATTTCATCCTCCACCCAATAGGCATTTTCCAGGGTGACCCGCACCTTCGACTCTATTACTTTTCTGGCCCTCTACCACTGCCTCGTGTCTCTGAGGGCTTTCCTCTGTTCTAGTGTGAATTTCTTATATTTAGGACAGAGGAAAGATATCCCCCTTTCTTTGCCTGAGTCATGGCTGGCTTGGGCAGCACAGCATTTGCTTGGATTCTCCCTCTCTGTCTCCTGATCTGAGGCTGGGGAGGTGTTTTGCTGATTAAGTAATCTAGCCGCGATTTCCCTTTTGGCTTAATCTTGACTTCGCTTGCTGGCATCCCTGCCAATACTTAGGTTTTCCGTTCTTGGTCTTGGGTTGGGAAGGTGATAACAACAATCTCTTTCACAGTGCCAAATGTCCCAGACATCTGCATATGAAGCTTTATGATGGCCATTGCTGCCTTCTCTGCTTCTTCCCATGGCAGGTTGTTCGATCTCAGTCCGACGGTGCACAGCACTATCCTTCTCAGATGGTGCTCGCCTGGTCTTTTCCCTTTTCCAGTGCCGTTAGCGTTTTCTTCTGGTATTCTTGGAACTCTTCGGCTCCTCCATACTCATCTATTGGCAGATGTATGACAGCATAGACTGCTCCACTCATTACTGCCACATTTTTGGCTTGTAGGCCTGGCACTTGGCCAATTGTTTGACTTCTTTTTGATACTCTTTTCCAGCCTGTCCCACTAGACCTCTTTGGAACTTGCTATTGTGTACCTTAAGGTTGGCATTGGTAAAAACTTACAATCCGTCAGCATTGATGTCCCATGAACTCCCAATCCAATGATATAACTTGAGTCCAGCTTGTAGATTGAACTGCGTGTTTCAGGGGGTATCGGGTCTAAGTGAGGAGCCAAGTCTTCTTTCCACTTTGGCTGTTCATCAGCTCTCTTGGACTTTGCTTTCCCTTTACATCTGGGCTGCTCCCCTGTCCCAGTTGGTGGTTCTTTGCCAGCCTTCTCGTAGATGGACACGGCTTGTTGGACAGACGGGGTGGCATAGCTGGATATTATGCCTGGCAGTGGAAATGTCTCTAACGCTGGTGTTAGAGACATCTCCAGCCTTTTGTCTTCTGTTTCTGTACCAGAATCTTCGCCGCTTGGGCTCTCCGAGCCCAAATCTGCAAACGAGCCATTAACTTGGCTTTGTTGATCCAGTTCTAGGCTCGACTCTGCACCTTTCTGGCTTCTCAGATGCTGACAGTGCTCCAGCGCTTCGTCACATTCTTTATAGCAGGCGGCGGCTCTGGTGTTTTGGCCCCCACAACACTGATCCTTTCCCCACTTTGCTGGTAATCATCTTCATCATAGGGTCATAGCCCTCGGAGGTACAGTCAGGTCCATAAATATTGGGACATCAACACAATTCTAATCTTTTTGGCTCTCTACACCACCACAATGAATTTGAAATGAAGCGAACAAGATGTGCTTTAACTGCAGACGTAGCTTTAATTGGAGGCTATTTACATCCAAATCAGGTGAACAATGTAGGAATTACAATAGTTTGTATATGTGCCTCCCACTTTTTAAGGGACCAAAAGTAATGGGACAGATTAACAATCAACATTTTTTCCCAATATTTATGGACCTCACTGTACTCACTACTGTCTTTATGTTTCTTCTCCTGCGTTCCTTCAGGACCCAGAACCACCACTTCAGCCACTCTATGGTGTTTGGCCTTTTCTTTGGCATGTCCATCACTATCACTAGCTGGCTGTCCTTGTTTCTCTCAGAGTAGTATGCCCCCTGATCTCTGCAGGCAGTCTCCACGTCCTCCTCCAGGGTGTCATCCTACCCAGGATTACATCCTCGTAGGAAGTTCTGCACTGTTGGATGCCAGGTGGCAATGCCATCACCTCTCATTATAACCATACATGGAAGGCAGTGTTCTGCTGCAGGTGTCTCTGAAGTTCCAGACCCAACAGCACAGGGGGTCTTTGCCCCAGGCAAAGCTTGTGGTGAGGTGTCTTCCTCATTCATGCCTTGTATTTGTTGTCTGGATTCGACTGCCTCTCGAAGCCTCTTATAGCGCTTTGAGTCAGGGATGAATGGCAGACTATTTGGGATATTCAGCTGCATCAAGTAGACTTGGTAAGATGTCCCTCAACGGCTGCTCTTCTATCCCGCCAGCTTCTGCAGTTCTTGCAGTTCCTTTTGCAGTCCTGTCCGAATCCCGCCTGCTGGATGAGCTGCCGACTCCTATTGTCCTGGTTTGCCGCATAGCAATACATCTTCTCCCGGTTGTTGACTTTCTTGGACACTCAAGCAGTTTTCCCTCACTGCTGCACGCCTCTCTCGGGTCGTCTTTCACAAACAGCGGCTGGGTCTCCGCTGGGGTTCTTCTATAGGGCACGATAGAACTTTTCTTGTGCCCCACGTTGGGTACCAAGTGTCAGATCCCGGTAAACCCCCGTATCGGAGGTACTGGACCAGCTCTTTGTTTCTAGGGTCCGATCCTTAGACTCTCAGAGTATTCAAGTATTGAATAAGGACTGTTTAAGCCGGTGACTCCTAGCTTCTAACTGCCTATGTCCGAGGGTCTACCTTGTTTCCTCTGATGTGGAAACCAATCGTATAGCCCTTCGTCAGTTACCACTATCAGCCGCGCTCGTTAACGGCAGCTCTCCTCTAAAAAATCTGGGCTCTTGTTATGGTGCTAGGATGGATTTTAGTGGTTTGGGGCGAACCCCAAGGGAATGTTAATTTGATTGGCTAGAGGCCAACTGGCTAGAGTTAATTGGCTAGAGTAACCTGTAAGAACCTGTTAACACAACAACCTAAGCTCACTACCATCAATGAACTCAAAATTAATGTCACACTACTACTTTAACTGTAATTTGATTATTCCAATAAGCTTTAGCAAGGGCAGTAGTAGACAACTCAATTCACATTTCAAACTTCAATTAAATCATTCGAATGAATAATAAAATAAATCATAAAAACAATAAACAGCTGAGTCTAAATTCAATATAAATCTGTGTCTGGATGAGGTAGAGAGTAAAGTCTCCAGCCAGAGCGATCCCACTCTTCCTGTAGAAGACCAAGTCTCTGAACAATTAAAAGCTCCGTTCAAGGCTCCCAAAATGTTCTTAGAGTCTCATGTCCGTGATCCACAGTTTGTGCAAAGAAACTTTGTGATCACGGGGTAATGGTTAATCCTTTTCATGCTCAAATCTTCTGACGGTGACAAAGTCCTTTAAAAGTCCTCACTATAACACAGTTAAAAACTCTCTTTCACCTCTCACCCATATTATACAATAGATATTTCTCCAGAATACGCAAACTGTCAAACACCGCTTCACTTCCTGACTCATTTAACTGCCATGTTGCCATCACTTCCTTCCTTTCATCCTCACGGGCTGCTGTTGTCAGACACACACAGCTTAAATCTTCACACATGTAATAACTTTAGTCTTAGTGACATTTTGTTATCAAACCATTCTCACTTGCATTTCTTTATGATCAATGTTGGTTATATTATTAAAGTTAATTGTAATCACTTTAGGTAATAGTGCAGCACACAATTCAGCATACTGTCATGTGTTATACAATTCACATCAGAATTTTAGATGTAATATGCAAAGCTGGGGTACAATGATTATTCAATTCTTTTCATTTTATATAGCCAATTCAGAACACAAGTTGTCTCGTTGAACGTCTCCTACAGAGCAGGTCTAGACCATAATAATTTTTTTCTTAACTCATGATTTCAAGAACCTATTTTGATCTCAACTCACTTGACACCGGTCAGAGCGCTTTCCAGCACCCGTCCCGAGATGCCAAGAAGGTCGGTTACTCTACACTGCCATTTAGCCTGTAAGCACAAATAACAGTGAGAGACCTGTCCCCGACCCGGAGGTGCAGGAAAATGACCCTCTCGTTCACCGGGGTGAACTCCAACACATGGCGGCTGAGCTGGGGGGCTCTCACTGTGGGCAGCTCCAGAGTAGTAGAGAGTCCAGCCTCTCTCAAGGAGTTAGGTTCCAGATAGGCCTAAACAATTCTGGGAAAAATATGAATCACGATTTTTTAGCTTAGAGTTGATATCACAATTCTCTGCAACGATTTTTTTCTCATGAAGCGTAATGTTTATTACACACATGAACCATGACAAAACAAACTGGCAGTACCAAAATATAGAAAATTGCACATCGCAAGCAAGTTTTCATCAATATCCATTACGGTTTCAATGGATTGCAGACCCACGATTCGGCACGCACGTGACCCGCGGATTAATTGCGCTTCTTTTTTTTAAACTAGCAGATTAATCTAAATTGTTTAGCGATCGGAGAGTGAAAGAGTTTTTCTGCTGATATTGCTTTTTAAGTAATTGCATTATTTTAAACTGGATGTTGAGTTTCAGTCAAACTACACACAACAGTCATGTGTTCACGTGAAAAGGGCGTTTTAATAAGTCAACGATGGCTAGCGGCGGAGCAGAAGAACTTGTAAAGCCTCCCGCATCATTTAAATCGCACATATGGGAGCATTTCGGCCTCCCCATAAAATATAATGATGACGGAAGAAGGCCGGTGTACAGAACTGTAACGGTATGTAGACACCAAAAGTTCCCTGCTGTAAGTTTTCATGTAATAAAAGGAAATGCAAATGGCAAAATTGTATCCTCCCCCTTTTTTTTCTGATCCGATCCGTGACATGTGATCCAAACCGTGAGTTTTGTGATCTGTTACACCACTAATATCCATTTTGTTTAACTACAGTGCTCGCTCGACGAGTGAAACACGTGACTAAAAAGTGCTTTGTCATTGGCTGAGGGTGAAGCCCTGAACTTTGTGAGAGCTGTCCTTTCAAAATAAAGGTCACATTTTTTATTATTATTATTTTTTTTTAAATCGAAGTCATTTAAAATTAAAATCGTGAACAGGGTGAATCGAGATCGCGATTTTATAATGATTTATTGTGCAGGCCTAGTTCCAGAGCTCAAGCTGTGCATGGAGGTAAGCTTGACTATCCTTAGTCGGTATCTCTCAACCTCCCACACGAGCCCCCCCCCCCCCAAATACCACACAAAATGAAAACGTATCAAATTACATAATACATCACGCAAGTTTATTAAAACTTCACAATATTTTTTATGTTCATCGCTGAATTTTGTCATCATTGTTGCTATTTAACAAAAGGGTCATTACAGATGATGCTGTTAAATTGTTGCTATTTTCCATCAAAGCAGAGTAATGTTCATTTTCTTAAGATTTTACAAAGAGCAGTGAGAAGAAAGAATTTCAGTTCTGCTGTTTGCATTAAGAGTTTTTCACATTGAAACGAACGGAGTTGTTGGGACGTTGTAAATATTAAAGAGACTTGCTCTATATGAAAAGGTAATGAGATATCTTCTATTATGAGTTGGAGCTATATAAATAAAACTGAATTGACACTTTATTGCAGAGTTAGGTGAGACGATTGATACCAGTCTCCTATGTGTTCATACTGCATGAAGCAACAGCCAGTAGATACTTAGCTTAGCATAATGACTGGAAACCTTCTAGCCTTATTCTGTCCAAAGGTAACAAAATCTGCCTACCAGCACCTCTAAACCTCACTGATTAACTTCTTGTATCTTGTTAGTTAAATAAATACAAAAACTGAAGTATGCTGGACTATTACATCTTTTTACATGTATGGTAGTATATACTTGTTTTCAGATACAAGAAAAGCCACTATACACATATTTAGTTCCACAGCTATTTATTTATCTACAGAAATATAAATGTGCAAACTATGGCGTTTGTGTGCTTCAGTCGGAGGCATGGGTCAGGGCTGCTGTTGGTCCAAGGAGTAAACACACTAGTCTCTGCAGCCTGAAGTTCATTAAAAAAACATTGTGTCACTGCGACGACATTAACAAGATATAATTTTGTACCATTGATTTAGCCAACCCTTGTCTTAAGGAACAGCACGATTCTACACTATTAATGTTAGTGGTTGGCGTTAGCATGTACCTTATGTTAGCTTTTAGCTAGGGTGTCAATAGCATGAAAACGGTTATCTGTTATAGCATTTAACAAAGCTTCCTAGTCCCTGGGAAAAGTTCCTGTGGTCGAAACGCAGCTAAAGATTCATGATACAATTACTCACAATGTTAAACCCGACACCATCAATCAGACCAGTACAGTATACAGACCTAGCAGGTTTTTTTTTTACTGTTTCTGCCTCTCTTCATTCTCGTCTCTGTCTGTGGTCCATTCCTTCCCCATAGGCCTGGTGATGATTGGAGTGATCGTCGGCTCCAGGAAGGTGGGGATCAACCCTGACAATGTGGCCACCCCCATAGCTGCCAGTCTGGGTGATTTGATTACCCTGTCCCTGCTGGCTGGAGTCAGCAGCACACTCTATGAATATATAGGTGAGGAAATAGAGTAACACTGGAGGCGGAATCATGAGTAAGATGACAACCAGTGTGTCAACCTTGTCTGTGCTGCGCTGGTATGTTAAGGATATCCATAGTCAGAGGAGTGCCTCCTTGTAGATTTTGTACATCCACTGAATATGACAACTCACATCTGGATTTACATGTTCTCCCCATAAGAGGACATTTTGAAGGTCTTTGTTTTGTAGTAATGACAACAATGTTATAATGTGATTTTATTGTTGATATTAAGCCAAATGAGAGGGAACAGTTTGACAATTACACAATGTCCTTTTTGAGCTTGCCATGCTGTTAAACAGAACGCAAGATGGCAGCAAAAGTCCTGTTTATTTTCTCAGACAGCTCGTCATGGTGTGTGTATGTGTAAGCACGCACTGAAATATAGCAGCGTAGCTTTCTTGTATGTGTGAGCTCATACTGTATTTCCTGGACTCACAGTTCCTCTGTTTAATTTAAGCAATAAGCTGTTTTATGTAAGGCACCTATCCCTCATCTGTTCTAGGGCCTTAGTGCAAATGTCTGTGAGCCTCTTGGCGCTGTTTCTTCATGTGTGAGTGGGTCATTATAAATGTTGGATGTATACTTTATAGTTGGGTGTACGATAAAACCTGACCTGAGCCAAGTTAGTTAAACACCTTCTTTTTTTTTAACTTGACATAAATATTAGTGGGGGTGCACGGTGGCAGAGCGGCCAGAACCCCTGCCTCCCAACAAGGAGATTGTGGGTTCGAATCCTTGACCAGACCAACATCCCACGATCCCTCGTGTTACCGTGGGTTCTCTCTGGGTTCTCCGGCTTCCTCCCACCGTCCAAAGACGTGCATATATAGGATAATTGACAACTCTAAATTGCCCCTAGTGAATGAATGTGAGAGTGAATGGTTGTCTGTCTATGTGTCAGCCGTGCGACGAGTTGGCCACCGTCCAGGGTGTACCCCACCCAAGGCCCAAAGTCACTGGGATAGGCCCCAGTCACCCGCAACCCACAACAGGAACAAGCGGTAGAAAAGGAGATGAGATAAATATTAGTGACTTTAAATTCATAAAACTGACAGCATACACAATGTGGATAACATGACTGTATCACCTGTATAACATTTAGTACATTTGTAAAGCTTATGATGATGTTTGAGATTGTATCAAAGTTGTTTAATTAATATTACAGTACTTTTGGAGGCCATAGTAATATTGTGAACTACACATATACAACATCTTGAAAAATATTGATTGTGGCACTGATTGGACTGACTGGCCTCTCAGAATGCATACCTGGTTTTTATTTATATAAATTTTTTGGTGACCATAAATATAAGGATAAGGATATAAGAGGCTGTCACATTATTTCTTCATCTTTTCATGGCTGTTCCTGTCCCACAGATATATGGTACCTGTCCCCTCTGGTGTGTCTGGTCTTCCTGGCTCTGATCCCACTGTGGGTGGTGGTGGCGCGACAGAGCCCTCAGATCAAGGAGGTTCTCCACTCAGGGTGGCAGCCGGTTATACTAGCAATGTCCATTAGCAGGTATAGACTCAAACATGTTTAGTTATTTGATTTAATTCTTAATTAATACATAATTATATTTAGCACAGTTTATAACTGTAAAGTGAACTTCAAATTGAAATAGAACAGTTAATAAAAAGTAATCATTTGAACTCTATAGCTGAGCACTATAGAACTAAATGGTGTTGTTGAAATGATTTTAGACAAACCTAATAAATTATTTATTAAGCAGTATGTAATTAAATATGGTCTAAGTTAAGTTATCTATGTAGGTTAATCTAATCTATCCAGGTAGATGTTCAATAAGAAAAATAAATCAGCTGTTTACATAGCTGAAAACAAGATTATCTTTTATCTGAGCTTTATTCTGTAATGATATCATGTGGTTCTGATACCGTGTGTGTTTGTGATTTCTAGTTTTGGAGGTCTTATACTGGACAAGACAGTGAGTGATCCCAACTTTGAGGGCATGGCTGTCTTTACGCCCGTCATTAACGGTAAGCTGATAGGTCTTTAAAGATAAATGATGCCACAAGGAGTAATTGTTTTAACATTTCTCATTTAACAAGAGTTAAATTCTCATTTTAGCTGTGTATTGGATGTTGTTGTTAAAACACTTGCATCATTAAAGTTAATCCATAATTTCACAGATGTTTATACATCAGAATTTGGGAGTACAGGTTCTACTATCGAAACAAACGCATTTCACTGATATGTAGAGGGTATTTAATGAACAAGGAGTGAATGGAGTCAGGGTGTTAAACAAAGGCAGTCAGCAGCAGGTAGGAGTGATGCAGGGAAAAATCATCAGTTCACTTCAAACAAAATATACATGATTACTGATTGGATCATCTGATGGCCAGCTAATGTGGCAGGTCCACTTTGAAATAAAAACATTTATTTTAGTTGTACTCACTTGGTCAAACCTGTTCCTGTCTCTAAAGTTATACAGTTACATTTGGATGTAATCCGAGCAGCATACCAAACATCGAGTTGACTGCGCAGCCCAAATTGCACAATAGAATAGTAATGCTTCTTGTGAAGAAAATTTTTTGTGAGCTAGTCAACTCTGATGATGATTTTTTACCTTAAGACACTTTTTTTTTCTTACTCGCATGTTATATTGGGTGGTTGTGCAGTCATTTGCAGTGACCTATTTAAAAACGCTTATTGTGAGTTTAAGGATGCTCGACATGTTACATTAGAACGTTAAATGCTGTAAAGCACTCTTTTAAGGACTGCTCTTATCAGAAAATACAACACAGAAGACATGTAATAATGTAAATAAAAGGATAATGTAAATGTGGTTATTTCTTGAAAAGTGTCCTGTCCAGTAAGTGACTTAATATGTGTATCAATACCTTGGTTTGAGGCCCAAAAAAGCTTTTAATTGCACAACTCTCTGCACTTGACAGATTTTGAAAGGGTAGTGATCAGACTTTCCTTGCTCAAAACCGATTTAACATACATGATGCCCTATCTCAATCAAGGTGATTTGAATTGCAATTATGGAATGAACTGAAACCAGTGGCAGTCTGGAAGGACAGAAATCATCAGTCTAAAATCATATGCCATACTTTGGAAAATGTTTGTTACTAATATTTAAGTGTATTTGATTTATAGGTCATGGGCTAAAACATACAGAGCTGCCAAAATGTCCTGTAAATGAAGCCTTCAAAACACTGTGACATTTTCAGAAGGACCAGCTATTTCAGATGCACCAAGGCCGTGATGTGATCTTAACAGGCGTAGTTCAGAAAAGTTACACATACTTTTTTACAAAAAAGTTGCCTCAACAGTATATCCACTTTGCAGTTCATCAGCAGAGTATGTTTTATATACCAGTTTAAGGACTTAATTGTCTGCTAAACTCCTCCCCCATACAATTATTGTCCAATAATAGCTTAGCAACTGTAACTAGGTCTGGTATGTCAAGCTTTTGATTTCTCCACATGCCTAAACGGTGTGCATGAGGCTGAAGGAAGAGCAATATGTTATCTGCAAACATTAGCATGTCCAGCTAACAACACACTATCTACAGTAGTAATCTAATTAGGCTTTTCTCCATGAGTCCTAATCAACTGTAGAAGTTAAAGAATTAATCTATGTCTGAAGGTTACTTTATACACATAGAAAACTGATTTTCGCTCACTAATGCCATTTTAGAATGATGAAAATTTAGACATTAGGGGAGGAAAAAAAAGAAGCAGCCTTTAGAATAAGTGGTTTGGCTGTGGGGTGATGCATGGAGGGATCCACTGAGTATAGGAGACAAGTTGATATAATCCACAAATGGTGCACACCCAGTGTTCTGGCACAGCTGATGGCTAATAACAATAACCATTGACTCACTGTCACTGTTTCTCATTTTGTCTCTGCCCATCTTACCGCTGTTTCTCAATCTCCCTCTGTTTCTCTCTCTTTGCACCACTCTGCTAAATTCTAAAGATGCCAATCTGGTTTGAATTTCCCATTTTGCCTCACTGGCAAAACCAGTATTATGTTTTACTCCCTCAAGTCTTTTCCATCTCACAAAAGAACATCTGTGCCGTTTTTTGGGGTAAAGGTGTTTGATGAAACTGAATTAGGCACAGATACCCTTATCAACACCACATTAAAAAAGATTTGAAAACTGGTCGGATCTGGAAAAGTTGTTTTGCATTCAGCAGAAACACAGCTTTGAAAAAGTGAATAAAAAGTCTCAATTCACATCATAATGAAAAGATAAAATCGTATCTTATATCTCATGTTTAACCCTGGTGAGCTTTATTTGTTGCATTGAAGCACGTCACATCTAGGACTGGTTTGAATCTGCATGACTAATCAAACCGATGAAACATCTAGATACAAAGTCAGTCAGAAACAAGTTATCTATCAGAATTTCAGAAAAGGCACATCAGAATCAGAATCAGAAATACTTTGTAACAGCAGCTCACTATAACGTCAGTGCACACAAGAATGGAAGTACTAAGCAAAAAGCAATAATATAATACACTATAATACAGGTAACTACACGTGGGTATAAGTATAAATTTAAAATTAAATAAGTGTAATGTACAAAGTGGGTTAACCGGTTGAGGTTAATATTACAGTAGAAAGTAATAGTGCATGAACTGTCAAGTTACGTGTAGCTTATTAACAATATATAATGAGCAGAGGATATTGCACAGCCGTACTAGAAGTATAAATAAGTATCACAAATTTAAAATTTAAATTTAAAACAGGGTGTATTGCACAGTAGTTTAAGCACCGAATATTCCCAAATTATGTCCAGTATTGCAGAGATGTTAATGATCGGTGTCCAGTTTAGTGACTTATGGTCATATCGACTAACATTTAGAGGGAGGAGTTATAGAGTTTGATGGCCACAGGCAGGAATGACTTCCTGTGGCGCTCTGTGGTGTATTTTGGGAGGATGAGTCTTCCGCTGAAGGTACTCCTTTGCTTGACCAGCATGTCATGGAGCGGGTGGGAGACACTGTCCAGGATGGCATGTAGTTTGGCCAGCATCCTCGTCTCTGACACCACTGACAGAGAGTCCAGCTCCACCCCAACAATGTCACTGGCCTTACGGATCAGTTTATTGAGTCTGTTAGTTAAAGGTTTTTGCACAACCAGAGTCACATTTCACTGTCAAAACCATATGGCTGCATGCTATTTATTTTCTTTCCATATGTGCGTGATTCTGCTTTCATGTCTTTCTGAGATATCGGGTGGAGCTTTTGTATATGTTCATCTCTTGCATTTTTTCAAAATGCTGTGACTCTACTAGCCAGATTTTAGCTGTGCTTTGGCCTGTGTGGCTCATTAAGATGGACTCTGCTCTCTGTAAAACCTGGCCAGATCACCGCTGAGCCAAGCTTGTGTCATTACTTGGCTTAAGTTGTCTGCAGGCAATGATAAAAGAGATTAAGTGTTGCTGATTCTAAAGCTATTTACTGTCCCTTGTGGGAAATAACTTTCTGTTTCAGTTGATTATGATGATACAAAAGCAGCATCCGCTTTTCAAATCAATCTGTATGGGCAAACAATAAGTCTTTGCCTGACTTTGTTGGGGAAATTTGTTGAACACACACATAAGAAATCATGAATTAATTTGGCCGATTGCCACCAAGCAGCTGTGGCTTGGTGGCAGAGCGATCGTCCACTATACGGAAGGTCGGTGGTTCGATCTCGGCTTCTCCCACCCATCTGTCGAAGTATCCTTGAGCAAGATACTGAACCCCAAAAATTGCTCCCGATGTGAGTGTGTAAGTCGCTTTGGGTAAAAGCATCTGCTAAATGACTGAATGTAAATGCAACCAGTAAAGTGGTTGGTCTTCCTTATCTCATTCCATCTATTCACTTATTCACTCACCTACTCAGTCAGTCGGTCCTCTGTCTATCCTCTCCCTATGTAGGAGTGGGTGGTAACTTGGTGGCCATCCAAGCCAGTAGGATTTCAACTTACCTGCACTTCTGGAGCATCCCAGGGGTGCTGCCCTACAAGATGAGGCAGCACTGGCCCAATCCTTGCATCACCTTTTTCTCCTCAGGTAACACTGCCTTACTGAATATCTCGGCATTTATATACATAAAATCTTATGTAATTAACCAAAAGCGATTACCCAGTGTAACTAACAAAATAAGAGCAACTGTAGAACAAATTTTAATTCCTAGCACTGTTAACTGGCAGTGAGATGTTGAAATTTGACTTTCTGAAGCAAACTCAATCATATCTAAAAAGAGAATCAGTTACTGCTTCATTATGTATTGATAATACACATTCTGCTCCATGTTAAGGTACATCTATAAAGCTGCTCTAATCAGTGTTTTTATATTAACAATGGATCAAATGAATGTGTATAATGTGAAAAAGGTCACTTCTGGTGACAAATCCAGAGACAATGATCACCTGACTGCAGTTCCTCTCAGCAATAAGGAGCTTTTTAGTGCCTTTCAACCAGTGCCGCTGCTAGCCATTTTGGTGCCCTATGCATAATTCCTTTATGAAACACCCCCGTCCCCCCCATGCGGCCAGTTTAACTTTTTATTAGACTACTACACCCGGGTGATGACGGAGAAAATATCTGGTCATATTTCAAACATACGGCAGCACTCTCATGCATTGAACAAAGTTTACAAAGAGGTAAAACAGTAGCTATTTTTATTTACCCGCCACAGTGGCCGGTAGGTGAAGCAAGTTTACCAGCCACAACTCAAAATCACCCGCGTTTGGCTGATGGCGGGTGCTAATTTCCATTCCTGATGCATAGCATAAGCATTACATTTCCCGTATTTAAGAATTATTAAACATGGACTTACCTGAAAGTGATGCATGGGTATCATCTCGCAGTTTCTTTTTCTTCCTTTTCTCTGATCCTGACTCCTGCTGTCTTTTCGGCGCCATTTCCAAAAGAGTTGACAGCCTGTCAAATTTCGTCAGGCGCCGCGACCGCGCAATCCAAAGGAACAACGGGGGGTGGGGGTCCATCGTTACCATTGTTACCACCAGCGTTACTTTATAGAGCAATTAAACACTCTTGTTCTGCTTGTTTATTGTTATATATGTACTTAAAAAGTGCCTAATAATATTTTTATAATTAAATAATATCGGCATTATAATTATTATTATATTATGATTGATTTTTCACTAGGCTATTTTGGTGCCCCCTCAGCACTTGGTGCCCTACGTGCAGCGCGTGATGCGCGTTATGGGAGCGACGGCACTGCTTTCAACATTGTTTTGGGTTTACTGTCTGCAACTTTACTGTTTTAATCCCTCTTACCACTCTCATGAGGGTCATTTTCAGCAAAAAAGCTTGACAAAACCACTCTGCATACCCAAACAGAGGACAGACAAAGTTAGTCACTAGCTGGGGAATTTAATGGACTTAATGGAGCATTTAGCAGCTAAAGATCCAGATATTTTTCTCAAGTGTTTGTGGAGACAAAAACAGAGCTTAAAAGAGAGTAAATATAGACTCGCATCCATAAGGTGGCCAGAAACACAACTCCAAATAAACGCTAATGTTGATGTGTTTCTGCGGCATGTGTAAATAGGCAACTGTTTGCTATCACATGGTTTAACTTTATAAGTTGATAATCAGAATCAAAATCAGGTTAAGTATCAAGTATCATTGTATATTTTGACCACCACCACAACAAGAGGCATACTAAGTAGAAGAAAACCCAAGTACTGCAAAATTTCAAAAATGTGTTTTTCAAAAAATTCTAAATGGTAGAAAATCTAGGCCGACTTTCCAATGGCTTTTTTTTTTGAGCACCTTGAGCTGGACTTGTGAGAGAAATTTCAAGTCATTCGGACCCATGATGTGAGGGGGGTGGTCTGTTCAAAGTTTTACAGCTTCACGGTTTGAACCCCAATGAAATGTACAAAACTTTGTATGTTTAATATGACAGATGCTTTCAGCTTGTTCTCTGCCCCCAAGTGGCCAAATATGTAATAATAATAATAATAATAATAGAAATAATGCATATTTACTGTTATCTTTGATTATATGATAGTTTTTAGTTTGGTATCATGGTTTAGTCATCCCAGGAAGTAAGCATATGAATTCCTCTTTTAGAGTCTAAACACTAGTGAGTAAAGAACAGTGGGTATAATTTTTGATAACCAAAGAGTTTTTTCTGGAGTTGATCTCCCTGATAAGAACTGAATGGATTTGACCCCGGAGTAGACACCAAAACTCAGCAGACAGGACTGAGTTAACAGTGAGAAAAATCCATGCATAAAATTATCAAACTGCTAAAATAAAGTAGCGTGCATGTTTAGCAATCTGAATGATTTACTCTCTTCTCTGTGTCTCTCAGGGGTGAACTCGAAGTCAGCTCGGGTGCTTCTGATGCTGGTTATCCCCGGTCACCTAGTCTTCCTCTTTGCCATATCTCTGCTGCAAGGAGAAGAGGCGCCTATCACTGTAGCCTTCACCATCTTCTACCTGTGTGCTGCTCTGCTACAGGTAAACTGAAGCAGTTTCATACACACATTTTGTGAGATGTTTTTCATGTCCTCAATTTACTATAAGAAAAAGAAGAAAATAAATAATTTTTATATTCCTGTCAATAGTAGTTAACAGTGAATGATTTCTTATTAACTCACGCACATGCCACTCTGATACATACTGTGGAAACCAGTCATCAGACTTTTTACAGTCTCATAAAAATGGCTGCTGCCACCTGTTACCTAACTGTGAAATGACCCATGCCAGGTGTTGGTTTTTCAGCAGTTCAGTGAGATAAACATTTGTTCCAGGACAGAACCAAAAGTACACCGCACTCCTGCCATGGTCATCTTTCTGACCTTATCAGCATAACGTCATCTCAGCTGTTAAGTGTTTGTTAAAAACCTGACACTTATTAAACATGCAATTGCAAAAAATGTGATGTTGTGTCCTTTGGCACCAAGTCAATAACTGTTTGGCAATCTCCATAATCTCTTGGCTATTCAAATAAATCTCAGCTTTCATATCTACCTGAGTCCAGAAAAGCTGAGTTAGACCTTAAATGATTTCACTGCTTGGAAGATTCATAGGAAGATGCTATTGAGATCACTAACCTGGCTGAAGTAATATAAAAAATAAACAAAACTTATACATTTCCATTATGAGCAGCTGCAGTGCACCAGTCCAGTGGTTCATCAACCTTTTTTGTCTGATGTACCCCTGCAGCCCTATCAGATGAACTGAAGTACCATTGATCAACAACAACCATTAGGTTCCCAATATTTTCTTTTGAATGGATTAAAAGCTGTATTAAACGCTATTGATGATATAGAAGTGGATATTTTTACAATACATTGTTTATAGAATTGAATTGTTGTCACTGTTTAGGTTGGTTTGGTCAAGTTTAAGTTTGTACTATTTGGAGTGACAGCAGCTGGACATTACAGCCATTATTTTGAGCTGTCTATTTAAATTGGTTCTCCATTACTTTTAGCTAACTAACTATTTGGGAATCATGGCACTAGCCATGTACTTTGCTGCTCATTGCTTATATACAGATGCATTGCAATAAATTAGAACGTCATGGAAAAGTACATTTATTTCAGTAATTCAACTCAAATTGTGAAACTCGTGTATTAAATAAATGCAATGCACACAGACTGAAGTAGTTTAAGTCTTTGGTTCTTTTAATTGTGATGATTTTGGCTCACCTTTTAACAAAAAGTCACCAATTCACTATCTCAACAAATTAGAATACTTTGACTAAAACCAATAAATAAAACATTTTTAGTGAATTGTTGGTCTTCTGGAAAGTATGTTCATTTACTGTACATGTACTCAATACTTGGTAGGGGCTCCTTTTGCTTTAATTACTGCCTCAATTTGGCATGGCATGGAGGTGATCAGTTTGTGGCCCTGCTGAGGTGGTATAGAAACCCAGGTTTCTTTGATAATGGCTTACAGCTCATCTGCATTTTTTGGTCTTTTGGACATTTTCCTCGACAATACCTGATAGATTCTCTATGGGGTTCAGGTCTGGTGAGTTTGCTGGCCAGTCAAGCACACCAACACCATGGTTATTTAACCAACTTTTGGTTGCTTTTGCCAGTGTGGGCAGGTGCTAAATCCTGCTGGAAAATGAAACAGGCCTCTTCAAAAAGCTGGTCAGCAGAAGGAAGCATGAAGTGCTCCAAAATTCCTTGGTAAACGGGTGCAGTGACTTTGGTTTTCAAAAAACACAATGGACCAACACCAGCAGATGACATTGCACCCCAAATCATCACAGACTGTGGAAACTTCAGCAACAGTTCAGTTCTTTTTCTTCTTAGCCTAGGTAAAACACTGCTGATGTTGTCTGTGGTTCAGGAGTGGCTTAGAAAGAGGAATACGATAACTGTAGCCAGATTCCTTGACATGTCTGTGTGTTGTGGTTCTTGATACCTTGACCCCAGCCTCAGTCCATTCCTTGTGATGTTCACTCAAATTCTTGAATCGATTTTGCTTGACAATCCTCATAAGACTCCGGGCTGTCTTCTGGACAACTGTCAGATCAGCATGATTGTGTAGCATAGAGAACCAAACTGAGAGACCATTTTGAAGGCTCAGGAAACCTTTGCAGGTAGTTTGAGTTGATTAGCTGATTGGCATGTCCATATTCTAATTTGTTGAGATAGTGAATTGGTGGGTTTTTGTTAAATGTGAGCCAAAATCATCACAATTAAAAGAACCAAAGGCTTAAACTTAAACCCCTCCTTGAACTGCCACCTTATTGTGGTGGAGGGGTTTGCGTGCCTGAATGAATCATGTTGTCTGGGGCCCCTGGTAGGGTCTCCCAAGGCAAACAGGTCCTGGGTGACAGGCCAGACAAAGAGCGGTTCGAATCCCCCTTATAACCCGGGTCTGGGAGGAGTTCGGTGAGGCCATGGAGAAGGACTATCGGTCGGCCTCGAAGAAATTCTGGCAAACCATCCGGCGCCTCAGGAGGGAGAAGCAGTGCCCTGCACACACTGTTTACAGTGGGGGTGGGAATCTGCTGACTTCGACTGGGGACATCCTTGGACGGTGAAAGGAGTACTTCGAGGATCTCCTCAACCCCGCCGGCATGTCTTCCATTGCGGAAGCAGAGGCTGAGGGCTCAGTTGCGGACTCGTCGATCTCCCGGGCTGAGGTCACTGAGGTAGTTGAGAAGCTCCTCGGTGGCAAGGCACCGGGGGTGGATGAGATCCGCCCTGAGTACCTCAAGTCTCTGGATGTTGTGGGGCTGTCTTGGTTGACACGCCTCTGCAACATCGCGTGGCGGCTGGGGACAGTGCCTCTGGACTGGCAGACTGGGGTGGTGGTCCCTCTGTTTAAAAAGGGGGACCAGGGGGTGTCTTCCAACTATAGGGGGATCACACTCCTCAGCCTCCCCGGAAAAGTCTATGCCAGGGTACTGGAGAGGAGAATTCGGCCAATAGTCGAACCTCGGATTCAGGAGAAACAATGCGGTTTTCGTCCCGGTCGTGGAACACTGGACCAACTCTATACCCTTGCCGGGTATAGAGGGTTCATGGGAGTTTGCCCAACCAGTCCACATGTGCTTTGTGGATCTGGAGAAGGCATTCGACTGTGTCCCTCGCGGCGACCTGTGGGGGGTGCTCTGGGAGTATGGGGTCCGGGGCCCTCTGCTAAGGGCTGTCCGGTCCCTATATGACCGGAGCAGGAGTTTGGTTCGCATTGCCGGCAGTAAGTCAGATCTGTTCCCGGTGCATGTTGGACTCCAGCAGGGCTGCCCTTTGTCACCAGTCCTGTTCATTGTTTATATGGACAGGATTTCTAGGCGCAGTCGTGGGCCGGAGGGAGTCCGGTTTGGGGACCACAGGATTTTGTCTCTGCTTTTTGCAGATGATGTTGTCCTGTTGGCTTCTTCAAATCAGGACCTTCAGCGTGCACTGGGACGTTTGCAGCCGAGTGTGAAGCGGCGGAGATGAGAATCAGCACCTCCAAGTCCAAGGCCATGGTTCTCAGCCGAAAAAGGGTGGCTTGTCCCCTTCAGTTTGGTGGAGAGCTCCTGCCTCAAGTGGAGGAGTTTAAGTATCTTGGGTTCTTGTTCACGAGTGAGGGAAGGATGGAACAGGAGATTGACAGGGGGATCGGTGTATCTTCCGCAATGATGTGGTCGATAAACCGGTCTGTAGTGGTAAAGTAAGAGCTGAGCTGCAAGGCAAAGCTCTCTATTTACCGGTTGATCTACGTTCCTACTCTCACCTCTCGGTCATGAGCTTTGGGTCATGACCGAGAGGTGAAAGGACAAGATCCTGGATACAGGCGGCCGAAATGAGTTTCCTCCGCAGGGTGGCTGGGCGCTCCCTTAGAGATAGGGTGAGGAGCTCGGTCACTCGGGAGGAGCTCAGAGTAGAGCCGCTGCTCCTCCACATCGAGAGGAGTCAGCTGAGGTGTCTCGGGCATCTGTCCCGAATGCCTCCTGGACGCCTCCCTGGGGAGGTGTTCCGGGCATGTCCAACCGGGAGGAGGCCCCGGGGAAGACCTAGGACACGCTGGAGGGACTATGTCTCTCGGCTGGCCTGGGAACGCCTCGGTATTCCCCCGGAAGAGCTCGAGGAAGTGTCTGGGGAGAGGGAAGTCTGGGCGTCTTCTTAGACTGCTGCCCAGGCGACCCGGCCCCGGATAAGCAGTAGAAAATGGATGGATGGATGGACTTAAACTACTTCAGTGTGTTTGCATTGAATTTAATACAATTTCAGTTGAAGTACTGAAATAAATGAACTTTTCCATGACATTCTAATTCATTGCAATGTACCTGTATATGCAAATGCTGGGCATTGGAGCTTTTTCCCCCCATTATATCCTTGTTTTTTTTTTCTAATGACAGCCTTTTCAGTTCAGTTTTCTTCTCCCTCTAGGTGGCCATCCTCCTTTACATTGCTGACCTCATCATCCGTGTGATGTGGAGACGGGGTCTGGACCCTGACAACTTCTCCATCCCCTACCTGACCGCCCTGGGAGACCTGCTGGGCACTGGTTTTCTGGCTCTCTGTTTCCGCTGCGTCTCACTGGTTCAGAGCATGGGTCTTTGAATTTTTCCCCGTTACCCCAGAACTCTTAGTCATCCACTCTCTTTTGCACCAATTTTGTTACATTTACACAGAGATGCTTTTGATTGGACAATAAAGCATTTTCTGATAATTATCACTGGGACAGTTCATACAGAGGAATCTGTCTTTGTCACAAATTCAAACCTTTACTATGGAGAGGCGGCACAGTTGACATCCACCCATTTAAACCTGTCGATCTGGGTGAAGGCTTTACTGCCTGAACACATCCAGCAGATCTAATTATTTTATTTGAGGGCTAAATACTTTAAGCAATTTTAGTTATTTTTCCTTCAGAAAGGTTACTATAGTAGATTGAATTTTATTTTGTAATCATTCCTCTTTATCTGTCAGGTTTTTAGTTTTCCTGCACTAACTAAATATGAGTTTGATGGCTCTGTGCTCACCTACTCTCTCAGCTCATCTCTTTGGCTTCATCAGAGAAATATGTAGCAACTTTACATCATAGCAGAAAGACTGAAGAATTGGTCTGTTTGTGGATTTGTTTGAACTTGTGGATAGAATAAACAGACTTAAAGCCGTCCATGTTTGGGTGGACTGTACTATGCATTGATGCCAGAGGTTGTGGAGGTTGACGTACTGTATGTAGTACACTAACATCAATTTTCAGTGGTTGTATGGCCAATATGAGTTTGAAATCATCAAGTATTAAGAATAAACTTAGAATAAATGAGACAGATTTAGTTTTCATGCAAATTAACATTAACCAATTTGTGTGAAATGAGGTTAAGAGCCAAGCAGATCTGACAAAGACAGTTTGAATATAGGCGGTAGGGTAGCCACCAGTGAGTTCTTGACAGCTAAACATGTTTGTATCCATAATCCCTACTGTCGTGGCACCTACTGGCATATATGGTTAGAATGGAAGGTTTAATAAAATCTAAATCCACTAAAACCTTAAAGGATTTGTTCGAAATTTTGGAAAATACTCTTATTCACTTCATTGCTATGAGTGAGATGAGAAGATCGATACCAACTTTCATGTTGTATGCTAAACATGGCTGTTTCCAGATCAGTTACTTGCTTGATGTCCGTGTGGACCCGTGACGACATGCTGACGTGCTGACGTAAGCGTTTTGTCCCCTTTCCGGTTACAGGTGTTTGTTTGTTACCTGTAGCGTGTAGTTTGCTGCTCTAGCTCAACACAGCAAATTTGTGCGACTCTTCATTACATTGACTAACTATCTGCTATAACGTTACATTGAACGTTTATTAGTTTTGCCTAAGCACTTACGGCGCTTCAGTGTTGCTAGCTACCAGTCTCTACCTTAGCAGCTAGCAATGGCTTCTCTCCCTCTCTCTCCTTCTTCCTCTCCCGCTCTCTCTTGCTCGGTGTGTCAAATGTTTAGCCATTCCTCTGCCTCCTTTACTGATAATGGTACATGTAATAAATGTTGTTTATTTGTAACGTTGGAGGCGAGGCTTAGTGATTTGGAAACGCGGTTCCGCACCATGGGAGCTCAGTCGGTAGTTGCTAGCCAAGCCCCAGTAGCCGGTGCGGACCGACTAGAGCTAGCTAGTCCACGGTTCACCACCAACCCGTTCCCGTTTCCAACAGGTTCTCCCCACTCAGCGACGCACCCGCTGAGAAA
>CM022479.1:7158453-7186243 GCA_011952105.1 Coreoperca whiteheadi
GAGCAGCCTCCTACTCATCACTAATAGAGGAAAATAAGAACAACCCCAGGTTTATTTTCAGCACTGTAGCCAGGCTGACAGAGAACCACAGCTCCATTGAGCCATGTATTCCTGTAGCCCTCAGCAGTAACGACTTCATGAGCTTCTTCAATGATAAAATTTGACTGTTAGAGAGAAAATTAATCACGTCCTGCCCTCAGCTGGTGCCAACCGATCTTCAAGCATAGAGGCGTTGGAGGGAGCTGTGAAACCTGATGTGTACTTGGACTGCTTCTCTCCTGTCGACCTTATTCAACTAACGTCGACAATTTCTTCATCTAAGCCTTCGACCTGTCTCTTAGACCCAATTCCAACTAGGCTGCTTAGAGATGTTCGACCATTAGTTAGCACGTCTTTTGTAGATTGTTGATCAATCTGTATTTACTGACAGGTTATGTACCTCAGTCTTTTAAAGTAGCTGTTATTAAACCTCTCCTTAAAAAGCCCACACTCGATCCAGGGGTTTTAGCCAACTATAGACCTATATCTAACCTTCCCTTTATCTCTAAGATCCTTGAAAAAACTGTTGCTAATCAGTTAGGTGACTTTCTAAATAACAATAGTATATTTGAGGATTTCCAGTCAGGTTTTAGAGTGCATCATAGCACAGAAACAGCACTGGTGAAAATTACAAATGACCTTTTAATCCCATCAGACAATGGACTTGTCTCTGTACTTGCTAGATCTTAGTGCTGCATTCGATACCATTGACCATCAAATTCTATTACAGAGACTGAAACATTTAATTGGAATTAAAGCAACCGCGTTAAGCTGGTTTAAATCCTATCTATCAGACCGATCTCAGTTTGTTTATGTTAACGATGAATCATCCGAGCACACCAAAGTTAGTCACGGAGTTCCGCAAGGTTCTGTGCTTGGACCACTTCTATTTACTTTATATATGCTTCCTTTGGGCAATATTATTAGAAAGCACTCCATAAAGTTTCATTGTTACGCAGATGATACCCAGTTATATTTATCGATTAAGCCGGATGAAACTGATCAGTTAGTTAAACTTCAATCATGCCTTAAGGACATAAAAACCTGGATGACCAGAAATGTTCTGATGTTAAACTCTGACAAAACTGAAGTTATTGTACTTGGCCCAGAACGCCTCCGAGACTCGCTGTCGGCAGATATAATTGCTCTAGAGGGCACTGCCCTGGCCTCCAGCACCTCTGTGAGGAACCTAGGAGTTATCTTTGATCAGGATCTATCCTTCAACTCCCACATGAAGCAAACCTCACGGACTGCCTTTTTTCACCTACGTAACATTGCAAAAATCAGGCACTTCCTGTCTCGAAATGATGCAGAAAAATTAATCCATGCATTTGTTACTTCAAGGCTGGATTACTGCAATTCTATATTATCAGGCAGCCCGAAAAAGTCCCTTAAGATTCTCCAGTTGATTCAGAACGCTGCAGCACGTGTACTGACAGGAACTAGGAAAAGAGATCATATTTCTCCAATATTATCTTCTCTGCACTGGCTCCCTGTGAAATCCAGAATAGAATTTAAAATCCTTCTCCTCACCTATAAAGCTCTTAATGGTCAGGCACCGTCGTATCTAACAGAGCTCATAGTGCCTTATTACCCCACTAGAACACTGCGCTCTCAGAATGCAGGGTTTCTTGTGGTTCCTAGAGTCTCCAAAAGTAGAATGGGAGCCATAGCCTAGCTATCAAGCTCCTCTTCTGTGGAATCAGATCCCAGTTCGGGTTCGGGAGGCAGACACCATCTCCACATTTAAGAATAGGCTAAAGACTTTTCTCTTTGATAAAGCTTATAGTTAGGGCTGGCTCAGGAGAGTCCTGAACCATCCCTTAGTTATGCTGCTATAGGCCTAGACTGTCGGGGGACTTCCCATCATGCACGTCTCTCTCTTCACCTCTGTCCTCCTCTCCATCCGTATGCATTCTCATCCCATAAATGCATGTCACTAACTTGACTTCTTCCCTCTCCCGGAGTTTTGTGCTTTGTCGTCCGTCTCTTCTTTCTTAGTGTCACTTTCAGCAGGTATTTCAGTGTCCGGAGATGTATCTGGATCGGTGACTATGGCGACCGGCTGGGGCAGTGTTGCTGTGTCTATGGTGCAGGGGACGAGTGGCTCGGGTTCTGCTCGTTGGGCTCCACCTGGAGCTGCTCGGTTGTCCGTCTGGACCCATCATCTTCCCTTGTGTTTTGCCACCTAGGCATTTCTAACATAGTAATATATATATATATATATATATATATATACACAACAATTTTGCCATCATGGCTGTATATGTTATAGTTTTCATGCTATAAATCTATTCTGTACTTACGACATCTATTGCATGTCTGTCCGTCCTGGGAGAGGGATCCCTCCTCTGTTGCTCTTCCTGAGGTTTATATCATTTTTTCCCCTGTTAAAAGGGTTTTTTTGGGTAATTTTTTTTTTCCTTAATCGAATCGAGGGTCTAAGGACAGAGGGTGTCGTATGTTACAGATTGTGAAGCCCTTTGAGGCAAATGTGATTTGTGATACTGGGCTATATAAATAAAATTGAATTGAATTGAATTGAATATTCACAGAAAATTAACTGAAGGACACAGGAAAAATCAAAACAGATTTGGATAACACCCACTACCAGTTTCCTATCATTATGCAACTAAACAATGATACATATGCAACACTGATTTGCTGTGGGTTAAAATTTACTTTGGGGTGTACATTTTGCTGTCGCTATTATTTATATCTGGGAAAAAAATGGGGTGTCCCGATAATTTTTAATATGATAAAAAAAATCATATCGTGATAATGGCAACATTCTGACTTGTTGACGTAATGACATCATACAGTTATGCACAGCAACAGAGAGCATCGCAGAAAGTGAAAGTAACATTGCTATTGGCTCCACAAAGGGGAGCTACTTCAGTAGTAGAAGTGGTTTGGTTACAAAAGATCAAGCAGTGTTTCCCATACAAAGACTTTTCTTGGTCAGGTCACCAAGGTATGTTAATGGCACCATCTGTGGTGGATTACCTAGTGGACAATCTCCCCTCACTCTACCCCTCCCGTGAGGTCTACTACTGACAATCACACATGCTCTGCAGAGAAACACAGAGCGTCTCCTACGTATGCCATTGTTTAGTAAAAGCTTGTATGTGCACCTGTTGGTGCCAATGTCATTTGGTACTACGTTGGTTTTGATTGTTTCAATAGGCTATGTCATTAACAAAAAGGCTCCTCCACACGCGGCTTACCAAACTGTTGACAGCTGAAAACAGAATTGAGGGTGCGAGTAGTGTTTTTTGGGTGACTTCATAAAACATACTGGTGACAAAGAAAGTCAACACATACAATGAGAAAGAGAACCAGAAAGTGGCGGGGCAAGCCGGTATGTGTGTAGGGAAAAGCAAGGTGAGCAGATTAAATTAGTTTGTGAGTAAACACTACAATAAGGTGGAGGATTAAGTAGAATTAAAATGGTGAAATAAGAAATAATTTAATAGAAATATGGTAATATTTTTTTCTATTATATATATATATATATATATATATATATATATATATAATATTTTTCAGGATTTTTGTCATATCGTCAAGAATATCATTAACACAGAAAAACCCTGAAATATCGTGATATTATTTAAAGGACCATATCGCCCACCCCAGTCATGATCCAATTCAATGTTTGATTTAAACTTTTGTTTTTCAGCACTAATGGCTATGCCATTGTTAGACTATCGTCTCCATCGGTACAAAAGTTCTATGCTCAGTCAAGACTTTCTTGATTTCCACAATTACTCTGCAGAATTGAGAGTTCCAAGAATTTGGACAGAGTGACCCCTCTCTTCAGAGTTGCAGCTTTGTAATTTGCCACAAAAAGTTGGGCATTACCTCCTGTACTCAGGTCCAGTGTCGAGCCCGGTTTCTGCTGAATTCACATTAAGAAAATAAAACTGAATATTCACGGTTTTAAAATGACACCCAAATTTAATAAATCTCACTAGTCTAATGAAAAACACAGAAACCTCGTTTACAAACTCTTGTTCAAGATTAAAATCAATCTCTACATAATAACTGCTTCCTGCCATTTTGAGGAAGCAGAAAACAAAAAAGGAGAACAATTACAGTACTGGTGACTGAGAAAGTAGAACATGTGGTACAAGAGGATCTGAGATAGACTGAGATGGAGACTGCCATGATTCAGCCTCTCTTTGTCCCTCCTCTCTGCTTGAGCTCACTCTCTGCATGAGCTCACATGAACCATCAAAATCCTTCCTCTGGGTGAATCTGTGCCACATCATCTGAACAAAGATAAGTGTTGGTGTATCATGTTCAAAGTTTCACTGGACATGTATAAAGTCCACATCTTAGGTCATGTATGGATACAGGGCACACACACACACTTACATCTAATGTATATATGGTTTTATGTATATGATAAAGTAATACATAAAGAGAAAGGAAGAGGAAAGGGAAAGAGAAAGAGAAAAAGCAAACTGCATCCCACAGGTTTGAATTAGAAAAGCCCATCATGCATAGAAATCAGGCAGACGGTCTAAGTTCCAAGTAGAACAGAATATAATGGATGAGGTGCCTAAGCTCTCAGTCAACAGCACTGCAGTTCACATGTTAAGCAGCTAAGCCTTCCACAAACTTAGGACGCTTCCTCAGGAAGCTGGAAAGTAGGTCAAGAGACTCTCGTGGAGGCTCTACTCATATTAATGGTTTATTGGCTGTTTTCAAGCATAAACACACCATGATGGAGAACTAACACTTACGTTTTTTAATCAATACTTATATCTTGATGGGAAGACAGGAAAAGGGGAAAGTAAATGTCAAATATAGAGCTAATTTGTCAACTAAAATAATCAAGGGAGCGCTCCTGTTTTGGTTCCAAAAACATGAAAATATTAAGTGTTACATCTTGTGTACAAAGTCAGAAAAGACTGGTTTAAGGCAATACACCATTTAATAAATCAAACATCCTACTTTTACATGCACCGATAAGGTAAAGTAAAGGTAGCTTGCTAACAATTAACTAACAGATAAAAACTGAACTACACTGGTTTTGTCACCGAATCCCCACATCATCAGCAGCACCGAGATCTAAAAGTGGCTGATTTTATGCCACTCTTGTTCTAGTTGTATGTGTTGATTTTGAGTGGTATGTCACTGTCGGTTTTTGGCATGTCACTTCCATTCTATCAGCTTATGTCACTTATGTCATTTATGTTCCACTGTCATATACCACTTCTCACTGGCATATATTGATTCTTTAAGAAATATGCCGCTGCTCATTGTGTATATTGATACTGTGAGTGACCCTAAATTGATTTTCTCCCATTTCACTTGCAAATACCATTGTCCACTAACACACCGGTAGTGTGCAACTCTTGTTTAAGAAGTGCCATGTATTCTTATTGGTACGCCACTTTGATTAGTGGTATGTCTTGGCATTTATGGCACAAGAAAACAGCATGTCACTCCTTTTCCACTGCAATTTACCACTCCCCAGTGGCTAATGTCGATTATTTACTGGCACCGCTGCTGACTATTGATATGTCACTCCTGTGTGTTACATGAAAAAGACGTTTCTCTTGTTCCACCGGCAGATATGCCACTGGCCATTGGTTTTATTTTCTAATGATATATACCACTCCTTACATTAAATAAATTAACAAATAAAACTTTGTCCAAGTCTGCACTCAATGCTCGACTAGCTCCACTGGTTTAGCCATCAGAAAAATATAACATTTATCACATCAGTGACAGTTGTCTCCAATAAGTGGTTCACTTTCTGTCTTGTGGAATTATCTACAAGTTTTTACACAGTACCTACTTGTGGAGAGTGGCATTTAAACTTGTGGAACAACAGTGACATAATGTGTTTATGTGGCAAACAGCAGGGACATACTAATAGTCAGCAGCAGAACATGCCAGTAAATGAGCCCCCTGCTGTATATACATACACACACACACAACAGTGTAGCCACTTTCGACTCCAATACCATCATAAAATTTGCTGACAACACAGCTGTGGTGGGCCTGATTACAGATAAGAATGAAAACAACCTCCTTCTGAACATCAGCAACACTAAGGCGCTGATAGCGGACTTTGGGAAGAAGCAGGGAAGGAACTATGCCCCCTTAATATCAACAGGTCCTCTGTGGAGAGGGTGGACAGCTTCAAGAAAGGCAAGGCAGAGACTGTTTCACTTCAGATGTTTTAGGAAATTCCGGGTAACCCTTCAAATACTGAGGAATTTCTACTCCTGCAACATCGAGAGTGTCCTGATGGGGAACATCACTGCATGGTACAGAAACAGCACTGAACAGGGATGCAAGGCCCTGCAAAAAAATGGTTTGTTTGGCTGAACATACAATAGGTGGTGTTTTACCCTGCCTAAAGAATATTTACACCAAACACTGCAAGAAGTCTAGCTGTGGTCAGAAAGCAGGTACCAGATACACCAGGCCAGCACTGAGGCTCAGGAAGAGCTTCTACTCTCATGCTACTAGGATCCTAAATGAGGTGACTGCCTAAAACTGGGGGTTGGCAACATGGATGTTAAAATCACCAACCATAAGTTTATCGCATTGATTTTACCTATAAATCAAAAATAATTCAGTTATCATCAGTCAGTCATCGAAGAAATTTGCAGAATATTTTGATATTCAAAAGATGGCAATTTTTTTTAAAAATTCACTTGCATTGTAAAGTGTTATTAAACAAAATGGCAACTACACCTCTTTTCTTATGCCCTCTATTTTCAGTTTAAAACAAAGTTAAGGCTGTGCTTAATAATCAAATCATTCATTAAAAGTGATTTGCCTGCCAAGGACCTGACATTTAAAAAAGCAAGGTTCAATAGGGTCTTATGGGGACAGTTGTCAGGTTTGAGCAGTTTCTTGTATGAGTTTAGCAGGCTGAGTTTTGTTTTTATGTACTAGTGATAACAGTAACTGGGTGCCGTAATGGCATTGGCGTAATCCTGACAGGGATGTGCATGCTAGGGTAACTTGAGGGTACTCGCTCCTCATGAACAGCAGAAGAGAAGCATGTTAAACCTATCAGACTGTTGCTAGTACCCCGGGGGCATCAGCAGTAGTGGGACTGGTCAGAATGAGTGGACATTGGGGAAATGTTTTGGCTGCCTGATAGTGGAACATCTGGGTGGGTGACACAGTGCAAAATGTAGGCAGTGGTCTTTCCCCTAGCCAGTTTTGATGCATGCCATCAATTTTTTAACAACTCCATGCGTTCCCAAAAGAGGTCCAAATTGTCAATGTAATGTGACAATATGGGCAGCGGTGACTGATGAGAGCCAGGTGTGCAGCCAAAAAAGCCTGTTGAACCCCTCACTACCGCGGCCACAAGAAGGGATAGGACCGGATACATAGATGTGACTCAGAGCTTTTCATTGTGGTGAACAAAGTCAGTTTTCAAAAGTTCAGACTGCTGTTTATGGATAGAATTTGTGCCAAAGTGGACAATGACCTTGGTGATATTAGTTTCATTAGCTAGGATCTCAAGAGCCCCTCCTTGAACCGCCACCTTATTGTGGTGGAGGGGTTTGCGTGCCTGAATGATCGTAGGAGCTATGTTGTCCTCGGCTATCTGCCCCTGGTAGGTTCTCCCAAGGCAAACAGGTCCAGGGTGACGGGTCAGACAAAGAGCGGTTCAAATCCCCCTTATGAGAAATTTAAAATCAAGGTCTGTGACCTTGCCTGGTATGGCACAACCGGGGCACCACCCTGGCCCCACCCTCGCATGCAAGCGCCTGGTGGCTGGGTCTTACCCCACGGGGCCCAGCCGGGCTCAGCCTGAGGAGCGATGAAGGGCCGAACTCCTGTGGGCCCACCACCTGCAAGAGGAACCGGTGCATTGTGGATTGGGTGGCAGTCGAAGGCGGGGGCCCCGCAACCCAATCACGGACATGGAATCTGGCTCTAGGGACATGGAATGTCACCTTTCTAGGGGGGAAGGAGCCTGATTTGGTGCGGGAGGTTGAGAGATACCGACTAGAGATAGTTGGGCTCACCTCCACACACAGCTTGGGCTCCGGAACCCAACCCCTTGAGACTTGAGAGGCTGGACTCTCTACTACTCTGGAGTTGCCCACGGTGAGAGGCGGCGGGCTGGTGTGAGCTTGCTCATAGCTCCCCAGCTCAGCTGCCATGTGTTGGAGTTCACCCCCATGAACGAGGGTCATTTCCCTGAGCCTTCGGGTCGGGGATAGGTCTCTCACTGTTATTTGCGCTTACGGGTCAAATGGCAGTGTAGTGTACCTGACCTTCTTGGCGTCTCTGGAAGGGGTGCTGGAAAGTGCTCCGACCGGGGACTGCATCGTTCTACTAGGGGACTTCAACGCTCACGTGGGCAGCGACAGTGACACCTGGAGGGGCGTGATTGGGAGGAATGGCCCCCCCGACCTGAACCCGAGTGGTGTTCTGTTATTGGACTTCTGTGCTAGTCAGTTTGTCTATAACGAAAACCATGTTCAAGCATAAGGTTGCCCATCAGCACGTGGCACCAGGACACCCTAGGTCGGAGGTCCATGATCGACTTTGTGGTTGTTTCATCTGACCTCCGGCCGTATGTCATGGACACTCGGGTGAAGAGAGGGGCGGAGCTGTCAACTGATCACCACCTGGTGGTGAGTTGGATCCGATGGCGGGGGAGGAAGTTGGACAGACTTGGCAGACCCAAACATACTGTGAGGGTCTGCTGGAAACGTTTGGCAGAGTCTCCGGAGACTCAAAGAGATCTTCAACTTCCACCTCCAGCAGAGCTTCAACCAGATCCTGAGGGAGGCTGGAGACATTGAGTCCGAGTGGACCATGTTCTCCACCTTCATTGTCGACGCGACCGCTTGGAGCTGTCTCTGTAAGGTCCGTAAGGTCTCTGGTGCCTGTCGTGGCGGCAATCCCCAAACCCGGTGGTGGACCCCGGAAGTAAGGGATGCTGTCAAGCTGAAGAAGGAGTCCTATAGAGTCTGGTTGGGGGGACTCCGGAGGCAGCTGATAGGTACCGGAGGGCCAAGCGAGCTTCAGCCCGCGTGGTTGCGGAAGCAAAATCCCAGGTCTGGGAAGAGTTTGGTGAGGCCATGGAAAAGAACTATTGGTCAACCTTGAAGAAATTCTGGCAAACCGTCCGGCTCCTCAGGAGGGGTAGGCAGTGCCCTGCACACATTGTTTACAGTAGGGGTGGGAATCTGCTGACTTCAACTGGGACATCCTTGGACGGTGGAAGAAGTACTTCTTCTAACCCCACCAACATGTCTTCCACTGAGGAAGCAGAGGCCGAGGGCTAAGTTGTGGACTCTTCGATCCCCCAAGCTGAGGTCACTGAGGTAGTTGAGAAGCTTCTCAGTGGCAAGGCACAGGGGGTGGATGAGATCCGCCCTGAGTACCTCAAGTCTCTGGATGTTGTGGGGCTGTCTTGGTTGACATGCCTCTGCAAAATCGCGTGGCGGCTGGGGACAGTGCCTTTGGACTGGCAGACCGGGGTGGTGGTCCCTCTGTTTAAGAAGGGGGACTGGAGGGTTTGTTCCTACTACAGTGTACTACAGGGGCATCACACTCCTCAGCCTCTCCGGAAAAGTCTATGCCAGGGTACTGGAGAGGAACATTCGTCCGATAGTCGAACCTTGGATTCAGGAGGAACAATGCGGTTTTTGTCCCAGTCGTGGAACACTGGACCGTCTCTATACCCTTGCCGGGTATAGAGGGTTCATGGGAGTTTGCCCAACCAGTCCACATGTGCTTTGTGGATCTGGAGAAGGCACATGACTGTGTCCCTCGTAGCAACCTGTGGGGGGTGCTCTGGGAGGGATAACATTCCTGTAACACAAACATCTGTTGTTTTTGCCCCACTAAACTGTCCAGTCGCACCCGTTTGGCTGTGAAATCAGTCTTGTTCAGATGTATTTGTTTTTCATGCAAGTGCAATACTTAGGTACTTGCCGGGGCCTTCTGCTAAGGGCTGTCCGTTCCCTATATGACCGGAGCAGGAGTTTGGTTTGCATTGCCGGCAGTAAGTCAGACATGTTGGACTCCGGCAGGGCTCTCCTTTGTCAACAGTCCTGTTCATTATTTATATGGACAGTATTTCTAGGCACAGTCAGGGGCTGGAGGGAGTCCGGTTTGGGGACCACAGGATTTCGTCTCTGCTTTTTGCAGACGATGCTGTCCTGTTGGCTTCATCAAATCAGGACCTTCAGCGTGCACTGGGACGGTTTAAGCGTGAAGCGGCGGGGATGAGAAACAGCGCCTCCAAGTCTCCTAGGTACTTTTGTGATTTAGAGCTAGTTCAGATTTAAAGCATCTGACACAGAGCAAACAATATGTAAATAATATGTAAGATTTGACGTTGAGTTATGACATAGGAAGTGTTTTAGCCAAAAGTGCCATAGCTGTACACGGAGTGTTGGGAGAAAATCTTAAGGGAGATTCACTATCTTCAAGCCTTCTCCACCATTGCTGATTTGTGGTCCAGTCGGACAACCAAGCCATACATCAGCCTAATGATCCACTTCATCAATAATGACAGATACCAGACACCAGAGAAATAATTGTAAACAGGCTTAAGGAAGCACTGTCTGTCTGGGGCTTGGATGAAGTGTGTCTGGTGTGCATGACGACCAACAGTGATGGTGCACGCTTTACAGCTCAACAAATGGACCAGGCTAGCGTTTTGTGGACACAGACTACACATCGTTAAGTTACAATTTTCAAACCCCATTGCCTACATTCAGTGCTGGAAGAAGTACTCAGAGGCTATATTATATTATTGGATTATAATTAGTAATGCATTTATGTGTTTATCACTTTTATGTTGTTGCAGTTGGTAAAGGTTTGAACTTTTTTATATACTTCTGGGTAGCTTAACCTATAATAATATATAGTGCATCAGTTAATTCAGATTTTGTATCCATAATCTAAATCTGCAAAGTAACTAGTAAGTAAAGCTGTCAAATAATTGTAGAAACGAGTGCAATACTTAGGTACTTGAATATATTTACTTTGTTACTTTTCACCACTGCCAAAATAGTAAAGACCTTCAGTGAAATAGGCCTAGGCCTTTTCTTGAAGTTTAGGCCTACATTTGTACATTATCTATCCCAACCAGACCCCAAGTCACAATACTTTATTTGGCTACAATTGCTGTTAACTTGTAATTTCATTCTTTTAATTGTATATACAATATGTATTAGATTTGCAATAGGTCAATTGTTGATACAAGAAATAATTGTTTTAAAAATAGGCTAAGCTATAGCCTAGCAGTTACAGTCAATTAATAGCGTTGCCAATTATAGTAGCCTACTTGTGTTCCACCTATAATATTTTTATTCCTTTTATTTTCCAGAGAGGAGTGTCCAAAACGATGCTCGTGTTGCACGGACTATAAGTGTGTGCAAGAAAGTGGTCAGCACATTCTCCTACAGCTGGAAAAAGCAGAAGGCCTGGACCAGTGCACAAAGTGAGCTGAAACGGCATCATCCTCCGAGCGTGCATTCAGCACGGGTGGAATTATCGTCACATGCACAAGCTATCAAGCTCCTCTTCTGCGGAATCAGATCGGGTTCGGGAGGCAGACACCATCTCCACATTTAAGAATAGGCTAAAGACTTTTCTCTTTGATAAAGCTTATAGTTAGGGCTGGTTCAGGAGAGTCCTGAACCATCCCTTAGTTATGCTGCTATAGGCCTAGACTGTCGGGGGACTTCCCATGATGCACCTCTCTCTCTTTACCTCGGTCCTCATCTCCATCCGTAAGCATTCTCATCCCATAAATGCATGTCACTAACTTGACTTCTTCCCTCTCCCGGAGTTTTGTGCTTTGTCGTCTCTTCTTTCTTACTGTCACTTTCAGCAGGTATTTCAGTGTCCAGAGATGTATCTGGATCTGTGAATATGGCGACCTGCTGGGGCAGTGCTGCTGTGTCTATGGTGCAGGGGACGAGTGGCTTGGGTCCTGCTCGTTGGGCTCCACCTGGAGCTGCTCGGTTGTCCGTCTGGACCCATCATCTTCCCTTATGTTTTACCACCTAAACATTTCTAACATAATATATATATATATATATATATATATATACACAACAATTTTGCCATCATGGCTGTATATGTTATAGTTTTGATGCTATAAATCTGTTCTGTACTTACGACATCTATTGCATGTCTGTCCATCCTGGGAGAGGGATCCCTCCTCTGTTGCTCTTCCTGAGGTTTCTATCATTTTTTCCCCTGTTAAAAGGGTTTTTTTGGGTAGTTTTTCCTTAATCGAATTGAGGGTCTAAGGACAAAGGGTGTCGTATGTTACAGATTGTGAAGCCCTTTGAGGCAAATGTGATTTGTGATACTGGGCTATATAAATAAAATTGAATTGAATTGAATTGAATGCAACACTGAAGCCAGAACATGTTGAAAGGCTGGTGTTCCTGGCAAATAACCTGACTTCTAAGTTTCAATTGAGGTCTAGTTTGCTCTTGTGGAGATTTAAGTGGAGATACCATTGTTACACTGTTTTTGCTTTATTGCACTATTTTATTCAGTATTATTTTATACTATCTTTTAGTATTCCTTTATGTATTATTTATTGATAGATGGAAAGGTATTGCAGCTTTTAGAAAAACCACACTGGTACAAGCCAGTATTTTGTGTTACCAAATGTTGGTGTTTCTGTGCCACAAATTCTGTCAGCACAGCATGCACAATATATAGATGTATGGTGTATGCAGTCAAAAATACCTCCAACATGGAAATGTGGAAAAGTTCATAAAAACTATCAAAATCAACATTGCACTGAATGAGATCGGCACCAACAGGTGCACTTACAAGCTTTAACAAAACAACGGATTAAGCAGACCTACATTAAACAGGAGTATCCCTCTCTCCATTTCTCTGCAAAGCATGTGTGATTTTCAGTGTGCCATCCATGATCGATTTACGAGCGGACAATCTCCCCTAGCTCTACCCCTCCTGTTCGGTCTACTGACACACGCGGCTCACCTGCTGAATTTGAGGTGCACTAGTGCGACCAACAAAAATATTAAGTCGCACTTGACAGATTTTTGATCGCACTCTGGAGCCCTACACAATATAATATCGTCACCGCAAAAAAACATGATATAAATTTTAGGTCAATGCTGATGTTACCATTTACCTCAAAGCACCACTTTGTAGCACAGCTTTACAGAGACAGTAGCATGGCTGTAGACTTGTTTGTAGAGCTACAAACAAGACTAAGAGTATCTATACTTGTAAATTTGATACCAATTGTGTGTTGCTCCGTTTTAAAGAAATATGATTTTTCCACTCGATTTGTAGATCTGTAACTCTATAAACTTTACTATAAAATCCAGCTAAAATCTTTCTACTGATCCTTTCCCTTAAATTCTACGAGTCTATATATAAAAGGTCTCTATGTCTACTGGCACCACAAGACATCCAGCCTAGAGGTTCTCTTTCATTAGCAGTGCTATCTTTTGTTGTGTATAAAAGGTCTAGCCTAATTCAGGAATGCTTTTCTTATCCTTTGCAATTCATCAAAGCTTTCTCTGTGAAATTGAAAAGTATATTTTAGAGGCCACACCATTCTGATCATCATAAACCACATCTTTTTTGGTCATATGTTCTATCACATGCACCAGAAAACCACCACTTCCTCTGAGACCCAGGAAGTGACACAATACAGACAGTTAAAGAAGTGCAGAAAAAGCCCCAGTCTTATGACACACACACACACACACACACACACACACACAACCGGTTCACATTGAACCTGGGTCTGTCTGGTTCTAGTCTGTCAGGCATGTGAAGCCATAGTGATGTTATATTCTCAAACAAATGAGGTTCTATTAAGCCTGTATACTGCTCTGGATCTTTACAGACAGACAGCACTATCTTTTGACTCAGTTGTCAGAAAGTTAGTGACAAAGTTTGTTAAGAAGGACACTAAAATGCTCTGACTGTGTGTGGGCCACTACATCAAAACCTTTTTTTCTTAACGTTATTTTAACGTTTTTATTTTATCAAGACAAATCTCTGCCCTCTTCTGCTGGCAAATAAGCTTCCCTTTTTTAAAAAAACTCTTCCCTTCTGTGATCATGATAAATAGCACTGATAATTTAATAATGTAAATATTTACTTAAAGAGGTAAAATAACACATAATTGCACTTGATTTTATGAGAACCACGTAATGGAAGTTTCCATGAGCTGAAAGAAAACCACAAAGTAATTTGCTTTGATCGAGGTATGTCAAAGTCTGTTTCACAGAACAACTAAAAGTGACTGAAAGAGAAAACAGGATGTCACAAATGAAAACAACTTAAAAGGCAGAATGAGACAATGGGGTAATCAGGAGTAACAGGCTGCCAGACGTTGTGTTTGTTTGGAGCGTAGCTTGATTTAAAGGTGTCACACCATCCACATGCTAAGTGCTGCAGATGGTGGTAATTAAACTAACCAGATGATGTGACTTTACGATAAGTAAAGCAGGCATTTCCTTTTAATCTTACTCTTACCCTCCTTATGATCACTTCCAGAGTTCTTTCAAATCAAGAATGCAACAGAAACATTTCTGTAACAGGTTTCTGGATATTGTGCAGACCAGCACCCATGTGGTAACTCGCTGCCATCAGTGTGTGTGTGTGAATGGCTGAATCAGCAGCAAAACCCTTCCAAAGTGCTTTGGATAAAAGCACTTTATTATATATATGTATATATATATATATATAAAAACACACACAGAATGCATGTTAGGGCCCGAATGAGAGAAGCCAAATGGGATGAAGTGACATAATTCTTGTAGACTTTATGCTATAGCAACATTTTCTTCAGAGCATTTTTTTAGTATCAAACGATATCACTGTAGCACAATATAAACCAAGACACTAATTTTGTTGAGTGCAGAGATTCCCTTAAACTTGTGGAAAAGGGAAAAAGACTTTAAATTAATTAAAATAAAATTATTCCAAAAAAAAAGATATCTTCGATGTTGTCAGAGTAAATTCAGCATAAATGTTTACAGCCTAACAGCGTGTATCTTGGGCCAGATATATTTGGCAGTTAAAATCCTTTATTTTCTACCTGTTTGTCTTTTGTCTTAAAAAAGAAACAGTATGTGTGATGTGTCTATTAACCAGAGAAAAGCACATAGTAATGTCACAGTTTGTTACTGGGGTGTTTCTTTGAGAGCCTTGCTCCACGTTCCAGAGTCTAATTGCTGGTTAGAGTATAAGCACTTGCACTCTGCGTGCTGTATTGGTAATGCTCGAGGTGATAACCTTAGTTTGTGCTATTTTCCGTCTTCGGCCCAGGTTTTAAAACAGAGTTAACAATGTACTAGGAGTGTAAAGTTGCATGTATTCAACCCAAACCATTTAGTACAGGATGTTTGGTTCAGTATGCGACTTCCTCGGTTAGGTACAGCAAGTAACCCATTACTGTCAAAAGTCTATTTATGTCTACTACTTGCATGTGCGGAACAGAAATTCTCAAGTTTTACCCCGAAAGTTGGCAGTGCAGCAGTTGTTGTTTAGGAGCTGTAGCCTGTTAAGTCAGCTTAGCCTGGTTAGCGAGGTTAGTCAAGCTTATGTAGGGTCACTGCCATCTGAATGGAGAGACCAGAGGTGGAGGTTTCTCCTATGATTTTCAATCAAGTTTATTTGTCACATGTAATCATATAATATGAAATCACAGTGAAATGTTAATCCACTGTATGGGAGTTACATGGGAGTTTCCCGGGTAGTTACAGCGAAAATGGGCAATGATTAGTGTCAAACTGTGTGCTGAATTTGTGAAGTCCGGTATGTATGTGGATACAATTCAAACATGTAATTTACGACTACATCACCTGAATGTGTCAATTAGCAGAACGAGACAAAAACAGACTGGAAGACAAGTCCTTCCCCACAGCGTTCAGACATCCTCTCTCAGACCGATTCGGATCGTGCCAAACTAATAACTAATGCTATGGGATTGTTTAATAATGCGGATATACAACCATACTTGGTCGTACAGAATACAGACTTTAAGCATTTGGTCAAAATACTTTAGCTACACTGATGTCAAATTCAGTTGATAAATGGCAGCATGCATGCAAGCACATAAAGTATTGCTGGTGTGTTCAATTACAAGATTACACGGTGTATGAATGAGTGTGTATGGGGGTGAACAAGCATGTTTGTGAGTAATTGCATTGCAATAATTCCACAAAATCTGGATGAATTTAAAGTCTTTCCATTCTCAATCACATTGCTCCAATGAAAACCAGAAAGGTAAAATACACCTGTTCAACAAGCATAAACACGTGAACATGTAGAAAAAGATATTTTAATCTGCTCTGACTGCAGTCTCTCATATGTTTTACACAAGCACAGCGAGCTAGCTCGGGTAATAGCGACTTGCTAGAAACAAGCTAAAACGAAGCTGTCTGTATGTAGTCTAACTGTTTAACTTTTTTTGCCACGAGTCTTAAAATTTGGCAAATTCTTGTAAACTTAATGCAGGCTGAGCCCCTCTTCTCTCTACTAGTGGTGACTTACCAGCAGTAAATCACAGCAGCAGAGGGAGGAGGACATAGGATAGGAGGAAGGACTGATACTGACTGGTGTTTAGAAAGAACACAGACATCATCACTACATATTATGATTTCAGGAATAGGATTTATTTTACATTTCCAGTGACATATTGAGTTTATATAGTAACTTTTCTGTTGTTAACTTGACTGTTGCTGCTCTAGAAACATTTATTTATACTTAAAAAATTCAATTCTAATCCTGTTCTGAATGTATTAGTTTTCTTTTCGAGCACACCACAGCACTGAGACTGAGCACTGTCTTCCACTTAAACACAGACAGTGGGAGAAGTATTATTGGATATCAGTGCTGCAATTGACACGGTTGACAACAACATATTACTAGACCGAATGGAAAACTGGGTGGGACTTCCTGGTACAGCACTAAACTGGTTTGAATCCTACTTAAAGGACAGGGACTAATTTGTGTCTATAGGTAATTATGCATCTGAGCGGACAACAATTACATGTGGAGTTCCTCAAGGCTCCATTCTGGGGCCTCTTCTGTTTACCATCTACATGCTCCCACTGGCTCAGATTATGGAAAACAACAAAATATGCTACCATAATTATGCAGGCAACACAAAAGTTACATAACAATGTCACCAGGAGACTTTGGTCCAATACAAGCGCTGACTAAGTGCATTGAACAAATCAACAATTGGATGTGCCAGAACTTTCTTCAATTAAACAAAGATACAACTGAAGTAATTGTTTGTGGAGCCAAGGAGGAACGATTAAAAGCCAGCACTCAGCTTCAATCAGTAATGTTAAAAACCACAAACCAAGCTAGAAATATTGGTGTAGTCATGGACACAGACCTGAATTTCAACAGCCACATTAAGACCATTACAAAGTCAGCCTACTACATTTACGTTTACATTTACATTTAGCAGACACTTTTCTCCAAAGCGACTTACATATGAGGAAGACAATGGAAACAATATAACACAAGGTAACAAAAAGCAACAACATGCAACAAGTGCATTAAAAAACGAGTCTGATTAAAGCCTAGCACAGTATACAAAGCTAAGGATAGGAAGGGGTTTTATTTTTTGAGCAGAGGTAGAAAGGAAGAAGAAGTTAGTGATTGTCAGTTAGGTGTTGATGGAAGAGATGCGTTTTCAAGTGCTTTTTAAAGGTGGCTACAGAATCTGCTGATCTTGTAGAAGCAGGCAGATCATTCCACCAATGTGGAACGGATCCAGAAAAGGAGCGCGAGAGTGATTTTATTCCTTTTGGCATGGTGGCTACTACCACCTTAAAAATATATCCAGCATTAAAGGAACCAGTAGGAGAGCATAAACTTGTTTATGCATTTATTTCAGTCGACTTGACTACTTTAACAGTGTCTTTACAGGTCTCTCTAAAAAAAAAACTTTTTTTCAGACAGCTGCAGCTGATTCAGAATTCTGCTGCTCGCAGCCTCACTATGACCAAGAAAGTGGATCACATCACTCCAGCGTCTGCTAAATCACTAAATGTAAATGTTATAAAGCACTGAATGGTGAAGGGCCAAAGTACATTTCAGATCTTCTACTACGGTATGAACCATTCCAGACCTCTTAATTCAGGGGTGTCAATCTCAAATACACAGTGGGCCAAAATTTAAAACTTGAACAACATTGAACAAATTAACCTTTAATATGGACCCAAACAAGTTTTGCTTTAACATTGAATATGGAACAAGCAATGCTTATTACCATACAATATATAACTTAATAGTGCAGACATGCAAAATCATGTTGTACTCCTTAGGAATAGCCACGTTGGCTCCACATACAAGACAAACGGGTCTGTCTTTTACATATGTAAACAGATATTCTGCCTCCCACCTGTCCAGAAAGCTCCTGTTTTCGGCCTTTCTTTTCGCCATTTTTGGGAAGGGGTAGCACTGCGACAGTTGTAGCATGAGGTCGCAATGACTACTGTCACAGAGGAAAGGGCGTTTCTGGGTCCTGTCCTGATTGACGTGCCAAAACAACAGTAGAGCATTATGGGATTTGTAGTATTAGCAGTGAATGCGCTGTATAATACCGGTGGGCCAGCTCTAGTAGTCATTTGGTATTGCCTCAGAGTTTGTCTATGTCTGCCTATTATTAAATTGATTAATGATTATTTCTTATGCTGCACTGTAACTTTTACTCTCCTGTTTTGTTTTTGTCTTGTTTTAATTTTCTATTGAAATCTTTAAGTGTTTTTAAATGTCTTTTTAGGTTGCTTTTATGTTAAATTTAAAGCACTTTGAATTGCCTTCTTGTTGAAATGTGTTATACAAATAAACTTGCCTTGCCTTACTGGACTGCGAATACACACGCTGCTGTTTCCATTTAGTTTTCCTGATTTAATTTGTTTTGTGGAGATCCATGGTAAAACCCAAAGCGGACTTTAGAATTATCTTTTTGTAGTTGAAAAAACAAAACAAAAAACAGAACAGTTTTGGAGTAGCGGGGAAAGCAAAATAGACTCTTTACCGAGTGGATTGAAGTCTGGGACTGTGGGACGATATTGCTTTGCTTGCTTTATTTAATACATCTATTGAAAACTGAACTGAGTTGTGGTCTATTTGTTTTTGCAGTGCTGGATTTTGGTGAGATATTTAATTGCTACTTCCTATTTGCTTTATTGTTTTGTATGGTTTTTCGGAGCCATTTTATAATTATTTGTCAGACGTGACTCTTCATTTAAAAGTGTCAAAAGTTCTAGAATAATTAATTATTTCTAAATAGAGCTATTCCAGTCATCTGGTTAAAATTCCTGTATTTTTTCATATCCTAATATATATCAGAAAAACAAAATATCACAATGTCAGTTTTTTTCAATGTCATTGAAAAACAGTCGATCTACGTTTTGGGTCATGACCAAAGGGCAAGATCCCGGATACAGGCGGCCAAAATGAGTTTCCTCCGGAGGGTGGCTGGGCGCTCCCTTAAAAATAGGGTGAGGAGCTTGGTCACTCGGGAGGAGCTCAGAGTAGAGCCGCTGAGGTGGCTCGGGCATCTGTCCCGGATGCCTCCCTGGGGAGGTGTTCCGGGCATGTCCAACCGGGAGGAGGCCCCGGGGAAGACCTAGGACACGCTGACATGACTCTCAGCTGGCCTTGGCATTCCTTGGTATTCCCCTGGAAGAGCTGGAGGAAGTGTCTAGAGAGAGGGAAGTCTGGGCATCTCTGCTTAGACTGCTGCCCCTGCAACCCATCCCCGGATTAGCGGAAGAAGATGGATGGATGGAAGTTTGTTTTGATTGTTCTTCAATGGTTTATTCGGCGAGTTTTGATCGTACATTATACTGCTGCAATCTCTGAAGTCTCATTTGAGGTGTTGTTTGTGTGGATAGCATTAAATGAAAGATTTCAGGAGCACTTTGGTTGCAGGTATGCACCATGTTCAGACAGAGAATGCTTTTTGCTACAGACTCAGTCAGTTGCTTGGTGTTCGACTTGGGTTTTGTTTAGGTAAAAATGGTTAGCATGAGCTTTTAGCCAAGCTCTGTCCCATGCCCTTATATAGTATTTGATGCGAGATGTTCTCGCTGCCCCCAGTACCAAGGGCACTCAGGTTTAAGAGGTTTTAATTAAAAATCCATAATGTTTTTGAGATTGGAAACAGTATCACAAAATATTGCGATACTCAAATGTGTCAATATTTTTTTACACCCCTATTCACTTTTGTCTGCCATAGCTGGAAAAGAGAGAGAAGAGGTTTCCCACCCTCTAGTATGTGAAGCTATGTATAACTGCCTAGCATGTGAAATGGAAAAGTTGGAGACGGTGAATGTAGAGCAAACAGATACTCTGTTCATGGTTCAGAGATGATGATTGTACCAAGAGTAAACCTCAGACACAAACCTGGTTCTGCTCAAGGAAAACACATCATTTCAGTTTGATTTCAATGCCATGATACAAACAAAACATGACATACAGCCTTATGATATAAAATCTTATTTAAACAAAAGACAAGTATAATCATAACAAGGGCAATGACATGCTGTACTTCTTATTTCAGTGTCATCATCACTTATGTTCTTATCAAAGACATTTTATGCAAAGAGTAAGTTTGTTTTTGCTGCTCAGAGTGATGAAAGAAAATGGTTTCCTGTGTCAAAACAGCAGAGCTAAAGACTTGTCAAATTAGCAAGTGTGGACTTCACTTATCGTGTAAATGCTGACAAGTTCCCTCTACCTCTGACAAGTGCACCACCCTTCTATGCTGAGCTAAGATACTCTGCATAGTAACACATACACACACTCAGACAATGCACACAATGACACTGTGCAAAGTACAAAGCACACAGTGCAAAGCACAGCAATGATCTATATTAATGTAGTTAAATCCATGAGTGAACAGATCCTGCTGAGATGCTGACCGATCCTTTACTGGGTGATATGTTAGCCAATGTGACTGATATAGCTTTGAATCCTTTAAAACTCAACTCAAAGAAAACACAGCCCGGAAATTTTCTTTATCGATTATTTTTTCGATTAATCGGATAAAAAAAACAAAAAAGCATTCATTTCCAAACCTTTATTCAAAAACAGAACTGACAGTGCAAAAAATCTTCAGAAAGTGCACAAACAGATTGCTACTTGAACATCCTTGAGCTGTTAAAGTAATAAAAATCAAAAAACAAATGGACTAGCACAAAAAAACATACACATGTATGCTTTACATATGCCAAATATATAGGCTTTTTTAAATAAAGTGCACAAAAAGATGTATATTATTGTTTAAAGGGACCGGAGCTGTCAGAACAAGACATCTTTTTTTTTTTAAATAAAGAAAAATACAAATCAGAAAACATTTAGGATTTGTTTGAACTTCAGAACATGTTCTCTACACTACATTCACAGATGCACACACTCAAACTCTCACATTCAGACACACACAAGCATTCACTCTCTCTCAATCCGTCACTTTTGCATATCTTGCAATTAACACACTTTTTTGATTTATTTAGTGTGAAATGCTCCCACACTGGATGACTTGGATCGAACTGATATCTCTGCCTCGGCCATGCATTTCAGAACAACGTTACGGGTCTCTCCGATGGTCTTTCCGCTACCTCTGCATTTTGTTTATTTTAGCTCCACTCTGCTTCGCGCTCAACCGCGCTTTTTTTATACTTAAACATCACCGTGTCTTGAGTGGCGTAACAGTCGCGTGACACAACGAATCGATAATGAAATTGTTGCCAGCTCTTTTAATAATCAAGTTTTATCGATTGGTTGTTGCAGCCCTAATTAATAGATTAATTGTTTAGTCTATAAAATGTCATAAAATAGTGAATAATGTCCACCACAGATTCCCAAAGTCCAAGGTGACGTCTTCAAATGTCTTATTTTGTCAGAACAGTCCATAATCCAAAGATATTCACTTAACTATCATAGAGGACTAACACAAGTATCAAATATTCAGATTTGAGAAGTCAGAATCAGTGAATGGCACTTTTGCCTAGAAAAAAATCACTTAAATGAGTAATCAATTATGAAAATGAATATTTTTATCGACTTATCGTTTCAGCTCTAAAATCCAATAAGGCTACTGCCATCGCAGGTTTTTAAAGTAGTTACAATACACAGCAGTCTAATTTTGATAAACCACCTTTAGCTTAACGAAAAAGTACTCCTTGCAGTCTGTTGACATCAACAAACAAAGCACATTTTTTTAATAAACTGCATAATAACATTAGATAATGTTACATGTATGGTAGTTGTCCAGTGATTCTGGTACACACCCATTGGACTTCACCCATTTCACCATAAACTGTAACTTGCATGACTTCAAGTCAAAAAGATTGTCAAGCCATATAGCTGAGCCCTGTGCACTCATTCATAAGCCTGGTTGTAAATAAAATACAGTATTTTTTGTTTCGGTTTAGCCTTAAGCACCAGGCTACATCATTTATTAAGTCATCCATGCGAGCATCATCTTGAACACCTCTGATCTCATTTTAACAAAACCTGAGTAAGTGCTGTATCCCACTGCCAAGGTCCAGTGTTTAACATTACACTATCTCGCCCACAAAGAAACTACATCTAAAGCTCAAAATTAGGTGACATATCTGAATCTCACCAACACAAATTCTTAAAAAATTAACAGTTAACAGAGCAACAAATCTGACATGACTTAAAGCTAGGGTAGGTAATTGGTTTGGGTGATGTGTATCTAACTGGTATATGACAATGTCCACGGGGAGGTCGTCTTGTGGGCTACTCCTATAAAAAAGGTACTATAATTTTTTGTATACTTTATTTTACACTTTTTATATGTATGTTGGATATTAATTACGGTTTCTATTTTTTGCATATTTGAGCCCTTTCACAGCCCATCCTCATGTACTCACCCGGTCTATCCTGACTTGTCCTCACTTTTCCGTCCTATAGCCTATTGTTATAAGAGTAGCGTGGCTGCTTTGAGGAATAGGGCAGTGCGTAGTGAGAGACAGTGATGGTTGTGCTCAGAGCAGACCGGTGTAGGCGATCGGAGCAGAGGGAAAGGTTAGTATTGAAGTTTTCTAGTGGCAGTAAATGTACAGTATAGGTTACAATTTCCCCATGAATAAATGCTGCAACTGCTCAACACCCAGGACATTCCCATGTCTTACTTCCCAGCTGCTGGGTAAAAGTGAAGGGGGTTACGAAACTGTCTTCCCTGTGCTTCCCAACCATGGTCTGGAACCTGCAGCAGGAATGGTTAACACTACAGTTAATCTTCATTTAGCCGATAATGATAATACAAATTTTTTAAATAGCCTACTAGTCATAGTGAACTACTCTTCTTGGCTTTTTACTTGCAAAGCTTTTGCTGCACTTTAAGTAGCAAGATTTTACTCGTCAAGAAGGGTGGCGATGGCAGAGGGTAATATGCCTATCCAATAATTTCTTGGCTGGCCTACCTACCAGTCTACCTATCTACCTGCATGCACTCTGCCCGTGCACTCATTTCACATGAAAATGTGTTCTGTGGGAGTGGCTTTGGAGAGAGGGGGTGAGATTTTTTATATATATTATTTTAATAGTACACTGAATAGGACTCATATTTCTTTCCTGAGTGCCAAACCCATGGTGGCAATGGAAGTCAGACAATGGAAGCTAATACGCTCTGTGCTTCCTGTCCGGTGGTAAACAGTAGGCTTAATTAGAAGATGTAGTTCTGTCAAACAAGTGGACTGGAAGCATGAGGGTATTTTAAAATGACATCTATAATGCTTGTGTTCAACTTACAAGTACAGGACATTCTTCATACTATATCAGTGTTTCCGCTGATAACTGGTAGCCACGACAGAATTGTTGCAGCTACAGCAAAGAAAATTCAAAAATAAAACCAAATCACAAAATAAAACAAAACATTCCACGATCAATCACCTGATCCACTTCCTCAATACATACGCGGTTGTTGTTGCTGTGCAACGCGAAACCCAATTCCGCCACGTACGCATTACAAAATCTAGTCAGTTTATCTTAAATTTAACGACATTTTTTAGGAAAATTAGCTTACTCAGATATTTTTTAAGGAAAAGAAAATGAAGTAGGTAAACATTAGAGCTGTGGCGATTTGTCGGCATAATTGACGTGATCGATTATAGAAATTGGTCGAACTGGAAATCATGCATCGACGTGTCGCAAAGAAGCGTGGCTGCACCCAGTCAAAGCATGGATTTGCCCTGAGAACTAGCTGCAGCATTAAAACCTCCCCCACAATCTCCCCTCGCTCTATCCCGTGTGGTCCACATGCTTTGCAGAGAAACTCCTGTTTATGTAGGCCTACTTATGCCTTTCTTTTATAAAAGCTTGTAGGTGCACCTCTTGGTGCCAATGTCATTCGGCGCCACGTTTTTTTTCGATCGTTTCAATAGGCAACGTCATTAACAACAAGCCTCCTTCACACACAGCTCACCTGCTGTGATGAAAACACAATAATGGGTGAAAAAAATCCAAAACGGGAGTTTTGTTTTTTGGGTGCAGACATATACGGGAGAGAGAAACAGAAAGAGGCATCAAAATGTTTTATTTCTATTCAGGATGGATTTTTTCCTCACTGTGACTACTTGCTACTTTTAAAACATAACGTGTTTGTAATGATCCATACTTAAAATAAACTGATGAATTTACTCAAATTAAAAATCTTTAAGTTAAGTTAGACTACTTGCATTAGGTGTGTAAATGCAGAAACTTTTTATTTATTTTTTTTTTTAAAGCTTGCACTCATTATATAGGGCAGGCACAATGGACTGACTAAAATGCACACATGAAGGCACATTAGCAGGGTTTAAGCACTTTGAACACATGCTTTAATTTGGAATTCTCTATGACGTACAGCATATGAGAGTGTTCTGCTAATTGGTAATTTCGGGTGATGTCGTCGTAAATGTTATATTTGTTTGAAGCTTATCACTGCTGACTTGAATGTCGCCGGGGGAACTATAATCTCAGGTTTATTAGTAGACATCCTGAGAGAGCTCCGCTTCGTAATGGAATATGCATTGAGACATCTTTCAACAGAGAATCGCGATGCATCCAAGAAACAATTTTTCCCCCCAATCCTACAGCTAATGCAAGATGGTTTATTGACCGACAAACCAACCACTTGAAAACCAAAAAGTTGCAATGCCCATTTACCAGATGACAACCAACAGTTTAATTTAGTTTGGCTAACTCATTGACATGTGTCTCACCAAAGCTGTGAAACATCCCCCAGAGCACATTGTGCAGAGTTCATCTCAATACTTTTACATTTCCACAAAAACCCATATTGATTGATCATGCTCCCTGTGAGCTGCCCTACATGTCACCAAAAACTGGGCACTGGTTTCTCCTCTCTGCACCACTCTCCTTCTCTCTTCTTCACTATCCACTTGGAAAACATCTCTTTTTAAAAAAATAATCAAATGTCCCTCCACCCTCTCCTCTATGCCCATGTGCCATTTAGCTTCGGCATGGTGAGCACAAATCAATCATCGGATTCATCTCTACCTCTTTCTCTCTGACTCCTCTCCCTGGGAGTCTGCAGTCCCCTGGGGGCAAATCTGTCTTTCAATGTCCAGAATAGGCTCTGCCCAGGAAACAAAGGGAGAGGAGAGGAGAAGAAAAGAGGTAAGAAGAGGAGAGGAAGGTTAAAGCAGAGGAATGCAGGGGTTCTCTAAGAGGGGGCTTTCAAAACATTACACTGTTCATAGTGAGCTTATTTATACTTCATTTCATTCACATTTCATGCTGTCTCTGTTTCACATGTGTATATTAACACACACACACACACACACACACACACACACACACACAGGTCTGCCAGTGTTGCTTACTGTGCAAAATTATTGTTTACCAAAGACCACACAGCCCTATAATCCTGAATACTGCATTAAAATTTCATTTAGAACACCACACTATTATCCTCTAGTTCTTACTTCTATATTGTATGTATGTAGTATATTGTATATATGTAGTCATGTAATATTCATATACTGTAATATTATATTCCTATAGCAATTTTTTGCTACGCATAAATCCAATGTGCCATTTTCACTGCAATTATCCGCATTCATGATACAAACGTCTATTAAACACAACACCAAACAAGATATTATGGGTGCATAAGTAACGTTATAGCTAACGTCAATATAATGCGGACTTGTGTGTACTACAAACTCTAGTTTTTTAATATCACAATACGGTTAATGTAGTATTTTTTGTCAAGAGTGGGGTCTTACCTGACTTGGTGATGCTCTGATAGTAAAGCACGAGAACGAGGAACGAGCCGAGGCACGTCGCCAGGAACAGGCGTCCTCCTCTGGGTATCCTCATCCTGAAGCCCGGCAGTGCTGGCGGAGCTGTTCATGCGAGAACAGCCAGCGGAGGATGCGACTCTCTCGAAGAATTAGGAGCCGATTGATTATTTGTGGGAAACGACAAAAACCCAACAAGTCATCTAGGATTAACGTTAGCTGTGCTACTGAGCGACACAGTAACTAGCGATTCATTTTAACCTGAGTGGGAGATGCATTCAGAACCGCCCGCTCTGGTCTTTGCCTGGTTTTTTATATAACGTTTACTTTATAATGCTGATAAATTAAGCAAAGGCCACCTTAGATAAAACATTATAAAAATGCTGCGTTGATATGACAAGCCATAAAGCTAAATGAAAAGTTATGAATAAATACTTTGGCTTCTCCTAAGCTCTAACTGTTAAACGAATGGTGTCGAGAGTTTGTCGAAGCTACAAACTTCTTCTCCGCCAAACATGGACGGGGCACTATGCCATGACGTCACACCCACCCCTCTCTCGCGCCCTCTACCCAATTCATTGGCTGTTATGCTGCCTTCAGGTAGTGCCGGAAATATTAATCGAGACTCAGAAAGTTGGATTTTCCATGTATTGCTGTTATGTGTTACTCATAGCATGTATAGCACAAGCAGGATGTGTCATCACTTTGTTAAAAGGACATACAGTCAACATGCAGCCTAATGAACAAAAGTTACTATGTCCACTATATTTCAATTCAATTCAATTATTCATAATTCAGTGGTTTATTTTTATAGCACCAATTCATAACAGAAGTTATCTCATTGCGCTTTTCCTATAGAGCAGGTCTAGACTGTATTCTTTATGTATTATTTACAGAGACCCAACAACCATGAGCAATCACTTCGTGACAGTGGCAAGGAAAAACTTTTTAAGAGGCAGAAACCTGGAGCAGAACGAGGGGTGGGCGGCCATCTGCCGCTGCCGGTTAGGTTCAGAGAGAGAGAGAGAGAGAGAGAGAGAGAGAGAGAGCTAGCGATCAGGGAGTAAGAGAGCATACAGTAGCACAATAGAAATTCCACATGGAATTTTAAAATATTAATAATGTAATGGTAGTTGTAGTAAAGATCCCTATATTCTTTTATTTTGGTATTTTCCTTTCTTCACACACCTCACTTCCTTTCACTCCCTTTCCTCATTACTAAATGGCCCTGGTTTTCACCTCTCATTTACCTGATTGAGTTCACCTGGCCACTCCTTATTTAAAGCCCTCCCTTTCACTCCATCTTTTCCTTTCTCATGGGGCAGGAGTTAAGAGGAGTAAAAGGAGTTTATCTTATGTTTTAGTTTCTCAATCAGGGAAATACATACAGCTGTAGCCTCGGCCACGGCTGCACCATGGCATCCAGCCCCAGGGTCACTGGATCCACAAGGGAGAACCAGAGGGGGAAGAAAGCGTTGTCT
>CM022479.1:7186268-7197334 GCA_011952105.1 Coreoperca whiteheadi
ATGTAACCCAGGTATGAAAAGTGCTCTGAGAGAGAGCAACTTCCCCTGGGACCACAAAAGGATCTGGCGCGCCAGTCTGCACAGAGGGCGCGACCTCGGGCTGTGTGGCCTTCAAAACCGCACCCCATCTAGTGCTGGAGTCATCCGTCGAAAGTGTGCGACGGTGATACACCATTCCCAGCACTGGGCACTGGGTCAGGAACACCCGTTGTCTCCACCTGTCTAAGGCACGCATGCACCTGCGTGTAACCTTGATCAGGCGAAAAAGATTGCCCCTCGGGAAAAATCCGGCATCTCTGAACCACCACTGCAGCTGCCTCATGTGCAGCAATCCAAGCGGAATCACGGTGGATGCTGCAACCATGAGGCCTAACAGTCTCTGAAACTGAAGTGCAGTGAGATGTCGGCCTAGCTGCACCCTGAGTACCATAGTCAGGATTGACTCGACGCGTACGGGAGACAGTTGTGCCCGCAACGTGACTGAGTCCCACACTACTCCTAGGAACGTTAATCCTTTGTGTTGGAGTGAGCGTGCTCTTGCTCGTGTTGAGCCTCAACCTCAAGCACCTCAAGTGTGCAATTACGACATCTTGAGGCCATACCGCATGAGACGAAACTGGGATAAAATCAACCAGTCGTCCAAAAAAATTGAGGATGTGGATCCCCTGGAGTCTGAGAAGAGTCAGGGCAGAGTCCATACACTCCGTGAAGGTGCGAGGGGAGAGTGCTAGCCGAAGGGAAGCACCCGATATTGGTAAGCTTTTCCTCCGAAAGCGAACCGCAGGAACTTTCGGTATCCCGGAATGATAGAGACGTGGAAGTACGCGTCCTTTAGATCGATTGTGACGAACCAGTCCTCGGACTGAATCAGACTCACAATCATAGGGATCGTCAGCATCAGGAACCGAAGTTTCCTCAGAGAACGGTTCAGGTGACGAACATCTAAAACGGGACGCAAACCACTGTCTCTCTCGGGAGTATGAAGTACCGGCTGTAGAACCCGGTATGCATCCCACAGGTGGGGATTTGTTTTATGGCCCCATTGTACAAGAGAGAATGTATTTCTCGCTCCATCACCTATGCTTGTACTTGGTCGACCCCTATTTCCAAGATTCCCCGGAATCATGGGGGTGTGGACCGGAACCGAAGCTTGTAACCTTGTCGGACAGTGCGCAAACTCAGTGCAACACGCCGGGTCAAGCTTCTCATGCGGGCAGAAGAGTCCCTCAAGGGAACCAACCGCTCGAGGCTGAGCTCCTGAGGGCACAATGGGGGAGCAGCCATGTGCTCAACCCCGATGGGGGGGGGCACCCTTCGAGGCCCGATGCTCGAGTCAGGGCCTCTTCTGTGAGGCCTGCTGGGCGAGAAGCACGGCACTCAGGTTCGTCTTCTCCCTCTCAGGTCCTCTCCGAGCAGGTTGGAGCGAGCCCCTTGGCCGCTAGGGAGGGGCACGCTGGGCCACACTTGCTTTCTGAGCCAGCATGTAACAGCTGCGAGATTTCGAAGGCTGAGGTGGTCCACCCTCAGCTCAGGCCCGAGACCTCTGGCGATGGGGCCTAAACCGTCGTCGTATCATGGTGAAGCTCCCTCCCATCCTCAGATGTGAGGGCCCGGCCAAAGTTGAGGTCCTAAGCAGGTCGGCTGGGCACACCCGCACGCCATGGCATGCCCAGCCTAACCCGCTGCCCCGTATGCCTTGCCCACTAAATCAATGTAGTTTGACAAGGCCTACTAGGCAACATCAGGGTCTTAAGGGAGGACGCGGCCTGGGCAATAAACCAGGCAAAATACGGCCTGGACCAGGATTTCGACACCTCGGTGTGGAGATCCAGAAGAATGGAAGGTCCCGACGTGGGCGTGGAGGTGTGGCTAGAAGGAAACCCTCACCGAGCTACTCCGGCGATGAGTGTCCTGCTGCTCCGCTGGCCAGGCGATATTGAGCCTAGCCACCATTTTCCTCTCTTGGGAAAATCACCTCCAGCAGCTCCTCATGCTGCAGTGACTGGGCTGACGAGCCACCCACGTCACTACCTCAGGACATCCAGGTCCTCGGAACTGGATCCTCTCTGCACGGGCTCCACATCCCGGACAGAAGACGCTGCAGGCTCAGCCTGGCTTCCAGATCCCGAATGCCGGTAGACTGTTTCAACAAACAGTCAGTCGAGAGCAAAGCGTCTTATCTCTCCTCAGAGAGGGCACTTACCTTGCTCACAGCTCACAGTCATTCCTCAGGGCTGACAGAGCCTGCTCTCCATGCAGACAGCAGACACAAGTGTGTGGCCTCTGAACACGTCCCCCGTTCCGGTCGGAAGAAGCTGCGGTCCGGTCCCGAAAACGGGTGGGAATTAGCGGATGAGCCGTGTCCTCCCGTTTCTCACCGCGGGCTGCCACAGCAGCCGCAGGACCCGCACCAAGCGAAGCAAGCTCCCGAGGAGATGCTCACGCTGCTCGCGGTCAACCCTTGAGGGCTCTCAACCCAAAACAGCCAACCAAAACACGTGAGTTGCCGGTGGGGATAATCCGCGGGCAGGGAGGAAGCACTGCCAAAACCGCTTCAGACTCGTCATTTCCACAGAGAACCAGCGCGCTTGCTGAAGATCAGAAGACTGACGACAACAGTGAAGCCGGCTCCCCTTATACTTCCGGTTCCGCCGGCATACGTCACGTGTTGACGTTAAACCCAATCAAGATTGGTCTAAGTTGATACAGAGATTCAGAGGCAGTCACGCTGAAGGCGTTCCCCCATAGCGTCAGCTGACGCAGCATTAAAGTTCCCTTGAAAGGGAACTATAATTACAGCTGCTGTGCAGCAGTGAATTGGGGCTGGGCATTTTGAGGAGGAGGAAGAAGAAGAAGGAGGAAGAGGAGAAACCAAATTTATCATCAACCTTTAAGTCATGTGTCTCTAATTCACACAGCATATTGTCCACAGGTGGTCCAGCCTCAGTTCAGGCCCGAGACCTCTGGCGACGGGAGCTAAACCGCTGTCGTTGCATGATGGAGCTCCGTCCCATCCTCGGATGTGAGGGCCCCGCCAAAGTCGAGGTCCTAAGCAGGTCGGCTGGGCACACCCGCACACATGCCATGGCGTGCGGACATGCCCAGCCTGACCCGCTGCCCCGTATGCCTTGCCCACTAAAGTCAATGTAGTGTGACAAAGCCTACTAGGCAACATCGGGGTCTTAAGGGAGGACACGGCCTGGGCGATAAAACGCCGCCAGTGTCTCCCCGCCCTAGCCGTTCTCCTTGTACCCACTGATCGACGCAGACTGGCGACCAGTCGGGCTAGAAAACCGTGCAAAATTTGGCCTGGACCAGTGAAGCCGGCTCCCTTTATACTTCTGGTTCTGCCGGCGTGCGTCACGTGTTGACATTAAACCCAATCAAGATTGGTCTAAGTTGATATAGAGATTCAGAGGTAGTCACGCTGAAGGCGTTCCCCATAGCGTCAGCTGACGGAGCGTTGAAGTTCCCTTGAAAGGGAATCTTATTTATTCTTTTTTCCTTAAGATTGACATGTGATAACCTGAGTTAAATTGTGTTAAGTTTAATCTTGTATTTGTTCTTTCTGTTTCAACAGCCCATGTGTCTTTGTCCTCCCTTAGGTTACTGAGTATGATTTATTGAGTTGACGGATCAAATAAACCTTTGTTCAGAGGACTGAAGTTTCTTGGTTTTCTATGCATTCTGATTGGCTGCACCCATGGCAATAGTTTACTCCTCATTCTGAACCTCCTAAAAAACAGTAGTGGTAATAATGTTAAGAAAATAATAATAATAGTAACTAGAACATTACATTTCCTGCTGAAAATGTGTGGGAATGCTGAAATGCTCTTGTGAAACACTGCTGAAAAGAAGTCTGAAATGAAATGCCTGAAAAATCTTGAAGCTCAAATGCATTGCAAAATTAGGTGCATTTTTGGTTTTGCCTGAGAGGTAAAATAGTATTAGTATTACAGACAGTCAGACAAAGACAGACAGAATGATTCAGAATTAAACCTCAAACTGCTCAGTTATAATTTATTAAGAGTTAAGAAGGACAGCGATAACAAAATAGTTTAACATCAGTCCACCAATCAGAACAGAAGTACTTTGATCTTTACTCAGCCAATCAACATCAGTTGTGTTTCTGTGTAAACTGCACTGTTGTTGAGACAGACTGGGAGAGCAGTGAAAAACTTTCAGGGTAGCTGGGCTCAGTGCTAAGGAAGAAATAAACTGCTCCGCACCGGTGCTCTCCATTGTTAAGTCTGGAATTGAGGGTGAAATTATGCTGGCTGTTTAGTACAACAAAGCAATATGGTTGGCTATGGTGTTCCATTGGCAGACACCTAGTAGTGAAGTCTGGGCAGTATACTGGCCTAACCTAACAATGTGGCAAAAGTCAAATCAAATCAAAAGTAGCTCTCTATGGAAGAGGAGTACCTATAGCATCATCTAGTCGGTATGAGGTTGCAGCCACTAAAGGCAAAGCAGGCTTACAAAAATAGGTTTGCTTACCAAACTTTCAACATGCACTAACTGATATGCAGGGCACTAACAGTCAAGATGGTCTCAAAGTTTACACAAAGTGAAACAAGTTACAGCTTAAAGTGGTAGTTATCAAACACCAAAATCTATCAAATTTCTTTAGCTAACTTGATAAGTACATTTTCAACAAAATGTACTTCTCTGTAAGTACATCAGCATGTCTAGTCCTGTGGCAAACTAGGGGCGGTGAATGCAAAGACTTTTGCAAGTATAGAAATTTTAGAGTGGAATCTCAAATTTTGATATTGGCCAAACATTATGCTGAAAATTAATATCACACAATTATAAATAATTGCCAACAGTACTATGCCTCACAGGCAGCACCATTTGTTGGGGTTTACTATGATTAAAGGGGCACCCAGTTGTGTAGGTGCAGTCAGTTAGATTTGGCTATCATGGTTCTCAGCCGGAAAAGCTTGTCCCCTTCAGGTTGGTGGAGATCTTGGGCTCTTGTTCACAAGTGAGGGAAGGATGGAATGGGAGATTCACAGGCAGATCGATGTATCTTTTCAGTGATGCGATCGATATACTGGTCTGTTGTGGTAAAGAAAGAGCTGAGCTGCAAGGTGAATCTCTCTATTTACTGGTTGATCTATGTTCCTACTCTCACCTATGACAAAATGACAAGATCCCGGATACAGGCGGCCAAAATGAGTTTCCTCCGGAGGGTGGCTGGGCGCTCCCTTAGAGATAGGGTGAGGAGCTGGGTCACTCGCGAGGAGCTCAGAGTAGAGCCGCTGCACCTCCACATCGGGGGGAGTCAGCTGAGGTGGCTCGGGCATCTGTCCTGGATGCCTCCCTGGGGAGGTGTTCCGGGCATGTCCAACCGGGAAGAGGCCCCGGGGAAGGCTTAGGACACACTGGAGGGACTATGTCTCTCGGCTGACATGGGACCGCCTCGGTATTCCCCCAGAAGAGTTGGAGGAAGTGTCTAGGGAGAGGGAAGTCTAGGCGTCTCTGATTAGACTGCTGCCCCTGCGACCTGGCCCCGGATAAGCAGAAGAAGATGGATGGATGGAGTATCAAGATAATCATAAATAATGATTTAATTAATAAAGACCTCTTGGCACCACCCTTGGGGAGTGAAGGGAAATGTTAGCCAATTAATTGATTGAGTCTCATACAATACACTAAACTATCAATTTTGGACTCAGATTATCAATTAAATGAATAACTATAACCCAAAATTACCATTAATAGCTAGTAGGTAAAGGATTTGGAATTCAACATAGAAGAGGTTGGCAAATTATTCACTCTTGTATGACATTAAAGAGACCAGCATAATTATACACAAGCATTTATTAAAAAAGACAAACAAAGCAAAAAACATACAAAATAAAGACTACCTCTAAATACACTAAACTACAGAACAAAGGGGTGTGTCTGTGTGTGTGTGTCTGTGAGATGGCTGTTTGGATGTTGTCATGTAACTTAGAGTGGCTCTGCTGAAGGCCAAGCTAGAGGTGTATCTGTGTGTGATCTATAAACTAACAGTGGCAAGTTAAAATTAGTTAGTTAGCATGTAAAGACTCTGTGTAGAGTCCAATAAAATCATCACTACATGTACATAATTAAACTAAACAGAGGGCTATTGCACAAAAGCAAAATAAGGGATTAACCCTTTGATTTTCCAGTTATCCTGTCTGAATTTAGCCCTGACTCAGCTGCTTGAAAGAAAGCTAAATTAAGCTACATTAAGTTACTATGGAGATTTTGCAGCTAGCCTGCTCCAGAGCAGGCTAATAACCAGGCTAAGATTATTCCTAGTGATTTGGCCGATACGTCTGCTGTGAATGGTACTAGAAATGAATGTGCTTTACAGTCACTCCATGGTCTTCTGTAAATTGTTTGTAAATTAAAATCATTTTAATTATCCTGCATTAAAATACTAGATATACTGTCATTCATCTAAGTATGCCTTCTGTTATTTTAGTGTTATTATGCTGTTCATATTGCTGTCAGAGGTTTGATGAATAAATATTATTGCAGGTCTTGAGATTATAAGAAATGGCTGATGAAGTTGCAAAGGTGGTTTTATCTAAGTCTCTGACGAGGTCAATATGTAGTATATAGGCTAAAGTCAGGTTTAGGTGTTTCCTCTTCACGATGACGTGCCCTCTGTTGGATGATGTACTAGATGAGACAGTGTTAATACTCAGACGAGCATTCAGGCATGAAAGAGTCTTCCGGGACAGGTCAGACCCGTTGGCCTTTGCAGACAAATATCTGACTGAGAGGTACAGATTCTCAGGCGATTGCATCCGATATTTGTGTAGGCTGCTGGGTCCAAAGATACAACACAGGACAGTGCGGAGCCACGCTCTCACTGTCCCACAGATGGCGCTGCGATTCTTAGCAAGTGGCATGTTCCTTTATTCTGTTGGAGATGCTGAAAACCTCAATAAAGGCACTATTTGCCGCACGATAACTAATGTTAGTCTAGCACTGAAATCACTTGTGCACATATTCAGCACTTTCCCTGGCTACAGAAGATTCCTCCACATCAAAGAGGAGTTCTAAAAGATTGCAGGTAACACAAATTATAAAAAGGTGTGACATTAGTCAGTCACAGTAGGACACTAATTATTTTGTGTTACAGCTTTCCCTAATATCATTGGTGCAGTGGATTGCACCCATATCCATATCAAATGCCCCTCAGGGGCACATGAGGGAGATTATGTTAACAGGAAATCCTTCCACAGTATCAATGTTCATGTAAGAATGATTTATGCTTACTATCAGCTACATCAATTAATTCTGTACACTAAATTACCTTAATAGGCTACATGTTATTTTTACAGATAATGAAGATCCTGTGATACTGACTGCCTTTTCACAAATGTAGAGGCAAAGTTGCCTGGCTCTGTCCATGACTTCAGAGTCTCTCGGGCCAGAGACTCTCACTAGGTAAGCCACCACAATTTTAAGCACCTTGGACATCATGAGCGTGTCAGAAGATTTACTCTGCTAGTTCAAAGAATTATATTTTGTATTCTAAGGTGAGTTCTCTGGTGTGCTGCTAGGAGACAAAGGATATGCATGTGAGACATTCCTGTTGACTCCCCTTGCAGACCCCCAAACCCCAGCACAGCCATGCCCATGCCAGAACGAGGGCTCAAATCAAAATGACCTTTGGCCTCCTGAAATCACGATTTCAGCGCCTGTACCACCTGAGGGTCTCCCCAGACAGGGCCTGTGACGTGACTGTTGCCTGCACAGTGTTGCATAATATTGCCAGCCTAAGAAAAGAAAGGGCTCCCAGAGTTGCTTTGGATATTGACTGGGACAATGCTGCCATCAGCAATACATAGCACATTATTTCAGTTAATTTTTTTTTTATTTAGTCTATCCTTTAATAAAGGATGTGTACATGCATTTTATTTGGCATTGGTAGCACAAACTGTGTGGTTATCTTAAATTCTAGTTCCACTTCACTAAATCAATAGTTATGCAATGCACTGTCGATTCATGAAAAAAGTAGGAGACCACAAAGTATTTTTTTATTTTGCTGTCATCACTTGTCAGCTTTGGAGATAAAAAATAATGATGATTTATACATTGTGTTACAGTCATGGTTACGGTGTGAACTGAAGTCACTTACTTCTTCTAGCTTCTGGATTTCCAAGTCCAGTTTCCTCAATGTCTTGTGTTTAATTTCCATCTCAAGGTCCAGTTCTTGCAGTTTTCTCTTGATGACTTCAGTCTTGACTTCTGCCAGCTCTATCTGTTTCTTAAGATGCGTTGTGTAGAGACATCTGCACAGCTTGATTTGTGCATAATGTAGATTCACTTTAGGCAATACTCACTATCGTACCAGGCTACATAGTGTCTGGATCCTGTTACAAATATGTTATGTTCTATTAGCCCCACATCGCTGACTTATCCATTATGGACAAAAAATATGCCTATTTCCACAAAATTGGCATGATACCTGTTAGTGTGATCTTTTCTTGCAAGACAAAAAAACATCTAGAGACTCCATCTTCCTTTTAAGATTATTTACTTTCCTTTAGAATATCAAATATGTGCACACGGGTTCTGTCTCTTCAGAGACTCACAGCACAGGCTTCCTGCAGGTAGGCCTAACCTGTAGCCCATCCAAAAGCTAACACTAACTTAAGGATTATACAAAGTATATATGTGATTATGCCGCTGTCTAATTGGTCAAAAAAGTTGGGGGAGGAGGCGTGGTTCAGACTTGCTCTCCCATGTTGAATCACAGCCTGATGACGTCATCTCCACCAGCATCTGCCCTCCCTAACACGCTGGCTACATGGTAGGAAGGGCAAAGACAGACTGAATTTGCAGAATAGCATTCTATTGCATAGAAGTCATCTTCTATCTTTGCTCTTTAGAATTGCTCTTTAGGGACTGCTAGCAAATGCTAAAGAAAAAAAGTGCGCAGAACTCCATTCCTGCAGGTATTATACCATGGTTGCGGACCTGAGTGAGGCCCGTGCAGAGCACAAGGGCACGAAAGAAAATCTTCACAACTGCGCATGCGTGTAGGAATAAACCCAATAGCCACAGCTTAAAGAGGGCAAAGCCTATACGAAATACAACAATGCAGTTTACACAGACACGCAGCTGATGTTGATTGGCTGAGTAAAGATTAAAGCACGTTGCCCCTCTGTTCTGATTGGTGGACTGATTTTGAGCTATTTTGTTGCCTCTGTTCTTTTTTACTTTTAATTAATTTCAAACTTAAATTCTGAATTATTCTGTCTCTGTCTGACTGTCTCTCTATCTCTGGCTGTTTGACTGCCTTTCTTTCTGTCTCTGACTGTCTGTCTTTACTATTACTACTACTAATACTATTTTACCTCTCACAGTCTCAGGAAAAAAACACAAATGGGCCTACTTTTGCAATGCATTTGACCTTCAAGATGTTTCTGGCTTTCATTTCAGACTTTCAGCAATGCTTTGCTAATTATGTCTTCTTCTGTACACTTAATCGCTGGACTATGTCAAGTGTGTCGAGATCCTGGTACACCTGTTTTGCTTAAACTGCGAGTAATAAAGAGTAAAGTACATCTAAAATCCTGATGTGAATTGTATGACATGAGTCACATTAAATTAAGCTGCATTTTCACTAGAAGTGAAAATAATCAACATTAATCATAACAAATGTTGTTAAGAATGTTTTAATAACTAGATGAATCTATTTGCTTGAGCTGAGAGGGCTAAATTTCAAACAAACTGAAGCACAGCTAAAGGAAGGTAGCACTGATAATACCAAGTGGTGTGCTATGAGTTAGCATGCTGGACGCTGTCTAAACAAGAAAGGGTCAACAACTGCCAGAAATGTGTGTATGTGTTAGGAGATGTCAAAAGTGTGTGTAACATGAGTGTGTCACATAGAGAGATATAAATTAGGGGGACAGAGAGAGAAACAGGGTTATTTCCTTGTGCCTTTTCATTGGAAGAGTTTATAAGAAGGAGATCGTGAGCAGTGATATCTAGGGGCTTCTATGACTTTGTCACTGTCTGGTTAATTCTTCTGCATGCTCAATTCTTCTTTTACTCCGATGACAGATTCACAAATTCAGACTGAAGTTCCTTTTCTCACACTGTGAAACATGGACGAGAGATTCTAAGAACATTTTGGGAGCTTTGTAAGGAGCTGTGAATTGTTCATCTGAGACTTTTCTGACAGGAAGACTCACTCCAGCCAGAGACTCTGCTCTCTCCATATTCCAGAAACCGATAACGGTTGAAATTTGAACTTCACTGTTTTACTACTGCCCTTGCTAAAGCTTATTGCAATAAATAATCAAACTATTGTTAAAGTTTAAATTGCGGACATTTGATTTATGAGTTCATTGATGGCAAAAAGTTAGGTTGTTGTGTGCATAACATCTTAAGTTCAAGTTCAAGTTCAAGTCTGCTTTATTGTCAATTCTTCCACATGTACAGTACATACATACAGAGAATCGAAATTGCGTTACTCTCAGACCCCCGGTGCATACAGATAACATTGACAGTAGAGCCTAAAATCTAGATCAAATATAAAATATAAGCTAAAACTATACAATAAGGGAATATAAAAAAAAGAGACATAATAAAAAAAAATAAAATAAAAATAAGGTTGACTAAAAGCAGCGCAAGGCACATGGCAGATAAAGTGCAAACCAGTGAACAAACAGTGCAGATAAAAAGATTTTAAGTGCATAAAAAAATAGCTTATACAGTCTGATTGGGCAATATTAATAGAAAGCACTCCATAAAGTTTCATTGTTACGCAGATGATACCCAGTTATATTTCTCGATTAAGCCGGATGAAACTGATCAGTTAGTTAAACTTCAATCATGCCTTAAGGACATAAAAACCTGGATGACCAGAAATTTTCTGATGTTAAACTCGGACAAAACGTACCAGGTTACGTAGGTAACCATGGTTCCCTGATAGGGAACGAGACGCTGCGTCAGCTGACGTTATGGGGAACGCCTCCAGCGTGACGGCCTCTGAATCTCTGTAACAACTTAGACCAATCTTGATTGGGTTTGGCGTCAACACGTGACGCACGCCGGCGGAA
>CM022479.1:7197546-7221939 GCA_011952105.1 Coreoperca whiteheadi
CTGCGATCCCCAGGAGAGTAGTTGCCGGGATGCCTCAGCATCCGCCGGTCCCTTACCGCGTGGCGAGCAGAGCTGGCCGCCTTCCTCGAAAAGTGCCAGCCGAGAGCGGAGCTTCCTAACCGGGAAACGCTCACAATGCACACAGCCAGCCCCCTCGAGGGCTGCTAGTGCATGCTCTCTTCCCAAACAGGCCGCACACATATCATGGGTGTCGCTGTCAGGGATATAGCGCGGGCAGGGATACACGCACTGCCGAAACCGCTTTACACTTGCCATTTTCAGAGACCCAGAGCGCTTGCTGAAGATCAGAAGACTGACGACAACAGTGAAGCCGGCTCCCTTTATACCTCCGGTTCCGCCGGCGTGCGTCAAGTGTTGACGCCGAACCCAATCAAGATTGGTCTTAAGTTGTTACAGAGATTCAGAGGCCGTCACGCTGGAGGCGTTTTCCATAGCGTCAGCTGACGCAGCATTGAAGTTCCCTTGAAAGGGAACTGAAGTAATTGTACTTGGCCCCGAACGCCTCCGAGACTCGCTGTCGGCAGATCTAATTGCTCTAGAGGGCACTGCCCTGGCCTCCAGCCCATCTGTGAGGAACCTCAGAGCTATCTTTGATCAGGATTTATCCTTCAACTCCCAAATGAAGCAAACCTCACGGACTGCCTTTTTTCACCTACGTAACATTGCAAAAATCAGGCACTTCCTGTCTCAAATTGATGCAGAAAAATTAATCCATGCATTTGTTACTTCAAGGCTGGATTACTGCAATTCCTTATTATCAGGAAGTCTGAAAAAGTACCTTAAGATTCTCCAGTTGATCCAGAATGCTGCAGCACGTGTACTGACAAGAACTAGGAAAAGAGATCATATTCCTCCAATATTAGCTTGTCTGCACTGGCTCCCTGTAAAATCCATAATAGAATTTAAAATCCTCCTCCTCACCTACAAAGCTCTTAATGGTCAGGCACCATCGTATCTTAAAGAGCTCATAGTACCTTATTACCCCACTAGAACACTGCACTCTCAGAATGTAGGGTTACTTGTGGTTCCTGGAGTCTCCAAAAGTAGAATGGGAGCCAGAGCGTTCAGCTATCAAGCTCCTCTTCTGTGGAATAAGATTCCAATTTGGGTTCGGGAGGCAGACACCAAGTCCATATTTAAGTGTAGGCTAAAGAATTTCCTCTTTGATAAACTTTATAGTTAGGGCTGGCTCAGGTGAGTCCTGAACAATCCCATAGTTATGCTGCTATAGGCCTAGACTGCCGGTGCACTTCACAGGATGCACCTCTCTCCTCACCTCTCTCCACCTCTCCCTCTGCATCCGTATGTATTCTCATCCCATAAATGCATGTTACTAACTCGACTTCTTCCCTCTCCCATAGTTTTGTTCTTTCTCGTCCCTCTCTTCTGTCTTCCTGTTACTTTCAGCAGGTATTTCTGCCTCCGGAGATGTAGAATCTGGATCTGTGATTGCGACGACCTGCTGGGGCAGTGCTGCTGTGTCTATGGTGGAGGTGGCGAGTGGCTTGGATCCTGCTCGTTGGGCTCCACCTGGAGCTGCTTGGTTGTCCGTCTGGATCCATCCTCTTCCCTTATGTTTTACATAATACGCTTTTCATCATAATTATATCTACTACAATTTCATCACTGTCATCATAATTGTATGTACTATGATTTTCTCTTATGAATCTATTCTGTACACACGATCTATTGCTTGTCTGTCCGTCCTGGGAGCGGGATCCCTCCTCTGTTTTTGAGGTTTCTATAATTTTTTTCCCCCTCTTAAATCATTTTTTAGGTAATTTTTCCTTAGTCGAATCGAGGGTATAAATGTAAATGGACTGTACTTGTATAGCGCCTTTCTAGTCGTCCGACTACTCAAAGCGCTTTCACACTACATATCACATTTACCCAGACACACACATTCATACACTGATGGCAGGAGCTAACTGCCCATCAGTAAAAATTAAACTAACCATTCACACACCGAAGGCGCAGCTTCGGGAGCAATTTGGGGTTCTTGGGAGTATCTTGCTCAAGGATGCTTCGACACATGGTTGGGGGCCGGAATCAAACCGCCGACCTTCAGATTGGTAGACGACCCGCTCTGCCACCAAGCCACAGCCGCCCCACACAGACAGAGGGTGTAGTATGTTACAGACTGTAAAGCCCTTTGAGGCAAAATTGTGATTTGTGATATTGGGCTATACAAATAAAATTGAATTGAATTTAACTATCTGTAAGGATCTCCTGATTAAGCACATTGCATAGATAAATCAGTTCCCTTTCAAGGGAACTTCAACGCTGCGTCAGCTGACGCTATGTGGAACTCCCTCAGCGTGACCGCCTCTAAATCTCTGTATCAACTTAGACCAATCTTGATTGGGTTAATGTCAACACGTGACGCACGCCGGCGGAACCGGAGGTACAAAGGGAGCTAGCTTCACTGTTGTCGTCAGTCTTCAGATCTTCAGCAAGCGCTCTGTGTCTCTGAAAAATGGCGAGTGTGAAGCGGTTTCGGCAGTGTGTGTATCCCTGCCCACGCTATATTCCCGACGGTGACACACATGAGATGTGTGCAGCTTGCTTGGGAAGAGAGCAAGCGCTAGCAGCCCTCAAGGGGGCTGGCTGTGTGCATTGTGAGCGATTCTCGGTTAGGAAGCTCCGCTCTCGGCTGGCGCTCCCCACGCAGTAAATGAACCGGTGGATGCTGAGGCATCCCGGCGCCTGCTCTCCTGGGACTCAGAGATGGACCTTGGGGACGAAGGTGAGACAGCTTCGGCTCTTTCTTTACCTTCATCCGTGGGTTCTTTCTCCCACCTTTGCACACTCTCGACAGACGCCTCCAGCACAGGATAGGGCGCGGTCTTGAAAGGCCGCACAGCCTGAGGTCTGTGGTTGACCCCGCATCTATGGCACATAAATTGTCTGGAGATGCGAGTGGTCTTGTTGGTCTTACGGCACTTTCTTCCAGACCTCAGGGGCCACCACGTGCTTGTCTGCTCTGACAACACAGGTCAGAGGTCGTGCCCTCTGTGAAGACTGGAGCGCCAGATCCTTTTGTGGTCCCAGGGGAAGTTGCTCTCTCTCAGAGCACTTTACATACCTGGGTACATCAATGTGGGAGCAGACATCCTGTCGAGGCCAGGGGAATGGAGACTGCACCCCGAGACGGTGCAGATGATATGGAGGAGATTCAGCAGAGCACAAGTGGACCTGTTCGCGTCCCCAGGCCACGCTCAATGCCCCCTCTGGTTCTCCCTTGTGTATTCAGCGCCCTTGGGGCTGGCACAGCCGTGGCCGAGGCTACAGGGAAAAGCGCTTCCCTGAATCAATTTTCCCCCGATTGCTCTGCTCCCGGGGGTTCTAGAGAAGATTCGCTGAACAGGGTCCCAGCTGCTGCTCGTGGCCCCGATTTGGCCCGCCAGAATCTGGTTCTTGGGCCTGGTCACCCAAGGGGAGATTCCTGTCAGGAGGGACCTGGTGTCGCAGGGCCAGGGCGAAATATTCCATCCGCAGTTGGGGAAATTGAAGCTGTGGGTCTGGCCCCTGAGGGGGACCACTTTCAAGCTGCCAGTCTCTCTACCGAGGTAGTTGAGACCATATTACACTCTAGAGCTCCCTCCATGAGACAACTGTAAGCGGGCAAGTGGAACATTTTCACTACATGATGCCAGGATTGCCATCTTGACCCAATTCACTGCCCGATGGCTTGAGTGCTGGAGTTCCTCCAATGCCAGTTTTCGGCTGGACTCTCCCCCGCTCCACTTAAGGTGTATGTGGCTGCTATCGCAGCATTCCAGTGTTTGGTGGAAGGTTGCACAGCACCGTTCGAACCACTGGACGATGCATCAGACAGGTTTCTGGCTTTAAAGATGGCATTTCTGCTGGCCATGACTTCTCTCAAGAGAGTGGGAGATCTGCAGTCCCTGTCGGTGGCTCCTGCTAACCTGGAGATCGTTCCAGGCGCAGTTAGAGCCATCCTGCATCCCAGGCCAGGCCGGCCCGGCCGGTAGTCCTGCAGGTGTTCCATTCTCCTTCAGAGTCGGCGTAACAGGAAGGTGAAAGGCTGTAACTGCTTTGTCTGGTCAGAGTCCTGGAGATTTATGTCCGGAGGACATCCCAGTGGCGCACTTCGGACCAATTGCTGGTGTGCTTCGGGCCCCCTTGTAAGGGCTGCCTGGCTACCAAACGCACTATTAGTAGGTGGATAGTTGAGGCTATCGTTTTGGTATACGAGGTGCGCCGTTTGCCTTCACCTCTGTCGATGAGAGCCATCTCCACACTATGGCATCCTCCAGAGCTTGGTGGTCGGGGACCCCCCTCTCCGATATATGCGATGGTGCGGGATGGTTCTCGCCTCACACCTTTGTGAGATTTTACAGCCTAGACCGCTTAAATAATCCGGGATCTGTGGCTTGTCCTGAAGAGTGCCCTGCTGGCTTCACACTCTGACAGGCATCCCTTCAGCATGGCGGAGTTGGTACTGCATTCCTCATAGCGTCAGCTGATTCAGCGTTGAAGTTCCCTATCAGCGAACGTGCCAGGTTACATATGTAACCATGGTTCCCTGATAAGGAATGAGACGCTGCGCTGAGTATGATTGATCTACCTGAAAAGGATGGAGAGGACACGAGAGAAATTGTCATCGGGATACTGACAAGAGTTGTCCCATTGTCTGTCGTAGACACCGTACACCGGCTGGGACGGAAAGGCGAAGCCGCTACCTCAAATAACACACCGAGAGCAATCATCATTCAGTTCGGGATGAGATTGGTGAGGGATGACGTTTGGAAGAAGTCAAAGGATGCGAGAGTGTGTAGGTATATGCACATACGTTTTAAAGAAGACTTCTCGAAAGGAGGCGTGTGCAAAGCTGTGGCCACTGGTCCAAGAAGCCAGAAAGACGGGTAAAAGGGCATTCTTAAAGGATTATGCGTGTATGGTTATAACAAAAAAGTAAAGAATAAAAATCTTTTCTCATCCTTAAATAAGTGCTTAGAAGAATGTAAAATGTTTTTTTCAACACAGTAATAATTGGGGCAGATCTTAACCTGGTACCTGATGTTTGGCTAGACTGCCTACCATCAAAGAGACAATGCCACACGTTTGATGAAACAATAGTTGAATTGATCACAAAGGCCAATCTAATAGATTATTGGAGAATGAAAAACCCAACCAGAAAACAATTTACCTGGTTTAACTTATAGTTTATCTAATAATGGCCAGTGCTCAAGATTGGATTATTGGCTAATATCAGACAATCTAGTTAATAAGGTCAATAGATGTGAAATCTCAGCATCACCCCTTACTGATCAATGTGTAATATTTTTGACTTTTTCTCAGGGTGCAAGAGAGGATAATATAAACTCTATATGTAAATTTAACAATACCCTTTTGGAAGATACTGAATTTTGTAATACAGTTAAACAACTGGTTAGAGAAGTAAATGAATTGGAAATGTGTTTTCTGAGTAAATGGGAATGGCTCAAATTCAAAGTTAGACAGATAGCTATTAAGAAAAGTAAACAAGCATTAACACAGATAAGACAAAGGGACATTATTAGACACATGAATATGCTGTGCTATAAAGATGATTTGACAGTGGAAGAGCAGACTGAGTCAAACAATTTACAGTCCCATCTTGATAAAATATATCTGTAAAAGGCCAAGGGTGCATTTATCCTTTCAAGGGCTCGTTGGATTGAAGAAGGAGAAAAAAAACTCTTCCTATTTTTTTAGTCTGGAAAAATAAAGGCAGTTGAAGAAAAAAAATTTAAAGTTAAAAATCAATTATACTATTGTTGAAAATCAAGAAGCAGTAAAGTAAATTTGTATAAATCACTTTTTTCTAAAGAAGATTGCTGTTTATTCTTTCAGGGGTTTAAAAAGACAATAGATGATAACTTTAAACAACTTATGGAAGATGAGCAAAGAATTGAGGAGCTAGACTTGGCTGTTCAACAGATGTCTAAGGGGAAAACACCTGGAATAGATGGGATAACCGTGGAGTTTTAATCTTCCTTTTGGAGTGATATCAGGGAAATGCCTATTTAGACTGTATATCAAAAGGTAATCTTTCTCCCACCATTAAACACGGTATCATCACTCTAATTCCCCAACCTAACAAAGATAATCTCTTATTAGATAATTGGAGACCAATTACTTTATTATGTACAGATTATAAATTACTGGCACTTGTCTATGCTAATCGTCTGAACGAGGGATTATCACATATTACTGATCAGTGTCAGTCAGCTTTCATGAGGGGTAGAAATATACATAATCATACCAGACTGCTTCTAGACTTGCTTGACTATCGAGATATCATTGATACTGATGCCTTTATTCTATTTCTCGATTTAAATGATCAAAATTCCATAAAAACAAATTCTTCAATACTGGAAAATGATCTTCAACCATAATTTTTCTCCACACGAATCCACTTTATGGAACAATAGGGTCATTATAATCAATAGAAAATCATTGTTCAGATATGATTGGTATGTAAAAGGAATTGTGTTTGTGAATGATGTTTTAGATGATAATGGTAACTTATTGGAATATGAAGCCTTCTTAGACAAATATAATTTAAACTGTACATATAGTAAATACAATAAGATATGTAAAGCAATACCTGTACCATTATTACAATTAATTCAAAACACATTGTTATATACAAAAATAAGACCCTTACCAACTTTACCATATTTAGTTATCAATGATGGTACTTTAGCTGACAATAAATATAATAATAAATATATTAGGGGTGCATGGTGGCAGAGCGGTTAGCCCCCCTGCCTCCCAATAAGGAGATTGTGGGCTCGAATCCCGGACCAGACCACGACCTCCCTGGGTGGAGTCTGCATGTCCTCCCCGTGTTACCGTGGGTTTTCTCCGTTTTCCTCCCACCATCCAAAGACATGCATTAGGTTAATTGGTGACTCTAAATTGTCCCTAGTGGATGAATGTGTGCGTAAATGGTTGTCTGTCTATGTGTCAGCCCTGCGATGAGTTGGCCACTGTCCAGGGTGTACCCCGCCTAAGGCCCGAACCCACTGGGATAGGCTCCAGTCACCCGCGACCCCAAACGGGAACAAGCGGTAGAAAATGACTGACTGACAAATATATTAATGTTATATCCGGTTGCGGACTTTCTTAGGAAAAAATTTAAATTTGATGTAGATCCTTGTGCATTTTGCGAGATGACTGATAAGACTCTGGAACACATGTTCTTTTTTTGCCCCGTGTCCAATAGCTTTTGGTCCGAGCTACACAATTGGATGTCACTTAAGATGGATAATATCCCTACTCTCACCTTGGCACACATCCTCTTCTATATGGATAATGTAGCTTCATCAGTATCAGATTTAGTTAATATGATTATTCTTATGGGTAAATATCATATTCATTGCAGTAAGAATGGAGACATTCTAAACCTTCCTTTGTTTGGTTTATAAATTACTTTAAATTATTTTTTAACTCACTGAAAAAGAAAAATGTGCAGTGACATATCTAGAAAACTGCTGTTTTGAATAATCTCCCTTTGTGTGGGCTGCTCCAAATGTAAATTTTATTATTTCTAGCCATTTTGCCTTTGACTTGTTTCTAAGTAACTATTTTTTGTTGCTTTCTGATTGGTTATTACCTTTTGTATTTTGAAGACATTTATATATATGTAGTCTATATTATCTTTCCCCTACAAGACTTTTGTACTTTGCTGTTTCTTTTTTATTGGTGTCCTTCCTGATTCCTGCCAGGGTCCATTTTATGACCTTAGGATGTTTAGGGGAAGCTTATCTTTGAATTCTCAAAGAGCTTGTTTTATGAGTCAGGGTCAGGCTATTTAGGAGATTGCATCAGTTTTCTGTGAAATTGTTAAATTGATGTCAGTTATGATCAAGTTCAGGTAACGTGGCAGATATCAATATATTTCCTGTCTCACTACCTATTCAAATAGACTAAACACCTCATTAGGCTAGTATGTAACATCAAGTAACTTTGGACAGGTTGAGTTGATTAATATTAAAGTTAATACAACAAAGGATCAGTTGAAAATATTCTTGGCGATATGTGACCAATCACACAAAGAACACAAGGGACACAAGTTGGCCGCAGCCCCCCCCCCCCTCCGAGTTGGTTGATGAGAAGAGATTCACCCTTAAAATTCAAATAAGTTTATTTCACAGCATAGCAAGTACAGATTAATCCAGAGGCACAACGCAAACATCTCAGGCTTCTGGTTCCTGTGATGTCGGCGTTATGTCTGAAGCCAAGACACCAAAACCCTTGGTTACATTCTACCCCCCCCCCACCTCCCCCCAACACACAACATTTAGTACTTTTCGCAGCTTGTTATCTCAGCATGCCTGTGTTCACTTTGGCCTTGGTCTAATCCTTCTCCCACTTCCTCTTAACCTTCAGTTTGTTACATTCTGGGATGCCATCATAGCTACTGGCATGAAATGTGGCAGGAGTCACACATTTACAGAGATACATATCTTAAATAAAGGGTGTCATAATATAAGCTATCAATCATAATCTCACTGCTCAAGTTTCCATATCCACAATTACCCCTTTTGATTTCTCTAAAAGAGATCACTCTTCCTTTCCATTTCAAATTCCTCTTCCTCTTGGTCAGCCCAAGAGGAACTTAACAGTGGCATCATGTGTTATGGAGGCCCTTCTCATTTCTCTATTGTGGACGTGATAACTCGCACACACAGAGCTCTAGCTTAGGGAATACAACGACATCCACACATTACTATTATTGTAGTGAAAGTAGCCAGAGAACGTAAAATAGACATAATCAATGATTTCCATTTCCCAAACATAGAGGTCATCCATTCCTCGAGGGGATTGTCCACCCCTGAGTGTTCGTGCATGGTTTTGGAGAGGGTCCGATGCCCTTCTAATGCTTTGGTCACGTAGCCATCCGGAGCGGTATTATTAGGAATGAAAGTACAACACATATCACCGAAAATGGCACAGACACCTCCTTTTTTGACCAATAGCATGTCTAAAGCCATCCTGTTTTGCACCATTATAAGGGAGGTTGGGCCTAATTGGTCTGCTAATCCTCCCACCGCATCATGGGTTAAATTGGACAATCTAAGGACGTTATAATGAACATAATTAATTCGATGTACGTTCTTACTTGGGGTGATAGGAAACACATGCTGAGAGAAGGGGGGTATTCTCAAAGCCGGCTGCTATTGGGTCTGCTAGTTTATACTCGTTAGGAATGCCCCTAGATACCCCTACGGCGTCTATATACATTGGGGAGTCGTTAGTAGGGTCAAAACTGTTAGTAGATTGCTTTGGGAGTACGTGACGGCAGCGGCGAGCTGTAAGTGCACCTACGGTGGGTACTGTAGGCCTGACTGTGTGACTCCCTAACATGGTAAGTGGAGCTGCTAATCTTACCATAGCACAAGTAACGAGGGTGTCAGTCGGAACGTATCCGAACAGCCGGTGTCCTCCACAGTAATAGTACAGCCCTGCCCTGGCCCAAGGCCCAATCATGCTATTATTACCGTGAGTCACATTACACCAGTCCGTGGGGATATTACCATAGTTAACTGTTGGATTGCTATGTGTCAATTTAAAGCAGGTGTAACCTCCCTTTCCTTTGTAAGGCATGAATGCTCCTCTTGTGGTGGTGTTCTTAATATGGGGAAAAATACTTGCCAATGTGGTGCAGTTGGAAAGTGTACTTTGGTGTGTAAGCCCTAACAAACAGTAATAGCCCCACTGATCTTCTGGGAGTAGTGGAGCCGGTTCTGTGTATAATTGTGGTCTGATGGCCGTACATTCAACACAATTTCTTACTTTCTGTTCCCTGGCTGTTTGAACTATCCAATCTAACCAAAGGCTGCTTTCCCTGTAGCCGGTTGCCATAGATACAATGTCTAGGGGGTGTGAGCCTATTGTAATCTACTGTGATTACCTCAATTTTAGGTTTGGTCTGTGGCTGTTGACGCCTGTTTTAGCCGGTTTGGCTGATTTTTGGGTGGGGGATCTACAATATCAATGTAAATGGCAGCTCCACAGTCCTTTCCGCTCAAATCCACCCCCAGGATCATGGCCACTCTCTTCTGGCCATACGGCCCACGACTCCTGGGAGAGATGGAGAGCGAAAGTGAGTTCTGACTCGTGGAATAGTCTAGCTGGAAGCCTACCCCAGACCACCACTCCTGGTGTTGCTTTGCAAGGTTGTAAGGGTATGGTGACTATGTCCCTGAATACTTGTTACCTGTCCCCAGTATTCACAGCTTGGTAGCATGGGCCACCAGCTAGTCACATCTGTCTCGCAAGGTTCTACCCACGCGGGGGGAGCGCAGTGATAAATGTCGTACTCCCTCCAAGAGGAGTTATGGCCTCTGCAATTTATGATGGTGCACAAATCCACCTTGAATGTCGTGAAAGTGTTTTTTGTATACTTAAGGACTGGCCCTGTCTACCGGCTTTGGCAGTATGTTTTGGCCGAGGCAACCTCCCTCTTTTCTCTGAGAATGGATTACCCCTCCTGAAATTCACCACACAAATACAAGATTAAAGACACAATTATCATGCTTATACATGCTAAATATGCTAGCCACTTCGGACTTCCTCACACCCCATCTTAAAACTAGATATTTCTGCACTTTTGTACTAAAACAGCAACCTGTCTCACCCTCTATTTTGTCTTACAGTCTTTTCGTCCTCGATGTGACGTGTTCTCACTTCTGGCTGGGGATTGTGTTCGTCCAGCTCGTTTTTCTATGACCTAGGTGAGAGGTTCTAGAACTTCATCCTTTTGCAGCTAAAAGAGTATTCTTGTCGCGCAGGTTTAGGTACAGGGGTGGACTTCCTTGCATCTTTCACCACTGACCAGAGAATTATTCTGCCTCTTTTGCTGGGGTCTGGGTGTTCTCTGATTCAACTGAATCAGCACTTTCTGCTCGCAGTCGCTGGAGATCAGCTCCTGTTTCCTAGAGGCTGCGACCTGGCTCCTCGGCCACTGCACACTGGCTCCAGTGGAACCAGGTGTCACCTTTTCCTTTGAGTCGGACTGCGTGAGATGTTCTCTCGGTGACCTCAAGTGGTCCAGTCCACCTGGGCTCGGACCCCTTCCTTTTGATGACTCTCAGCAACACCCAAGGTGCCGTAGGTAAAACTGCTCCTTCAGACCGAGCCTGCTTTGCAGTTCATTAAAATATGTCTTATGCTGTATTGTTTTCTGGAGGATTTTTGCCCCTCCTCCTGCATGTTGTGTACATGCAGAATGTCATTCTTCCTTTCAGTCTAGCATAATGCTAACATACATTAGCACTTGTCTATCGCACTCGTTTTCTGAAACAGAACACCATTTACCACCCTGTCTGTTTCAGAGACATCTAAGAAAAAAGCAAGTGTGTAGTTTGGTAGAGCAAGTTCTGCTGCTTGGGACAGTTTCTGCTGTAACCTGTGAGGCCAAGGAAAGAAAGCATATCTTTCACTGTGACTGGGCGAGGGTGATGCAAAATGCTGGTTCTGAGTGTGTTAGACAATCCTGCCCCCTTTTGTGATTAGCCTCGCCAAAAGCCTCGTATGTGTGTTCTGATGGCCTAGAGTTTAGACTTACTAGCTTTAAATCCCCTTTTTCGCTAGCCTAAGCAAAACATTCCTCGTGGCCTGCGCACACGCCTACGGGTTAGGGGCAGCACTTAACAAAACGTCCACATACTGAATCAATGTACAACCTGGTGGGAATTCACAATCACTAAGGGCCTGTTTTAACACCTGATTAAATAAACCTGGAGAGAGAGCAAAACCCTGTGGAACCCTGGTATATTGTAGTTGCTGACTTTTGTAGGTAAAGGAGAAAATGTCCCTACATTCTGGAGCTAAATGTAAACAAAAGCGCAGCTGCTGCTACTCCCTCTGGACTGACATAAATGTTTTGTGTTTTAACATTCCACTGTGAACCTTGTATTTGACCGAATGTTTCCTGATACCAATCTGTGTGTACTCTATCATAGAAGAATGTGACATGGGGATCTGGAGGTAAGAGATAAGGATCCAAAAGCAAGATCCAAGGCTTCCACTGAGCATAATGAAACATACTACTTGCATGGCGGAGATCTCAAGTACTGCCCGGTAAATATCCGCACATTCAGGCTCCACAAGATGCATCAGCCACTGTCCATGGTCAAAAGCAGAGTGGCCACACTCCAGCTGTGTCCCATAACAGGCAACTTCTGTCCAACCCTAGAGAAACCCACAACATCCACAGTATTTGCTGAAATTTTGTCTTTAGGCGGCAGCTTATTAATAGTCGAAAAAGTAGCCCCAGATTCAACAAGAAACGCCAGTGTGTCATCCATCACCCTCATCTGAAGCATGGAGTCTGCCTCTGGGTCTCTCTGTGGGGTGTGTCATTGTTGAGAGTCATGTGGCCCCTCCCAATTGGAAAAGTTGGGATACTGGTCTCTAAGGGGTGCTGCCTGTGGATTAGGAGCCCATGCTCCCCTTCGGGGAGGGCGACCTGGCCACCCACGCCCCCTTCCGGTGCGTACCTGTTGGCGCTGACAATCTCTGGCCCAATGGCCCTCCTGTACACAGAAGCAACATCCACTGTCTCTGTGTGCTGATGAACCGCCTCTTCCCCCGCCTCTAGACCAACCCTTACACCCATTAGATCCTGCCCTGTATCCTCCTCTATAGAGCGTGTGGGTTGGGACCCAACTGTACACTGCTTGGCCATCTAGGTCATAACTTTGATCCACCCAAGGCGGATCTGGTCTAAATCAGGGGGTGTGGCCCAGTGGGTGCAGCAGCAACCATTTGTTTTCTACTTTTGCCTTTTTCTGCAAGGGCTTTTTTAGCATTATCTAGTTCCAACTTCAACAACTGCAATTGTAAGTCTTTAGTCTCACTGTCCTCCTCCATGATGTGTAGGGTGGGATACATAGACGCTGGCGGAGCAGATGGGTGGGTGTGTTTGTGTGTCTGTTTGCTTGGTCGATGATAGGGAATGGTAAAGGAGGAAGTGGAGGGGGTGGGGGTGCCTTTTTTCCGCTTCCTTTTTCTTTTTTTCTGGCATATTGTTCTACCCCCTTGGCAATACATTGCCCTGTGATACCACTTTTGCCTCTGCTTTTCTGCTACCTCATACTCTCTTTGATACTTATGCTTCGCAAATACATTTCCTCCCTGTGGCTTCTCCTTTGCCTCCTTTGCAAATTTTCTAAATTTTTTCTCCTCATGCCACAAATATTTGCCCAACGGCTCCTCTAGCTCCAACTTTACTTCCTGAGCCTCCAATGCATCTTCTATCTCCCTTTTCAATCGTTCTCTTGCCTTCTTCTTCTCTGTCTCTGAATCTACATCACTCATAGCAATCAACAAATATGGGATTTGCTCTTTGAGTGGTTTCCAGGGACTTTGGCCTCCAGTGCCCCAGCCTCTTTCATCCAACTCTATCAAATTCTCTGTCCATACTTTCACCTGCCTAACCACTGAAATGAGCCAGTCAGTTTGTATGGAGTTCATCCGAGCAACTCACCTGTTCAAATACTACCGCTCTCAACTTCCTGTTTTTCACTTCGTTGTTACCTTTAGGTATCCGTGAAAAGAGAGGGGAGGCTTTTCGTATTTTGAGAGACTCAATCCAGTCTTTCCCTGGATAATTACTTCTTAGGACAAATGCCTTTTAACCTATATAAAACAACAGCCATATACACTGAAACAACAGCACGATAGTTCAACCCCAAACTTCAACCAACCATGCACAAGACTAAAAACAAGAAACCATACAAAGAACAGCTACCGTGGGATTGGATGGCATCATCAGTATGTTGGCCCATTCTTCTACCGTAGCATCTGCCCTACCACCGAGATTGGGCTCCCTTCATCAGCTTCATCGTCATTTTCTTCCTCGGAGGAGGAGCTAACCTGGTTTTTACCCAGGGGGACCATCTCCTGTCTCCTTCTCTAGTTGCAATTCCCCGTTGGCTTGATCTTGACATCGCTTGCAGACATTGCTGCCAACACTGGTCTTGGTCTTGGGTTGGGGAGATGACGACCACAGGCGCAAAGGTTTATTTTCAAAAATACAGATTTTTGAGATCCAAATTTCAAAAGGCTGTGGTTTGAAAATGATAAGAAATAGAGTCCAACTCTTAACTAGAAAAATGTCAGGTATGACCCAAAGTATATGAGTGAAATAATTGTATGTATCTAATTTGCATATTATGACGTTATATATTACCAGTTATGTTATTTTCAGTCCATACAGGATGCTGAACATATTATAATAGGTTTTTTGCGTTTTCTAAAAATGACAAATGATTAATAAAAGTAACTTGCAAAGCAACATTAGTAAATTATAACTACAACTTCAAATTTACCATAACTAGTAAAATGTATGGAAACAGATATGAGAAATATATATATGTGCTCTATCCAAATCTATCCAAATGGCATAGCTTGTAGTTTTTCAGAGACTAGTTTCCCCCTCGTTTCTTTCAGTTATGTTGGGCAAAGTTTGGGGGAAAACGGCGTGTGCTCCGTGTATACTGACCAGCAGCGGTGCTGCCCAACAAGCACTCATCCCCTGCCGCACATGCACTCTCACGCTCGCTCTCATTCTCACTTTCACTCAGCTGCAAATAATCTACAGGCCGATGTTCTTCCTCAGAATCAAAGTCAGCCACTACTAAAGAGAAAGCTTCATCACGAGTGTATTTTATATCTGCCGTTTTCACGTTTTCCAGCTAGCATGTAGAGAACGCTGCCTCCACTGAGCCGGTCTCCCGGCAATAACACTCGCACTGAGACCCTAACAGAAACGTGTGTTTAAGGTCTTCTTCTACGAAATTTTGAATGGCAACACATGTTAATAGTGGGCTAGAAACCAAGTACAGAGTGTCTGACATCTAGTGGAAGGGAGTGGAATCATGATTTAACACGTAAACTGGAAGTAGCGGCTGTTTTTTCCAGTTACGTTGCTTGTCACAATTTTGCGACTTTGGCGCTTAGAGGGTTTTAACAGTGCCAAAGTGCCAAAGGTCCAAACATCCACGTAAGAAGCTTTTTGACAGCCATCACCGCCTTCTCAGCTTTCTCCCACAGTAGGTTGTTTGATCTCAGTCCGTCGATGCACAGCACTATCCTTCTCAGATGGTGCTTCTGTGCTGGTTGCTCCCCTTTTCCAGTGCTGTTAGCATTTTCTTCTGGTATTCTTGGAACTCTTCGGCTCCTTTATACTCATCTATCACAATGGAGCTAGCAGAATACCAGGAGAACACAGTGAGACTGGCCCAAAATGCAGAAACCGGAGGCAAAGCAGATGCATCAAAACCAGGAAATCAGTCCAAACACAGGCAAACAAATCAGACAAGGAGCAAACAAAGAATGCAAAGTCCATACATCAAACAGATAGTCCAAAAACTGAGGTAAGTTGTCCAAACACGAGAAACACTAGAAAACACTAGGGGAAAAGGCTAGAATGTTAACCACAGGGACAAAGATTAACTGACAAAGAACAAAGGAATCACTGAGACTGAAATACACAATAGAAGACACAAGAGGAAAAGTGACTATTACAAAATAAAACAGAAAATGACTGAACATAAACCCAAAACCATGACACTCGTCTATTGGCAGATGTATGACAGCATAGTAAGGGAGCCCCGCCCTGCTCATTTTCTCTTGACCAGTTGTTTGACTTCTTATTGGTATTAGAAGTTTATGGAAATTGTGGTTGTGTATCTTCAGGTTGGTAAAAACTAGCATTAATGTCCCAAGGACTTTCAATCCAACTTCCAATCTTCGCCACTAGGGCTCACTGAGCTCAAATCTCCTATCGAGCCCTCAACTTGGCTAAAAAGCGGTGTCAAAATTCAGTAGTTTTTTCTTTCTGGAAGAGGGAGGAAGCAGAATCTGTCTGGCCAGAGCAGCCCCACCCTTCCAGCTGTAAGACCGAGCTTCTGAAGAAAATCTCCCGGCTCCTAGAGTCTCTAGTCTATTAATAGCTGTTTACAAAGGAACATTAGTTCAACATTGTGATTCTCTGTCACTGGCGTAAATGGTTAACCCTTTTTGTGCGCAATTCCCTTTTTGTTGATGGTTAACTGCTCACGTTCTCCTTCTTATGATGTATTCCAATGAAAAGGCACAAGGAATTAACCCTATTCCTCTCTCTGTCTCCCTTTTTTATATCTTTCTAAATGACACACTAACATCTCCCAAGCACACACTCATGTTACACACACTTTTGACATTTCATGGCATCCATACACATTTCTAGCACTTGTCTAGCAAACCGGGGAGAACATCAAGTTCATTCCGACATTCTAACTCATAACATTCACAAGGTCTTATCTGTGCTACATTCCTTTAACTGTGCTTCAGTTTGATTAGTAAAAACATTCTTACTAACATTTCTTACGATTAATGTTAGTTATATTCACTTCTAGTTAATAATGCAGCTTACAATTCTAACATAACTCATGTGTTATACAAATCACATTAGGATTTAGATGTAATTTATTCTTTATTACTCCCAGTTTATGTAGTAGGGGTACAATGATCTCAATTTATTTGACAACCGGTAACAAAGAAAATCCATGTTGCATTCCTGTAAGAGTCTATCTGACCAATCAGTGAACGTGGCAGCCTCCCCCCAGTGTGGTGTCAATGTGTCACCATGTGGGACGGTGTCCACTAGAGGTGAGAGGTTAAATTATTTTTACTTACTGGCTATCAAAACTATTTCTTAAATAACGGTACCTTGTTACTAAATAACTACTATGACTGAAGATCTGGTTATGTGATGCCCAGGGGATTACAATGATGCCAAACAGTGATGTTGGACCTCTTCTTTTTCTTTTAATCTTATCTTGAGGAATTTTCCACTTTAACTTCATGTAGATTGGGTGTTGAATAATATGGAGTTGCGCTTTAATGCCCAGGAGTTTCCAGACTTCCTGCACGACCTGTTCACTTTTGTAAAGTGCATACCTCTGTCTGAGTTGACTTTTATAGGCAAGCCTAACCTTGAGAAGACATGGTTCATGAGTACTTATTCTGTGGTTTTAGCTGTGTCATTTTACACATTTGGTAAATTTTCACTCCACGAGTGAGGAAGTACTTGATTCCATTCTATCAATATTTAGGTCTGATTGCAACTCTGTGGCTCTGAATTTGCTTGTTGGAATTGACAGCAGACCAGGCATTCCTTGACATATTCTGCCAAGTCCTGCCACATATCTGGTCAGTATGCTACTTGGCTGAGGGCTTTGTAGGTGGCCTTCATGCTATGGAGGCCAGCACATGATGCACCATGGGCATACATTATCATCACCCCTCTTTGACTCTGAGAGACCCCGAGCCGTGGCAATGTGTGGTCATCAGGGGCATAGAGCAGCATGTTGTCTTGGAGGCGCAACAATTGCTCAAGTTCATTCAGGTGGTGTCCACGGAGTGATACCCTGATAAGGTCAGCGACTGAGATAGCATTTGTGGCCAGGTCTGACAGGTTTAGTGCCATTTTCTGAATGGTATATGTTTGCTGGATAGCCAAGATATCAGAGGCAGGAAATTGGGGGAATAGAGACAGAATATTCCATGCGGGAGGGGCAGCACATGCAGCTGCCTGGCTGCAGGTTACCAAGTGGACAGCCAGGGTGGGCTGGGTAGGTGTAAATTCCCATGGATCTCCATGTTAGGCTCCTGTTTAGGCAAATGCAAATCCATTTGATCGTTATAGTCTTTGTCAGGCCCTGGGTCCCAAAAGTGACCCCTAACCTTCTTACAGTACACCTGCATGTTGTTGTTCATCATATGTTTGGAGGAGGTCCTGATGTTTGACAGGCTAGATGTCTGATGTCTTGAAATCATCGTTTCATGCATGGGAGGTGGCAGGTGAAACTGAGACATGCGTAATTGGAGTCAATGCAGATGACCACATTCTTAATACTGTGATTGACAGCTTTCTGGAGAGTGATGAGGATTGCAGCTATCGCAGCATACTGTGATGTGTGTGATCACAAGCTGACCTGTTGTGGTGGACGTGGGTTGTCATTTAGCAACATGATACCTGTGTCTGCCTTGAGGACCCCTTGATGGTTATATGAGCATCCATCTACATTGGCAAATGTTTTCCTCAACTTATGGTTCAACTGAGTTTGGATAGGCCAAACATGGTGCAGAGCACAGGAGCCATTTCAGTTGCTACTTTGCCTCTTCTTGTTCCTCGCCTTTTGGAGGTGTGTGGTTAATGGACAGGCTATGTCTGGGTGGTGTTCCTGGGTAGTCTTGAGTAGTTGCACACTCCAAGGAAACTGCACTGTTCTGAGACATTTGCGAGTGCTTTGATGTTCTGGATGGCCTGAATGATGTTAGACTGAGGCTCAATGCTTTCCAGTCTGATGAGGAGGCCTCTATAGTTGAATTTGGTTCTGCACCATTGTCCTTTGTGCAGAGCAATCTTGGCGCCAGCTGCTGTCAGTTGGCCTAGGACATGGTCTCACTGTTACGGTTAAGGGAATTTTAGGTTGGACCCAAAAGACAAGCCTGGATACGAAGTAGGCGGTAGGAGAACCAACAAGATTTATTTTAGTAGTGTCCAGAGAGGTTGAGAGCTGGGAAGGCTGGAAGCGGGACAGGCAGGTAAGTGGAGGTAGAGAGTCCACACAAAGTGGGAATGAAGGACGCCAGCTGGCAGACTGAAAATCCAGGAGTAGTTGCAGGAGCCGGATGGAGCGAAGCATGCAGGTGAGTGGTGGTAGGAGAATCCACGGAGCGAGACAGGCAGATGGACGAGGCAGATGGGAGGATTTCTGGATGTGGAGACAGAGGATACGATTAGTTCCTGGGTAATCACAAATTATAGTTTTCATAAGTAATTTCAGGTGAAAGAGCCCAATGTAAATACCACGAAGGAGACAATACAATCTGGCGAACACTGGAAGGTTGAGCCGGTATTTTATACTGCAGGAGGTGGTGATGAGATGAGATGAGCTGCAGGTGTGCAGGTAGGCGGAGCGCAGGTGAATGATTGCAGGTGTGGAAGAGAGAGGGACTGGTCCGCTCCGTGGATGGCTCCAGACGAACAACAACGAACAAGACAGACAACAAAACACAAGACAGGGCAAAACACCGGGAACATGAGAATGAGGGAAAATAATCCTAAACCGTGATAGTACCCCCCCTCAACGGCCGCCTCTGGGCGGCCCACCAGGCCTATCTAGGTGATTGAGATAAAAGTCAGTGATGAGCTGGGGGTCCACAATAAAGGAGCGCGGAACCCAGGACTACTCCTCCGGACTGTACCCCTCCCAGTCGACCAAAAACTGTAATCCCCGGCCCCAACAACGCACATCCATCAGGCGCCGAATTGTGTATACAGGCCCACCATCAACAACCCGGGCGGGAGGTGGGGGTCTGGCCGGAGGGCACAGAGGGCTAGAGAGGACAGGTTTCAGCTGGGAAAGTGGGATGAACTCTCATAGTGCCCAAGGGCGATGTGCGACCAGGGACGCCCAGGCACTGGAAGCGGATGGAGCAGACCTGCGGGGGCGCGATGAGAGGCCTTGGCCTGGGCGCACGTAGTACAGGCTGCGACGAATGCTCTCGTGTCTGTCTCCATGGTTGGCCACCAGAAGTGGAGTCTGAGCAAGGATAGTGTCCGCCCCATCCCCGGGTGGCAGGCGAAGCGACCGGTATGGACCCATTGGAGTACCTGGGAGCGAGCTGAGTCAGGGACAAACAAGCGATTAGGTGGACCATTACCTTGGTCTGACTGATCCCGCTGAGCTTCTCTGATGGTCCTTTCGATCTCCCAGGTAATGCTTGCTACCATACTTCCGGCCAGAAGGATGGGTTCTGAGGCAGGAGCGGCTTCTTCCACGGTATGCTGTCGTGAGAGGGTGTCCGGCTTGGTGTTTTGAGATCTGGGACGGTAAGTGAGGGTGAAGTCGAATCTCCCAAAAAAAACAGGGCCCAATGTGCCTAGCGGGAATTCAGTCGCTTGGCAGACAGGCTAGATTTTTATGGTCTGTCCAGACGATAAAGGGTTGTTCCGAGCCCTCCAGCCAATGTCTCCATTCCTCCAGTGCCAACTTGACTGCCAACAACTCCCGGTTCCCTACGTCGTAGTTCCGTTCGGCCGGAGTAAGACGCCTGGAGAAAAAGGCACAGGGGTGGAGTTTATGGTCGGTGCTGGAACGTTGGGATAATATAGCCCCCACCCTGTATCCGAGGCGTCAACCTCTACCACGAACTGGCGTGAGGTGTCAGGCTGGGTCAGGATGGGAGCTGAGGTGAACAGGTTTTTCAGGGTAGTGAATGCTTCACGTGCCGTCGGAGACCAGGTAAAAGGGATGCTCGGGGAGGTAAATTGGGTCAGGGGTGTTACCACCTTGCTGTAATCCCGGATGAACCGCCGATAAAAGTTCGCAAAACCCAAGAATCGCTGGAGCTGCTTTCTGGAGGTGGGTTCGGGCCATTCGGCCACGGCTTTGATTTTATCCGGGTCCGCCTTCACCTGCCTGCTCCTGATGATGTAACCCAGAAACCCGGTGGTTTCGGCGTGGAACTGGCACTTCTCCACCTTGACGTAGATCTTGTTTTCAAGCAGCCTCTGGAGAACCTGGCGGACGTGAGAAACGTGGTCGGTTAGGTTTTTAGAAAAGATGAGGATGTCATCTAGACCCACGAGTACGAAACGGTCTAGGAAGTCCCTGAGCACGTCATTGACCAGGGCCTGGAAGACCGCAGAAGCGTTTGTGAGCCCGAACGGCATGACCCGGTACTCGAAGTGGCCCAGGGGTGTGTCTAAGGCTGTCTTCCACTCATCGCCTTTCCTGATTCGGACCAGGTGGTAAGCATTCCGGAGGTCCAACTTGGTAAAGATGGTGGCCCCTTGAAGGGACTCGAAGGCCGAGTTAATGAGAGGCAGAGGATACTTGTTTTCAACTGTAATGTTGTTAAGGCCTCTATAGTCGATGCATGGTCTTAGGGTCTTGTCTTTCTTGGCCACAAAGAAAAAAACAGCCCCTACAGGTGAGGAGGAGGGACGGATTAATCCTGCCTCCAGGGAGTCTTTAATGTACCGTTCCATAGATTCTCTCTGGGCGTGACAGGTTATAAAAACTGCTGGTGGGCAGCGGAGCCCCAGGAAGGAGATCAATCCCGCAATCGTAGGGACGATGAGGCGGCAGAGATAGGGCCAGGTTCTTGCGGAAGACTTCCTCCAGGTCGTGATATTCCGTGGGAATGGAAGATAGATTGGGAGGCGGTTCGACAGGCGGATGACTAATGACTAATGATTCTACCAGACTCCGAATCGATGTGGGGATTATGCATCTTGAGCCAGGACAGACCCAGGACTAGAGGTGTGTTGGGGGACGAGAGAATGTTAAATTGGATAAGTTCTCTATGGTTTCCAGAAATGACTAGGGACAAAGGGATGGTCCGATGGGTTACCCTGGCTGTCAAGAGCATTAGTGATCAAAGGCGTAGGAAGTGGTTCCAGGGGGAATCCATACTGGGCTGCTACCTCCTGATCTAAGAAGTTATCATCGGCCCCAGAATTGATGAGGGCCATAAGGGGACAATTCTTAAGGTTATGCATCAGGACAGCTTTGGTCAATGTGCGGGGTTTGAAAAAGGGTTGGCCCTCGGACCGGCTCATCAGTATCCCCACCTTTACTGGTGAGCCCGGTCTTTTGGGCGCACAGGGCAAGATGTACGGAAATGACCCAGTTGGCTGCAATAAATGCACTCACCCGCTGTGATCCTGCGGGACCCTTTCGGCCTGGGAGAGACGGGCCCGATTTACTTGCATGGGTTCTTCGGAATTACTGGGTACCTGAGTCTGGAAACTGGGAGTGGCGTATCTTACACTGCTCGTGGGTTGGGAGCGAATCAAGCTGCTGGAGACCGGGAAGTGGCCATCCTCTCCCGACGTCTCTCACGTAGACGACCGTCCACTCTGATAGCGAGCGAGACGAAGGCGTCGAAAGTGGGTGGACTCTCTCGTGATGCCAGCTCGTCTTTGAGTTGCTCGGACAGGCTGTTTAAGAAAACTACTCTGAGTGCTTTGTCGTTCCAGCCGGAATCGGCTGCCAAGGTCCTAAACTCCACCAAGTAGTCCGCCACTGTTCTGTTGCCCTGGGTAATATTGAGTAAACGGTTTGCTGCACTGCCCCCGTGGTCTGGATGATCAAAAACATTCCTTATCTTATCAATGAACAGATTGTAGGATAAGGTGACTAATGCTTGTTGTGTGTTTACCGCCTCGGCCCATGCCAACGCTCTCCCTCTTAACAAACCCATGACGTAATGGATTTTTGCCAGGTCAGAGGGAAAAGTCAGGGGACGCTGATGAAACACTTGCGAACATTGAAATAGGAACCCCCAGCATTTTTCCAGATCCCCGGAGAAAGGTTCGAGGTCAGGAGCGTACGATTCCCGTGACGGTGGCTGAGTAACTGGGGAAGCGGCCGGGGTAGAGGGACAGCCAGGTCCAGAGAGTCCGGCACCGGCTTGAGAGGAGAGAGAAGTAAATTTTTCAACTTGGCTAGTCAGAAGGAGCATTTGGTGATTCAAGGCCTGGTTACCATCCACCAGTGCCCGCAGTAATTGCTCGTGTTGTCCTAGTAATATACTCTGACTGGAAACCGCTTTATGGATGGTGACTGCGTCGGTATCCAAGCCTGCTGGGTCCATGTGGGCAGGATCGTTCTGTTACGGTTAAGGGAATTTTAGGTTGGACCCAAAAGACAAGGCTGGATACGACGTAGGCGGTAAGAGAACCAACAAGATTTATTTTAGTAGTGTCCAGAGAGGTTGAGAGCTGGGAAGGCTGGAAGCGGGACAGGCAGGTAAGTGGAGGTAGAGAGTCCACACGAACTGGGAACAAAGGACACCGGCTGGCAGACTGAAAATCCAGGAGTAGTTGCAGGAGCCGGATGGAGCGAAGCATGCAGGTGAGTGGTGGTAGGATAGGTAGAATAAACGGAGCGAGACAGGCAGATGGACGAGCCAGATGGGAGGATTTCTGGATGTGGAGACAGAGGATACGATTAGTTCCTGCGTAATCACAAACGATAGTTTTCATAAGTAATTTCAGGAGAAAGAGCCTGACGTAAGTAGCACGAATCGTCGCCACACGACGGTGGTTAGGGCAACTCCAGTAACAAAGATCATTTTTTCCAGTTTACAGGACTGTTGAAAGTTTAACCGTGGCTTTCTGTTTGACAATGGGCCAAACCCATATTATTTTAATTATTATTATTATTATTATTATTATTGATGTTATTATTATTATTATTGTTGTTATAACTGAGTCCCCACCCCTCACTTGCTGCTCTCTTTGCCAATAATTAATCAAAAGCAACATCCAACAGCCACAGTGACTGTGGAGTTTGAGGAACCAGAGGAGGCCTGAGTGCTGCAGACACACTGTTGCCTTTCACAACAGGAACCTAGATTTGTTTTAATAATCATTGTCCAGGGCATCTGCATCCCTCAAGATCTGTTGGATCTAAGCCTTAAATTCAGCATAGGGTTCATCTGGGGAGCCATATTCTGAGGAATACGGATCAGATTGATTTTAGTGGTCTGTGTCTGTCGTAATGGCATGTACCATTAGATGTCGGTCCTCTGTGATCTCAACTCTACACATTGTTGAGATTTACCATGGTTAAAAGGGCTCCAAACTGTGTATTTGCAATCAATTGGATTTGGCTATCAAGATTATCAAATAGAATCACAAAGAATAACTTTGATTAATAAAGTCCTTGGGGCACCACTCTTCCTAATGAAGAGAAATGAGGGAGTCTCATACAGTACACTAAACTATCAATTTGAAACACTGATTAATAATTAAAATAATAAACATAACCAAAATTACCATTAATGGGTAGTAGGTGAAGGATTTGGAATTCAACTTAAAAGAGGTTGGCAAATTGTACAACATTAACGAGACCTGCATAATTAAACACAAGCATTTATTAAAGATAATAAAGCAAATCACACAATATGAAGACTAACTCTAAGTACACTAAACTACAAAAAAAGGGATGTGTGTGTGATATGTGTCCATGATGGCTGCTTGGATGTAAAATGCCGTCAAACAAAGAACAAACTAAGAATATGTGTCTGTTTCTTTTGTTCTACATTTACATTTACATTTAGTCATTTAGCAGACGCTTTTATCCAAAGCGACTTACATTTGAGGAAGACAATGGAAGCAATATAACAACACAAGGTAACAAAAAGCATAAGTGCATCAAAAACGAGTCTGGTTAAAGCCCAGCACAGTATACAAAGCTAACGATAGGAAGGGTTTCTTTTTTTATTTTTTTTTTATTTTTTTTATAGCAGAGGTAGAAAGGAAGAAGAGTTAGTGATTGTCAGTCA
>CM022479.1:7222332-7234296 GCA_011952105.1 Coreoperca whiteheadi
CCAGACTGGTTGCGGTCCAGGAGATTGCGGTTCTGCACCCATATGTCTTGGAAAAAAGAGAAGGAGGTCGCTTTGGGGTTGTTGCTCCATTAGCCTGGGGTCTGTTGTTGTGTACGGGCCAGGCATGGATGAATTGTGGCACCATTGTGCCATGTCAGTTGGGCAGATGAGGAAGCTGGTAATGCGTCTGTTGTCCTCTTTACAGTTAGCTTGCTTTCTTGCTTCTTAAAGTTACCTGGCTGATGGTGTGTAACAGTTGTTGGCTACATTTTGTTGCACGAATCTTACAGGGGACCTCATGTCACTGCTGTAAGATCAGAGTTTGGTTTCTGAAAAAAAAGCAGGCAGGGTTTTGTGTTACGGCATTAACCCAGTCCTCCGTGTGTGGTTCTGCTCCGGCAGACCTCCCGACATCGAAGCACTGAGCGGAGAAAGAGGAAGAGACATGGTCGCTGTCTCCCTTTTTTGACTCTAGTAACATTGCTACATTCACTGGCTCTCAGGATTGTGGGACAAAAGAGAACTTTTAATTAAAGTTCAGTTAAAATCACCCATATGAATTAATTCATCTGTTGAGTACTAACAACATGGTCTCTTTGGTTTCTGGCACCATGGGAATGATGGAAATGGCTTGTGATGCGGCCGTAAAGAGTGTGTTCCTGTTGAGTTGGGTTGGTAATAGAGGCAGGTTGATTGGTCCTATTACTGGTTGCATACATTCATAATCATAGAATTTGTGGTTGACCAGTTATCCGAGGTGTGTCGTTTTTGGAATGACAATGTTGGCAGCCATGTAGCTGTTGAACAGAAGGTACACCACTCAGGTGTAGATTTTAGTGTTAAGCCCAGTTCGCCTGAATGCTGGGAAGGTTGGAACTACACCAGTGAATCCTTCAGGTTTTGTCCTGGCTTCATGATGAGGCATACTGTGATGCTTTTAGTGAGGCTGGTAGTGTGATTTCCTGTTCATTAACCATTGCACAGGCCTCTGGGATGGTATGACCTGAACACAGGTCCTTGAGGACTGTCTCTTCTGCCAGTGTTGCCCAGGTAACATTGTGGATGGTGTCTAATGTGGCAACCAGTCTGACCAACAGTTCTGCACCAATGTACATTTATTTCATGTGGGAAGTTTGGGATGACCAGGAATCCATCACTGGTTCCAGCATAGGTTTAAAGGATGGATATTGTACTTGGCCCCAACACCTCCGAGACACACTTTTAGCAGATATAGTTACTCTAGATGGCATTGCCCTGGCCTCCAGCACCACTGTAAGGAACCTTGGAGTTATCTTTGATCAGGATTTATCCTTTAATTCCCACATTATACAAACTTCAAAGACTGCCTTTTTTAACCTACGTAACATTGCCAAAATCAGGCTCTTCCTGTCTAAAAATGATACAGAAAAATGAATCCATAAATTTGTTACTTCTAGGCTTCTGGGCACCCGTGGCTTGGTGGCAGAACAGTTGCCTCCCAATCGGAAGGTCAGCGGTTCAATCCCCCAGCCATGCGTCGAAGTATCCTTGAGCAAGATACTGAATCCCAAAATGCTCCCGAAGCTGTGCCTTCGGTTTGTGAATGTTCTCATATGTAAGTCGCTTTGGATAAAAGCGTCTGCTAAATGACTAAATGTAAACTGTAAATGTAGGCTGGATTACTGCAGTTCCATATTATCTGGCTGCCTGAAAAGGTCCCTTAAGATTCTCCAGTTTATCCAGAACGCTGCAGCATGTGTACTGACAAGAACTAGGAAACAAGATCATATTCCTCTAATATTAGCTTCTCTGCAATGGTTCCCTATAAAATCCAGAATATAATTAAATATCCTTCTCCTTATCTACAAAGCTCTTAATGGTCAGGCACCGTCATATCTTAGTGATGGCTGCTTGCACCTGGGTGAAAAGCAAAATTAGTGTGACATCTGCAGCTGTGTCACCTAGGGCTTCAACCTGTACTGTTTCTTCAAGGGTGGTTGTCAGGTAGAATTTCTTTCCTAGCCCCATTTCTTCAAGGTCACCTAGAATTTGAGGCATAGGGGTATGGACTGGGACTTGGGGGGTGCGGCCATCCATGGACCCACTGTGGGTGTTTAGCTTCCTTGAGGGTTTTTTAGCAGATAGGCCAGAAGCTTATTTCAGTACAGCTGGGTTTGGAGTCAGTAGACTGCGGGGGTGGGTTTTCTTTGACTCTTGGTTCCTCCAAGGCTGGTGGTGGCTCCTCTGTATATGTGGCGGTGATTTGCTTAGGGGTACATAGGGTGATCCAACTCCTGCTTGTTGATGTTCTTTTCTAGATTTCCACCTCCAGTTGGGTAATATGGCTTTCAGCCTGGGTCAGTTCTTGCTGCTTGAGGGTTAACAGTTGGTTGGTATGTGCCTTTTGATCAGCCAGAACTTCGGCTACGTGTGCCAACTTATTTATTTATTTTTTGTCTAGCTTCACAAAGGCTATGAGGTTATGGGCCAGAGAACTGCAGATCTTTACCAAGTCGAATTGAATGTACCTGTTATTATCCGTCATTTCCTTGCTCAGGTTTTGGAACTAGCTGAGTTCCTTGCCTTCGACTGTTTCAGCATAGTTTGGTAAGAGTTCACGCGTTAAGTCACTAAGCCAAATCTCCATTGAGGAAGAGGGCTTGGCTGACTAGCCCTTGTTGAGTGTGAATAGCTGCACAGTAATCATTTGACTGAAACCTAAGATAGGACATACTTGTATAGCCAATACCTGTATACACTGTTTAATACCAGAGTGCTTTTCTGTGCTTCTTATTCATACAAAGCAATTTGTGTGAGATGCATACATGCATGCAGATAGTTTCATGCAAGACAGCGTCACTGCTTACAAAAAGTTACTTAGACGGCACTCGCATCAAACAGAATAAAACACACTCACCTAGACATATGGAAAGTACAATAAGAACCTGATAAGTACCTAAGCTTATCTATATAAAAATGTTTTTGTTGTTCTTGTTGTTTTTCTTTTGTTGTTCCCTTTCAAGGGAACTCGCACTGCGTCCAGTTTGGGGAACGCCCCAAGCGTAGCGTGTCTGAAGTGAGAATGAAAAAAGGCCAATCCTGATTGGTGATATGTACTGACGTAGGATGTAACGGCGTACCCGGAAGGTATATAGGGATGCCGGAAACATAGCGCAGTTAGCTTTTTGCTCTTCAGCTTTAGCGCTCTGGGTAGTGACAGGTTGAGAGAATGGCCGTGTTGTTTTATGGGCAGGGACACGCATCAGCTGTGTCTGCAGTGTCTCGGCGTGCAGCACGCCTGGGCAGCTCTCGAGGGAGCGGCCTGCAGCGTGTGTGAGCTGCTGCCGCTGAGGTTGCTGCGCTCGCGGCTCGCGAGCCTCGTGGCTCTGGCCCGCGGCTGCTGAGGCAGCGCAGCGACGTAGATCGTGGGGCTTGCAGCTGGATCTGTCTGCTGCAGGTCTAGTGGTGGGTGCCTCCATCGGCTCTGTGTGCAGTGCATCGGCGTTCAGCTCTCAAGTGAGTGGCCTGCAGCCTGTATGGCTGGCAGTGTTCTATGAAGCCGGTCAGCCTCGCCAGCCTCACGGTTCTGGGCCCACGGCTGCTGAGGCAGCGCGGCGCCCAAGATCGTGGGGCTCGCAGCTGGATCTGTCAGTGGCGGGTCTAGCGGTGTGTGTCTCCCTGTCCGCTTATTACTGGTGCAGACACACATCGGTTTTTGCTTAGCTTGGCATCGACCACTCCATGGCTGGTATGGTCGGTGTGGAGAGAGGACATTTCTTCCTCATTTCCCTGATTTTTTAACTTCTGGCCTGTTCGGTGGCACGGTAAATACCGTCGTCGACAGATCTCAGGAGATGACAGCAGTCGACAGCCTCCAGTGTTTCTCCTTCGCCGTTCGAGATAGCGGCCACAGTCGTCCAGCTCTTCGCACACGGAGTCTCTGAGGATATACAGGTTCAAGATGCTCACCATTCCGAGCATAGTGAGTCGGATCCAGTTCGAGGACTGGTACGTCACAATAGATCTGCAGGATGCATACTTCCATGTCTCCATCCTTCCGTGTCACAGGAAGTTCCTAAGGGGCGCTTTCGGGGGTGAAGTGTACTTGTATGGACTGTAAATGGACTGTACTTGTAGAGCGCCTTTCTATTCGTCCGACTACTCAAAGCGCTTTCACACTACATATCACATATACCCATTCATACACATTCATACACTGATGGCAGGAGCTAACTGCTATAACCATCCCTCTCAGGGAACAAGGGTTTTAGTCGTAACCCATGACGTTTTTCTTGGTTGTTGTTATTTTGTTTGTATCACCTTGTCATGTCTCATATATGTCTTCTTGTCAATCACTTGTCTTACACTATTAAAAAAACAGAATCAAACAAATTTGCAGCAGTCAAATAACAGCATTATCGCTACATCATGCGCATTGTTGTCTCTCTCAACTTTCATAGGTACCTCCTGTAGCTTTATGCCATTGTGCTGCCTTTAGGGCTGACACAGAGACAGACAGACAAACAACCACTCATTCATCCACTAGGGACAATTTAGAGTCACCAATTAACCTAAACATGCATATCTTTGGACGGTGGGAGGAAGCCGGAGAACCTGGAGAAAACCCACGGTAACACGGGGAGGACATGCAGACTCTAATAACTGTATTGATATTAATTATTTTATTGATATCAATAAATATCTTTGATATTCATTAATAATCAAAACTACACTACCAGATCCCAATGCAAAAGACACAGAAGTCCACTTTCCTCAGATTTTTTATTTCTGAAAGAGTAAAGGAGCTTTAAGTAGGGGAGCGTGAAAAGAAAGGCTGCGGGGGATTCAATTTCCTGGGCAGCAGGGGTAAAAATGGTTTGACAAGTGGGGAGTCTTAACCACTACAACATCATTGTGCCATCCATTTACAGAAAATAATGTGTCAAATATTTTAAACTTATTCAAACACAAAACGCACAGATCACGAAGAGAGAAAAACCTAGATTCCTCTACTGAGACTTCTTCTTCTTCTTTTCCTTTCGGCTGCTCCCTTTCAGGGGTCGCCACAGCGAATCATGCGCCTCCATCTAACCCTGTCCTCTGCATCCTCTTCACTCACACCAATTAACTTCATGTCCTCTCTCACTACATCCATAAATCTCCTCTTTGGTCTTCCTCTAGACCTCCTGCCTGGCAGCTCCAACCTCAGCATCCTTCTACAAATATATTCACAGTCTCTCCTCTGAACATGTCCAAACCACCTCAATCTGGCCTCTCTGGCTTTATCTCCAAAACATCTAACACGAGCTGTCCCTCTGATGTACTCGTTCCTGATCCTGTCCATCCTCGTCACGCCCAAAGAGAACCTCAACATCTTAAGCTCTGCCACCTCCAGCTCTGCCTCTTGTCTTTTCTTCAGTGCCACTGTCTCTAAGCTGTACAAAATCGCTGGTCTCACCACTGACTTGAACACCTTTCCTTTCATTCTTGCTGATACTCATTTATCACACAACACACCTGACACTTTTCTCTACCCGTTCCAACCTGCTTGCACTCGCCTCTTCACCTCTTTTCCACAGTCTCCATTGCTCTGAATCATTGACCCTAAGTACTTAAAGTCCTGCACCTTCTTCACCTCTGCTCCCTGTAACCTCACCGTTCCACCTGGGTCCCTCTTATTGACACACACGTATTCTGTCTTACTGCGGCTAAGCTTCATTCCTCTGTTTTCCAGAGCAGACCTCCATCTCTCTAGATTCTCCTCCACCTGCTCCCTGCTCTCACTACAAATTCTTCCTCTACTGAGACATTCCTGGAAAATGGAGACACTTGTCATTGTTGAAACTGTGCTCTGCTCTCTTTTAGCAACTTTCCCAAAAACAATCTGACACTTTCTTTACTCCAGTCAGAACAACAGATAAATATGGAGAATTATTCTCTGCTACTTGCCTGTCACAAACAACAAAACCCTGAAAATGAAATTTTAATATTTCCATGCTTAGCATAATAGAATGTCACAGCTCTCCAGTTATGAGATATCTCTAAATCGTTTTTGGATTCAGATTTTTGCTATGTTGCATTTTATAAGAGTTGGATTACATTATTTGTAAAGATGGGTGTTTTTATGCTGCTGCAGTTATGTGCAACTTATTTTTGTGGATACAGACATTATTTCTGTTCCTACGTGTTTCATGACACTGCACCTTTGTTCTGAGACAGCCGCATATATGCATGCAAAGATGATATAGGTGGGGACTCCAAAACTGTATTGGTGCCTTTGTTTTATGTTGTACACGTCACTTTTAGTGATTCATTTTTGATTGTAGTTTAACGTTATAAGAAACGTTGAAAAGATAGGAAGCACGAGGAAAAAGGGCCACAGCAATTATGAGGACTGCACAATAATTCAGGTCCTAGTAAGAGATATAGTAAACAGTGCAAGATCAACAAATTGCCTTTCTTAATGTTCTCTGATTATAATCTGGACACCAGGGCATTTTACTGAGCCAGCAGACAACAGCCTCATAAGATATGGTATTCTCTACTGAGATCTTTTCTGCATAAGGGCTTTGCAATGACTGAAGAAGCTCAAAGATTTACCATATTGTTACACAGCTGCAGAAGTAGCTAATTGTGACTGGTAGTCAGTTAAAATACTCCAACTGTAGTCATTGATTGAAACTGTATAGTTAATCACTGTTAACTGAGACAAACTCCACAGTCTTTTTAATATAATTTAATTAAGATTCTTATAATATCCCGCTTAGATCCCACTGTTGCTTATCTGTTTGTTTACATAAGGAAGTATGAGTTAACTTAGTTGAAATTAATTTTACACGTCCATATGGTGTCACAAGTTTGACCATTTTTTTCTTTTAAAAGAAAAAAACAACACATTCTTTATCTTGAAAATTAAAAACACACCCTTGCCTGAAGATTCAGGCAAGGCCTGAGAGGGGCCAGGGCAGAGTCCATACACTTCATGAAGGTGTGTGGGGAGAGTGCTAGGCTGAAGGGAATCACCTGATAAAATGTGTCAGAGTGCAAACCACCGTCTCTCTTCGGGACTATAAAATACCGGCTGTAGAACCCAGTATGCATCTCCCAGGTGGGGATCTGTTCTATGGCCCCTTTTTCAAGAGAGAATGTATTTCTCATTCCATCACCTGTGCTTGTGCTCGGTCAACCCTGGTTTCCAAGTTCGCTCGGAATCTTGGGGGTCTGAACCGGACTGAAGTCTGTAACCCTGTTGGACGGTGCGCAAAACCTATTGTGACACGCCAGGTAGAACTTCCCAAGCGGGCAGAAAGCCACTCAGGGACCAGCCACTCTAGCTGCGGTATCACAAAGCGCTGGTGCAGCGGAATTTAACCAGAAAGGAACGTCTACAGGCCTCTGTCAAGGACGCAACCCTTGCCTGACTGCTGCAGAGCTGTGCAGTTCTAAAGGCATAGGTTGCACAGAACTCGCTTTGCCCTGAAGCACCACTGGCGGCAGGGTGAGGACGCTGAGTTCCCGAGAGCTCCATGGGGGGGCGGGTGCAGAATACAGCTTAGACAAGGATGTCGACACCTCGGTGTGGAGATCTGGAAAGAACAGCAGGTCCCGACGTGGGCATGGAGGTGTTGCTAGAAGGAAACGCTCATTGAGCTTACTCTGGCGATGAGTGCTGCTTCGGTGGCCAGGCGATATTGAGCCTAGCCACCGCTTTACTTTTCCTCTCTTGGGAAACCGCCTCCAGGGACTGGGCTGACAAGCCACCCACGTCACTGCCTTCAACGCCCAGGAAATCCAGCTCCTCGGAACTGGATCCTCTCTGCGCGAGCTCCACGGAAAACGTTGCGGACTCAGCGCAGGCTTGCGGATCCCGAATGCGGGTAGACTGTTTTAAACAAACAAACAGTCAGTCGAGAGCGGAGTGTCTTATCTCTCCTCAGAGAGGGCACTTACCTTGCTTACAGTCACCCCCTCAGGGGTGACAGAGCCTGCTCTCAGTCCAGACAGCAGACACAATGTGTGTGGCCTCTGAACACGTCCCCCGTTCCGCCGGCGTACATCACGTGTTGACGATAAAGCCAATACAAGACTGAACTAGTTGATACAGAGATTCAGATGCGGTCACACTGCGGGCGTTCCCCAGCTGACGCAGCGTTGCCTTTCCCTTGAAAGGGAACTCTACTTGTGTCACTTTTACACTCAGTTTTAACATTTCACAGTTAAACATTTCAATGGCTTTATTACAAACAAGTAAACCCACTGTACCTGCACAGGGGACAGGTTTCTTGTTTCCTGCTTGTGTTCCCATTCCACTCAACTCTCAGTCTAGACACTAATGAGGATGTCTTTAAAGCAACTGAACTCACAGAATCTTAGGAAATGAAGAGAAATTCAATTTACTATTATCCTGTAATTGCCACATGTGGCCACAGTGGCTGCTTTTCAGCAAAGGTTCCACAGTCTTGCTTTAAAATATAGTTTAAATGTCTGAGGTCAAACATTTTTACATACAGCAATAGAAGGCCAAATTGTAATGCCTGTGAGATCTAACAAAGCAAATTTTGTGAAATTGACTTATTTTTGTCATCTATCTTCAGAAAGAATGACTGCTACATCAAAATGTGAATGGCAGAGGATCTTATCAGAATATCTTGGAAACAACCTGAATTTAAGGGTATTCTATAAGAAACTATACCTGATGGTGGGTATCAATGCTTGGATTTGTCTAATTTGTGATTTTACATAACATCAGATTATTTTGGATGAAGGACAATTGTAAGATCAACTCACCTGAGAGACTGAATATATACAGTGCCTTGCAAAAGTATTTGGCCCCTATGAACTTTGCGACCTTTTGCCACATTTCAGGCTTCAAACATAAATATATAAAACTGTAATTTTTTGTGAAGAATCAACAACAAGTGGGACACAATCATGAAGTGGAACAAAATTTATTGGATATTTCAAACTTTTTTAACAAATCAAACACTGAAAAATTGGGCGTGCAAAATTATTCAGCCCCTTTACTTTCAGTGCAGCAAACTCTCTCCAGAAGTTCAGTGAGGATCTCTGAATGATCCAATGTTGACCTAAATGACTAATGATGATAAATACAATCCACCTGTGTGTAATCAAGTCTCCGTATAAATGCACCTGCACTGTAATAGTCTCAGAGGTCTGTTTGAAGCACAGAGAGCATCATGAAGAACAAGGAACACACCAGGCAGGTCCGAGATACTGTTGTGAAGAAGTTTAAAGCCGGATTTGGGTTCAAAAAGATTTCCCAAGGTTTAAACATCCCAAGGAGCACTGTGCAAGCGATAATATTGAAATGGAAGGAGTATCAGACCATTGCAAATCTACCAAGACCTGGCCGTCCCTCTAAACTTTCAGCTCATACAAGGAGAAGACTGATCAGAGATGCAGCCAAGAGGCCCATGATCACTCTGGATGAACTGCAGAGATCTACAGCTGAGGTGGGAGACACTGTCCATAGGACAACAATCAGTCGTATACTGCACAAATCTGGCCTTTGTGGAAGAAAGCCATTTCTTAAAGATATCCATAAAAAGTGTTGTTTAAAGTTTGCCACAAGCCACCTGGGAGACACACCAAACATGTGGAAGAAGGTGCTCTGGTCAGATGAAACCAAAATTGAACTTTTTGGCAACAATGCAAAACGTTATGTTTGGCGTAAAAGCAACACAGCTCATCACCCTGAACACACCATCCCCACTGTCAAACATGGTGGTGGCAGCATCATGGTTTGGGCCTGCTTTTCTTCAGCAGGGACAGGGAAGATGGTTAAAATTGATGGGAAGATGGATGGAGCCAAATACAGGACCATTCTAGAAGAGAACCTGATGGAGTCTGCAAAAGACCTGAGACTGGGACGGAGATTTGTCTTGTTGGAAGACAAATCTCCCAACAAGACAATGATCCAAAACATAAAGCAAAATCTACAATGGAATGGTTAAAAAATAAACATATCCAGGTGTTAGAATGGCCAAGTCAAGGGCCAGACCTGAATCCAATCGAGAATCCGTGGAAAGAACTGAAAACTGCTGTTCACAAATGCTCTCCATCCAACCTCACTGAGCTCGAGCTGTTTTTTCAGTCTCTCGATGTGCAAAACTGATAGAGACATACCCAAAGCAACTTACAGCTGTAATCGCAGCAAAAGGTGGCGCTACAATGTATTAACTTAAGGGGGCTGAATAATTTTGCACGCCCAATTTTTCAGTTTTTGATTTGTTAAAGTTTGAAATATCCAATAAATTTTGTTCCACTTCATGATTGTGTCCCACTTGTTGTTGGGGGTGTGTTCATATGTTACTGAGTTATGACTTAGAGAAGGAGTACAATTTTATAACGCAACTGCTGCAGCTCCAACTTATGACTGTCTTGGTAGGTGGGCCAAACTACAATAACTAACTTCCGGTTTTTAGAACGCATGCATACACCTATCCCTTTCACCCCACACATCTCTCCCTTCTTGCCCTCCTTCAAGTCTTCCCTGGGGAGTTTGAAAACCTCTGATCTAGGATTTATGTGATATGTTAAAAACTCAGATTTGTTTAGCAGTCCGCACCAAACATCATTATAGAACAGAGAGTTTAATTAACTGTCAATTTCCACATTTGAATCAATCAAAAATGTCATGGTAATGAGAGCTAACAGAGACACCAATAAGAAACTGATCAATCTTTGATTTCTGCATATTTCCAGTGTTGCAAAGGAATAAAACCAAACCAATGCGACCTTGATTGAAAATCTCGTTAGTGGTCCTGCACAACAAAATAAGAGTCAAAGTAGTTGGTTAACAACAGATCATGCTAGTCTTCTTCCAGCAGCAGATGCTGTTGGAGGAATTCAAAAATTGATTTGTATCTAGAGCCATGCATTAATTCCATCCTTACTTTCCTCCGTCTCCAGTGGTTTAATCTTTTATTCAAACAGAAAATCCACCACTAGCAGCTTGGTCTATACCTCTGCTGTCCATGTGATGGGGCCATTGCTTCACACATTAGAGACATCCTTCTAGCCAGAGCCTCTTACAGATTAACCTCTTTGCAGCTCATATGGAAAAATAACTCTCTTTACATCAGTATGATAATGATGGGAGTTTCCAAATATGGGCTTCAATATGTACCCTCATACTGTGGCATGAGCACTTAGGCTAGTTGATCCTTTGATGTCCCAGAAATAGGCTTGGGATCAGGTATGATTATGGTTTTAGAGAGGAAGAGATAGAGTACCTTCTCCATCAAGCATGTGCGATCCCTTTGTAATGGAAACACTAAATGAGAGCTATGCTGAAGGAGTCTATTTATAAGTTTTCGTGTTTGAAAACCAAATACCAAACATGCCACGCAGTGCACACAATGTTTCACCTGTTTGGTGTTGAATCTATAAAACACAGTTCATAAAAGTAATAAAGTATATAAAAAAGGAACAGTTACATGTTGCACTCTATCATAATAAACTTTTATGCACAAATTCACTATTGGAAATAAGAAATCCATGACCACTGTATAATCCCTTATTTAACATATGAATCTATATTGTGACATACAGTAAGGTAGGTGTAATGCAACCGCAGGGGGGCACAAGCCAGTGTCTTCATGTGCCAGTCCCAAGTCTGGATAAATGCAGAGGGTTGTGTCAGGAAGGGCATCCGACGTAAAACACATGCCAAACTAAAAATGCGAATCATGACAATGACTTCCATACCGGATCGGTCGGGGCCCGGGTTAACAACGACCGCCACAGGTGCTGTTGACCTACAGGGTACCGGTGGAAATTGGACTACTGTTGGTCGAAGACGAAGAAGGAGAGGAGGAAGGTGTGTTCGTAGACAGAGAAAGAAGAGGAAAGCTAAGAATGTTGGACTGACAGTAGGGACTTTGAACGTTGGGACTATGACAGGGAAGGCTAGAGAGTTGATTGACATGATGCAGAGAAGGAACCCTTTACACCTGGTCTCCT
>CM022479.1:7235290-7260202 GCA_011952105.1 Coreoperca whiteheadi
ATAAGGAGTTGCATTGTGTCTTTGTAGATTTAGAGAAAGCATATGACAGGGTGCCGACAGAGGAGCTGTGGTATTGTATGAGGAAGTCTGGAGTGGCAGAGAAGTATGTTAGAGTGGTGCAGGACATGTATGAGAGCTCTAAGACCGTGGTGAGGTGTGCTGTAGGTGCGACAGAGGAGTTCAAGGTGGAGGTGGGTCTGCATCAAGGATCGGCTCTGAGCCCGTTCTTGTTTGCTCTGGTGATGGACAGGCTGACAGATGAGGTTAGACAGGAATCTCCAGAGACTATGATGTTTGCAGATGACATTGTTATTTGTAGTGAGAGCAGGGAGCAGGTGGAGGAGAATCTAGAGAGATGGAGGTCTGCTCTGGAAAACAGAGGAATGAAGCTTAGCCGCAGTAAGACAGAATATATGCGTGTCAATGAGAGGGACCCAGGTGGAACGGTGAGGTTACAGGGAGCAGAGGTGAAGAAGGTGCAGGACTTTAAGTACTTAGGGTCAATGGTTCAGAGCAATGGAGACTGTGGAAAAGAGGTGAAGAGATGTTGTGCGATAAAAGAGTATCAGCAAGAATGAAAGGAAAGGTGTTCAAGACGGTGGTGAGACCAGCGATGTTGTACAGCTTAGAGACAGTGGCACTGAAGAAAAGACAAGAGGCAGAGCTGGAGGTGGCAGAGCTTAAGATGTTGAGGTTCTCTTTGGGAGTGACGAGGATGGACAGGATCAGGAACGAGTACATCAGGGTGACAGCTCGTGTTAGATGTTTCGGAGATAAAGCCAGAGAGGCCAGATTGAGGTTGTTTGGACATGTTCAGATGAGAGACTGTGAATAAATTGGTAGAAGGATGCTGAGGTTGGAGCTGCCAGGCAGGAGGTCTAGAGGAAGACCAAAGAGGAGATTTATGGATGTAGTGAGAGAGGACATGAAGTTAATTGGTGTGAGTGAAGAGGATGCAGAGGACAGGGTTAGATGGAGGCGCATGATTCGCTGTGGCGACCCCTGAAAGGGAGCAGCCGAAAGGAAAAGAAGAAGAAGTAAGGTAGGTGTACCTAGTTGAGGAGAAAGGCAGAATAAACATATTTATGTCTAAAAATGACTATATACCTTTTTTTTTGCAAGTTTTAGTTACTTTACAATAACTCACTGATATTTTTCAAATGCATGTTGTACATTTATTTTTTTATGTATTTTTCCCACTGCTGGAGGCAGCCATAGGTTTCCATTTATATATCTATAGTTCAATATTGCCTAACCCATCACCCTGAACATTCATAAATTTTTTTAATATAAACAAAATTGAAATTGAAAAGTGCCATGGATGGCAAAGGTTGTAAGTTCAGGACCTAGGTGATGCCCAATGAAGATCTACTCAGACATTATGCTGTGTGAAATAGAGAAATATGACTTGAAGGTTTATGATAAATATGGTTTCTCCTCATCCTCCTTATTCTTCTTCCTCCTCAAAATGCCCAGCCCCAATTCACTGCTGCACAGCAGCTGTAATTATAGTTCCCTTTCAAGGGAACTTCAACGCTGCGTCAGCTGACGCTATGGGGGAACGCCTTTACCGTGACTGCCTCTGAATCTCTGTATCAACTTAGGCCAATCTTGATTGGGTTTAACGTCAACATGTGACGTACGCCGGCGGAACCGGAAGCATAAGGGGAGCCGGCTTCACTGTTGTCGTCAGTCTTCTGATCTTCAGCAAGGGTGCTGGGTCTCTGTGGAAATGACGAGTCTGAAGCGGTTTTTGCAGTGCTTCCTCCCTGCCTGCGGATTATCCCCACCGGCAACTCACGTGTTTTGGTTGGCTGTTTTGGGTTGAGAGCTCGCTCTGTCAGCCCTCGAGGTTGACCGGGCGCAGCGTGAGCGTCTCCTCGGGAGCTTGCTCCGCTTGGTGCGGGTCCCGCGGCTGCTGCGGCAGCCCGCGGTGATAAACGGGAGGACACGGCTCATCCACTAATTCCCACCCGTTTTCGCGACCGGAAGCCCGCATCGCAGCTTCTTCCAACCAGAACGGTGCAGGTGTTCAGAGGCCATACACTTGTGTCTGCTGTCTGCATGGAGAGCAGGCTCTGTCAGCCCTGAGGGGTGACTGTGAGCAAGGTAAGTGCCCTCTCTGAGGAGAGATAAGACGCTCTGCTCTCGACTGACTGTTTGTTGTTTGTTGAAACAGTCTACCTGCATTCGGGATCCGTAAGCCAGGCTGAGCCTGCAGCGTCTTCCGCCCGGGATGTGGAGCCCGCGCAGAGAGGATCCAGTTCCGAGGACCTGGGTGTCCTGAGCGCGGAAGGTGGTGACGTGGGTGGCTCGTCAGCCCAGTCACTGCAGCATGATGAGGTGCTGGAGGTGATTTTCCCAAGAGAGGAAAATGGTGGTTAGGCTCAATATCGCCTGGCCAGCGGAGCAGCAGGACACTCATCGCTAGGGTAGCTCGGTGAGTGTTTCCTTCTAGCCACATCTCCACGCCCACATCGGGACCTGCTTTCTGGATCTCCACACCGAGGTGTCGAAATCCTGGTCCAGGCCGTATATTGCACGGTTTTCTAGCCCGACTGGTCGTCACACTGCATCGATCAGTGGGTGCAAGGAGAACGGCTAGGGCGGGGAGACGCTGGCAGTGTTTATCGATGTTGCCTAGTAGGCCTTGTCACAATACATTGACTTTAGTGGGCAAGGCATACGGGGCAGCGGGTCAGGCTGGGCATGCCATGGCATGCGGGGGTGCCCAGCCGACCTGCTTAGGACCTCGACTTTGGCGGGAATGGTGTATCACCGTCGCACACTTTCGACGGACGACTCCAGCACCGGATGGGGCGCAGTTTTGAAGGCCGCACAGCCCGAGGTCTGTGGTTGACCCTGCATCTATGGCACATAAATTGCCTGGAGATGCGAGCGGTCTTGTTGGCCTTACGGCACTTTCTTCCAGACCTCAGGGGCCATCACATGCTTGTCTGCTCCGACAACACAGCGGTGGTCTCCTAAATAAATCAACAAGGCGGTCTGAGGTTGCGCCCTCTGCGGAGACTGGCCCGCCAGATCGTTTTTGTGGTCCCACTTTTCATACCTGGGTACATCAATGTGGGAGCAGACATCCTGTCGAGGCAGGGGCCATTCGCAACATTCCACAGTTTGGTTGATGGCTGAGTCCTTCAGAGTCGGCGGAACAGGAAGGTAGGCTGCAACTGCTTTGTCCAGTCAGAGCCCTGGAATTTATTGTCTGGAGGACATCCCAGTGGCACAATTCGGACCAATTGCTGGTATGTTTCGGGCTTCCTCGTAAGGGCTGCCCGGCTACCAAACACACTATTAGCAGGTGGATAGTTGAGGCTATCGTTTCGGCATACGAGGTGCGTGTTTTGCCTTCACCTCTGTCGATAAGAGCTCACTCCACACGAAGTATGGCATTTTCGCCTCACACCTTTGTGGGATTTTACAGCCTAGACCGCTAAAAAATCCTGCATCTGTGGCTCTCTTGTCTTGAAGTGTGCCCTGCTGGCTTCACACTCTGACAGGCATCCCTTCAACATGGCGGAGTTGATACTGTGTTCCCCCATAGTGTCAGCTGACGCAGCGTTGAAGTTCCCTTGAACGGGAACGTACCAGGTTACGTATGTAACCATGGTTCCCTGATAGGGAATGAGAAGCTGCGTCTCGCTGCCATACTTCCGGCATGCCTGTGAGCGGCTTGCGGGATCGAACCGCCGACCTTCCGATTGGTAGATGTCCCGCTCTGCCACCAATCCACAGCCTCCCCTGTGGTTGGTTTCAGATTAGAGCTGAAACAATTAGTCGAGCAACTGATTAGTCAATCGCCAGAAATCCATCCATCCATTCATCTTCTACCGCTTAACCGTGGCCGGGTCACGGGGGAAGCAGACTGAGCAGAGACACCCAGAGTTCCCTCTCCCCAGATAATTCCTCGAGCTCTTCCGGGGGTATATCGAGGCGTTCCCAGGCCAGTCGAAGACATTGTCCCTCCAGCGTGTCTTAGGTCTTCCCCAGGGCCTCCTCCTTGTTGGACATGCCTGGAACACCTCCCCAGGAGGCATCCAGGAGGCATCTGGAACAGAAGCCCAAGCCACCTCACCTGACTCCTCTCGATGTGGAGGATCAGCGGCTCTACTCTGAGCTCCTGCCGAGCTCAGCTCTTGAGCTCTCAACCTATCTCTAAGGGAGCGCCCAGCCACCCTACGGAGGAAACTCATTTCGGCCGCCTGTATCCAGGATCTTGTCCTTTTGGTCATGATCTAAAGCTCATGACCATAGGTGAGAGTAGGAACGTAGATCGACTGGTAAATAGAGAGCTTTGCCTTGCAGCTCAGCTCCTTCTTCACCACAACAGACCGGTATTTCGGCGGCATCACTGCAGAGGATACACCGATCCACCTGTCAATCTCCCGTTCCGTCCTTCCCTCACTCGTGAACAAGACCCCAAGATACTTAAACTCCTCCACTTGAGGCAGGAGCGCTCCACCAACCTGAAGGGGACAAGCCACCCTTTTCCGGCTGAAAACCATGGCCTCGGACTTGGAGGTGCTGATTCTCATCCCAGTCGCTTCACACTTGGCTGCAAACCGTCCCAGTGCACGCTGATGGTCCTGATTTGATGAAGCCAACAGGACAGCATCGTCTGCAAAAAGGAGAGACGAAATCCTGTGGTCCCCAAACTGGGACTATTATAAATAATGAAAAGGACCGGTGAGAAAGGGCAGCCGTGCCGGAGTCCAACATGCAGGTCTGACTAACTTACAATGCGAACCAAACTCCTGCTCCGTACATATAGGGACCGGACAGCCCTTAGCAGAGGGCCCCGGACCCCATACTCCCAGAGCACCCCCCACAGGTCGCCGCGAGGGACACAGTTGCTTTCTCCAGATCAACAAAGCACATGTGGACTGGTTGGGAAAACTCCCATGAACTCTCCAGCAACCTGGCAAGGGTATAGAGATGGTCCAGTGTTCCACGACCGGGACGAAAACCACATTGTTCCTCCTGAATCTGAGGTTTGACTATCGGCCGAATTCTCCTCTCCTGTACCCTGGCATAGACTTTTCCAGGGAGGCTGAGGAGTGTGAGCCCCCTGTAGTAGGAACACACCCTCTGGTCCCCCTTCTTAAACAGAGAGACCACCACTCCAGTCTGCCAGTCCAGAGGAACTGTCCCCAGCCCCCACGTGATGTTGCAGAGGTGTGTCAACCAAGACAGCCCTACAACACCCAGAGACTTGAGGTACTCAGGGCGGATCTCATCCAACCACGGTGCATTGCCACTGAAGAGCTTCTCAACTACCTCAGTGACCTCAGTTTGGGGGATTGACGAGTCCACAACTGAGCCCTCGGCCTCTGCTTCCTCAGTGGAAGACATGTCAGTGGGGTTGAAGAGATCCTCGAAGTACTCCTTCCACCATCCAAGGATGTCCAGTTCCCCCCCACTGTAAACAGTGTGTCACTGCTTCCCCGTCCTGAGGTGCCGGACAGTTTGCCAGAATTTCTTTGAGGCTGACCGATAGTCCTTCTCCATGGCCTCACCAAAAGACCATGAAGGGGTTTTCACATGTTAAGGAAACTTTAAAGTCCCATAGACTGACCTTGCTGAAACATCAACAAGTGCTTGATCTTCTGTTAGCTAAAACTGGAGGATTATGTGTACGTTAAATTTGACTGGTGGTTCTTGCATCATGTCCCTAATTCCGGACACTACAGTTAATTTGACAGATGTCATTTCTACCTTAGACTTATTTTCGGTTTGCTCTCCTCCCCAAGTCCAGCCACGGTGATCCTTTTCGTGAATGGCTGACTAGTGTTTTCGGACCATGTGGAACAGGGCTACTACAGTTAGTCTTGCCTGTCATCGGGACCATATTATTGCTTTTCCTGATAATCGTGTTTTATGAGTTGTGTTAAAGCTTTCATTAGTAGGTTTATCACTACCTCATTGACTGCTGTAATGATACAATCAGATGTGAAAGATAATGGTAGCTCTAGAGACATTGAGGAGAACCATCTTCAGCAACATAAACTTTTCTTGGATAAGAGTGGTGTTTAATGACCATTGTGTGTTTTTATCATGCTGCTCGGATAGCAATATGAGCTAAAGAAGCATCCATTGTTTTGTTTTGTTTTTCCTTTATATAGTACAATGTTTATGATTATTCAATGATGGAGATACATGCACTAGGTAGTTATAGGCTTGCTCACAAATATGTTAGCCCAAAAACAGCAGTTGGCAAAATTAAAAAGTGCTAGTTATTTTGGAAAGGGAGTGTAAATCAATCCTGGATGATTTTTTTCAGAGGTTTTTTCCTTCAATTACATTTTTACTCCTCCCCATTAATTAGGAAGGAGATGTTTATCAAATTGGAAAACAGCCAAGTTTATGGTCGTCCGTGTCATGTGTAGAGGTTTGGGGCCATGTGAAAAGTGTGTTAAGTTGGACACCATAGAAAAAGTGTTATCTTTAGGTTTACATCCAATCATAGTAAAGTTCTTTGTCCTCCAAGAGCATAACTGTATGGAAAACAGGATGCTCGAGGAGATGCTTTTTGATAAACCGTTTGGGTAAGAACCGGAGGTTACAAAGGGAAACCGAAGCACACAACAATTGGTCCAAATTGCGGCACTGGGAAGTCCTCTGGACATAAATCTCCAGGGCTCTGACCGGACATTTCTTTTTCTTTCTTTGTTTTCTCTTATTTCTTCTCGAAAGCAAACTGCAGGAACTTCCAGCGTCCCGGAATAATATAGACATTGAAGTACGCGTCCTTTAGATCGATTGTGACGAATCAGTCCTTGGACTGAATCTGACTCACCATCATAGGGACCGTCAGCATCCGGAACCGAAGTCTCCTCAAAGAACGGTTCAGGTGACAAAGATCTAAAATGGGAAGCAAAAGCACCGTCTCTCTTCAGGACTATGAAGTACTGTCTGTAGAACCCGGTATGCGTCTCTCAGGTGGGGATTTGTTCTATGGCCCCATTGTACAAGAATGTATTTCACGCTCCATCACCTGTGCTTTTACACGGTCGACCCGTTTCCACGATCCCTCGGAATCTTGGGGGTGTGGACCGGAACTGAAGCTTGCAACCTTGTCGGACGGTGCACAAATTCAGTGCGACATGCCAGGTCAAGCTTCCCAAGTGGGCAGAAAACTCCCTCTGGGGAACCAACCGCTCAAGGCTGGTGCCTGGGGGACCTGGAGTGGTGGCTTCGGTTAACCGAAGCCTCTACAGGCCTCTGTAGAGGGCACAACTCTGGCCAGACTGCTGCACGGCCATGCAGGTCTAAAGGCAGCGGTTGCACGGAACTCGCCACGCCCGGAAGCGCCACCGGTGGCGGGGTTAGAGACCCAGACTCTTTAACAGACTAGTTTCCACTTATGCATTTTGTTACCTTGTGTTGGTATGATTGCTTCCATTGTCTTCGTCATATGTAAGTCGCTTTGGATAAAAGTGTCTGCTAAATGACTAAAATGAAAATGAAATAACATAAATGTAGTGTTTCAATCACCCACAAAATCGTTGTCTCTGATGGGATGACCCCTGCTGTGTCATCTTGTTTTTGCTGTGTGATTTCCCTGTCTCGCAGCTCACCCTGTAGGTGGATCCTTTAAGGTAACCCGTGTTCCCAGACAAGGTTATAATAGTATTGCATTTTTCATTAGTTTCTATTTTTATTTTGTTTTGACTTTTTTTCAATTTTAGTTTTTAAAGTGGGTTTGCTAGTTTAGTTTAGTTTTTCTTCTAAATGCTTAGTTTTAGTTTTAGTGTTAGCTTTAGTTTTTATTTGTAATATGGTGTATTTGTCTGAGGTGAGAGTCAAAAAGGTCAGAAAAAGTATTGTGTAATAAAAACTCAACAAAACATCACACCATTTAAAATAATGTATTCAAAGTTAGGACAGATGAACAACCATACACAACTGTTAAAGACAACAACGACAGTTCCCAAGATGCAGCCTTAAGTGCAAAATGTGTGTAGTTCTGTTTCAGAGTTGAGATGCAGGTAGTGTGCCAGGTAAAAATCAAAATAGCCAATCAACTAAAGACAAACATGAACAGCATGTATTAAACACATCCATAAGCCGCATGTGACAGTGCTTCTTAACCAGGAATCTCAGGGAGTTAAATTCCTTGCTTTATGAATGAATCAGCTGTTTCAAATACAGGGTTTCAAGATTTTGTGTGTTGTGGGGGCGTGTGTGTGGGTGTTTGAAAAAGAGAGAGAGAGAAACAACAATTTCTTGTTGATCTTCAGGAAAACAAAGTTGAAATGTGGTTGTTCAGTTTCTCAGGCCAGATGACAGCAGTTCACACACAGAGAAGTATCTTCAAGTTTTGCTTCCTGTCCTTGATTGTTTTGAGTGTTTTCACCTGTGTTGATTGATTTCACCTGTGTCCTGTTATCCTGCTCTCCCCTGTGTATTTAGTCTCTGCTCTTCCTAATCCTGTCAGTTCGTTCTTCATCATCGCTGTGTTGGTTCTGTCTGCCTGTTTCAGTTTTTGACTTATGCCTGCCTGGTACCTGTTTGCTGCTTGTCTCCCAGAGAGACAATACATCTCCACTCAACATCCTGCCCCCTCTGTCTGCATTTGGGTCATTTTCTCATTTGCCTTCACTACCTGATAGAATGAACTGACCAGACAATTATCAGTTTACCAGCCATTTATCCACGTTCTTGATTCAAAGACAATAATCAATTTCTTTTTGGTTCCGCCCATGAGCAGGACCTCGCTCTGGGCTGATGGCAGCTTTCTGGGCTATGTTTCCAGAGCCCCCCAGTGGTCATCTGGTCCTAGAGTCACCTTTGGGGGGGGCCTCCAGAAGGAAACGTGGCTCCCGCAGACATCTGACCTCTCCGCTGCCCAGCTGGGTGATTCTCATGTCATACACATACATAATTTTGCACGCCCAATTTTTCAGTTTTTGATTTGTTATAGTTTGAAATATCCAATAAATTTCATTCCACTTCATGATTGTGTCCCACTTGTTGTTGGTTCGTCATTAAAAAATTAAAGTTTTATATCTTTATGTTTGAAGCCTGAAATGTGGCAAAAGATCGCAAAGGCACTGTATCTGCAAGAACAGAGACTCTTGGGGGTGCTTTCACACCTGCCTCATTTAGTTCAACTGAATCGTACTAGAGTTCGTTTGCCCCTTTGTTGCGGTTCGTTTGGTCTGGGGTCCGTTCTTCGTACATCGCTAACTCAGTTAGCTGGATTTGATTGACGATTTGGCACGATCTCGGATTGTTTGGTTCTTCGACGCTCATGCTGGACTTGCTGTCATGGCAACAGGTCCGTAAGCTTAAACCTGAGAAGCAGGCTTATATCATGTAAACACGATTAGATTGTGGCTTTATAAGCGGAGGAGGTAGGTAAGTCTGTGGCAGCCATGTCTTGAGAACAACCTGTTGCGGAAGGTTCAAGAATAATTCGCAGCGCTTTTCGAATGAATCCCATATTGCGGGGTTGACAGCATCCTTTAGCGCAGCGCGATAGCGTAATTGTTGAGAGATATGGTTGTTTTTTTTTCGTGAGGGTGTTATTTACTTGGGAACAATTATTAAAATGCAAAAAAACATTCTGTAGAAAGTGATAGAAACATCTAACATGGACACCACTTACGCATTTAATTTGTCTGCTACTTTTTACCAGTCTTCTCTCCTGGCTTTTGCAGACTTTGAGGTGTTCCCTGGCGTTATAATTAAACTTTCAAATTCGCCATAACCCTCCATTTAAAGTTCTTGTTCTGCTTGGGAGAAAAACTAGGTGCGTTCTTTAGCCATGCTGAACAGTCAATAACAGCGTTGCTTATCCTTGTTTCTACTATCGATACATATCCCCTTTTAAACCAACAGACGAACGCGCAGTTATCTCAGATAACTCAATCCAGCGATACTAATCATATACAACAGGTGTTTTCAAGGAACCAATTAGCCGGATCATGATTAGCACAATGATATCATCTTGGATGTGTCATTTGATCTGTGATGTAATAGAGGGTTTGCACCTTTGTCACAGTTTGGTCAGTTGTCCGGATGCGCGGCCATATTGGAGATACTTGGATGTAAACAACAACATGGATTGCACAGTTAATACACCGCTGAAGACTAATTTCTACTAATTTATTAAGTCTAAACCATGACAAAAGAAGCAAAGAATGGGCAGCAGCATCCTTGTGTTTCTCCTAGTTTCGATTTACACGACTGACGTCAGTGAGTCCTCAGGTGATCGTGGTCCTTGTTTTCCGTTCATATTAACGCACAGCCCCCAGTCTGCATAGAGGTCAGATCTTTTACCTAGAATACAGTAATAATAAATATAGCACCATTAACTAAATTTCACTAACATTTTACAGAAAATATGCAAATCTTGTGCTATTGGAGGAGGTTAAGAAATGAGATTAGAATCTGATTTTAGCCAAGAAATAAACAGCAATGTAATATCAATGAGAGTATACTATTACACTACAACATTAGTTAAGATAGTAGCCTAACATTTCACCTAGCTGACAAGAAAAAAGAAGAACAAGTGTCAGACAGTGTTTTGCACTCTTCTTCTGGATTTGTTACTACTTTTGTCATTATATACTATGGCTTTAAAACTTCAAATGTTTTTCCCAGTCCGACCGATTAGTACAGCCTAAAAGACGACAATAATTGACCATTTTCAGCAGAAAAGTTTGCGAGTTCCATTCGGTTCAGTGGCATTGTTTTCGTTCAGTATCGCCAATATGGCTGACTTCCGGGTTGATGACGTGTCGTGAAAACACACTTAAAGTATCGACATACAAAGAACAGACCCCAGGTGTGAAAGCAGCAATCGCACCAAACAACCAAACAAGCGTTTGAAGAGGAGGTCTCGGTACGCTTTCAAACGAACTCTGGAGCGGTTCGTTTGTGGCGAGAACGTGATCCGACCCAACTGCAAAACTACTGATCATTTTTGGACCAAACCAGCTGCCGTAGTCATATTTTCGGAAGATGAGTGTGTCAGAGTTAAGAAGAATTAATGCACGCCTCCGCTTGAAGTGACGAGCGATGCACGCTTGCCATTTGCATTAGAACGTTGTTTTCAAGCCGCATCCGCGCTTCATTATAGAAATATATTGTAGCGTAATGGTAACATTGCACTTGGGTCCTGATGCCTGGATGGAACCCAAAAGTAAAACCATGGGTGGGGAAGTGAACAAACTTACATTTACATTTAGCAGACTTACATATGAGAACATTCACAAACCGAAGGCGCAGCTTCGGGAGCATTTTGGGGTTCAGTATCTTGCTCAAGGATACTTCGACACATGGCTGGGGGATTGAACCGCTGACCTTCTGATTGGCAGGCAACCACTCTGCCACCAAGCCACAGCCGCCGCCGGCGGTCGGACGATTCAAAGGACTGACCTGTGGCCGAGCAGGTCAAGGAGTTGTGGGCATATTCTACCCATGCCAGCTAGTCACTCCAGGTTGATGGATGGGCTGCGGTTATACACCGCAAGGCTGCTTCCAGTTCCTGATTAGCCCGTTCAGCTTGGCCGTTGGTCTGAGGGTGAAAACCAGAGGAGAGACTGAAAGTAGCTCCGAGAGAAATGGTCAACTATGGTCAGTATGACAGTCACCAAAAATGCCTCCTCAGAAGGGATAATGTCCGGCCTCCTCTCAGGTGGCAGGAGAATTGTGCCGAGTGTGCTCACTGGAGAACCTGGGAGCTAACTGCATCGGGAACAAAAACACGGTTAGCAGGGCCATTACCTAGGTCCGGCTGAGTACGTTGACTGTGGCGACCACTTGAGGATGGTCGCTGGGTCGGCCAGTGTCTGCTCGCTGGAGTGTTGGCGGGAGAGAGCATCAGGTTTCAGGTTTCTGAGAGCCTGGACGATAAGTGAGGTTGAAGTTAAATCTGTTAATAAACAGGGACCAACGAGCCTGACGGGAATTCAGCCGCTTAGCTGTTTAAATGTAGGCCAGGTTTTTGTGGTCGGTCCATACCACAATGGGCTGCTCAGCCCCCTCAAACCAATGCCTCCATTCTTCGAGAGCTAGTTTGACCATCAAGAGTTCTCTATTGCCAACATCATAGTTGCGCTTAGGGGAAGTTAACCATCGAGAGAAGAGCGCACAGCGGGGGAAGTTTCTGATCTGGGCCTGACCGCTGAGATAGCACTGCTCCTACTCCAATATCTGAAGCGTCCTCCTTTACGATGAATTGTTGAAGAGGGTCAGGTTGGACAAGGATGGGAACCGTCGTGAATAGTTCCTTTAATTTAGTGAAAGCTTGGTCAGCCTCTGCGAATGGAGGAGGCATGAAATTCCCACTTCTCCCCCTTCATGAAGAGTTTATTCTCCAGCAGTCTTTGGAGCACCTGACAAACATGCTGGACGTGGGTCGGCAGATCCCGGGAAAAGATGAGAATGTCATCTAAATAGACAAAGCGGTTAAGAAAATCTCTAAGAATGTCATTCACCAACACCTGGAAGGTGGCCGAAGCATTGGTTAGGCCGAATGGCATAACCAAATACTCGAAATGTCCAAGCGGGACATTAAATGCCGTCTTCCACTCATCTCCCTTGCAAATACGTACCAGATGGTAAGCATTACGGAGGTCCAGTTTAGTGAAGATAGTAGCTCCGTGAAGGGAATCGAAAGCTGAGGTGAGTAAACTTATTCCGCACCGTAATGTTGTTGAGACCCAATACAGGGTCAATACAATCAATACAGGGACGAAGGGTCTTGTCCTTCTTGGCCACAAAGACGAACCCAGCACCAACCGGAGAGGAAGAGGGCCAGATTAATCCATTCTCTAGGGACTCCTTGATGTATTTCTCCATGGCGTCTCGTTCCGGCTGTGACAGGATTATACAACCGGCTGGACGGGAGAGGGGCGCCAGGAAGGAGGTCAATGGCACAATCGTAGGGACGGTGTGGCGGCAGGGAAACAGCTAAGTCTTTGCGTAAAACATTAGCCAAATCGTGATAGTCAGAGGGAACAGCCGACAGGTCGGGGGAACTCTGATCTGTGGGAGATTCTTTCTTCTGAGTGGGAGAAATCGCGGACGTAAGGCACATGGAATGACACAGGGGATCCCAGCTCACTATCTTACTGGAGGCCCAGTCAATGTGCGGATTATGCTGAACAAGCCATGTAAGACCGAGTAATAGTATATTTGAGGCTCTTCAGTCAGGTTTTAGAGTGCATCATAGCACAGAAACAGCACTAATGAAGATTACAAATGACCTTTTAATTGCATCAGATAGTGAACTTGTCTCTGTACTTGTCTTGCTAGATCTTAGTGCTGCATTCGATACCATTGACCATCAAATTCTATTACAGAGACTGGAGCATCTAATCGGAATTAAAGTAACCGCGTTAAGATGGTTTAAATCCTATCTTTCAGACCGATCTCAGTTTGTATATGTTAACGATGAATCATCCGAGCACACCAAAGTTAGTCACGGAGTTCCGCAAGGTTCTGTGCTTGGAACAATTCTATTTACATTATATATGCTTCCTTTGGGCAACATTATTAGGAAACACTCCATAAAGTTTCATTGTTATGCGGATGATACCCAATTTCATTTATCTGTAACATCCAGAATAGAACTTAAAATCCTCCTCCTCACCTACAAAGCTCTAAATGGTCAGGCACAATCGTATATTACAGAGCTCATAGTACCTTATTACCCAACTAGAACACTGCGCTCTCACAATGCATGTCTACTTGTGGTTCCTAGAGTCTCCAAAAGTAGAACGGGAACCTTCAGCTATCAAGCTCCTCTCCTGTGGAATCAGATCGCAGTTCGGGTTCGGGAGGCAGACACCATCTCCACATTTAAGAGTAGGCTAAAGACTTTCCTCTTTGATAAAGCTTATAGTTAGGGCTGGCTCAAGTGAGTCCTGAACCATCCCTTAGTTATGCTGCTATAGGCCTAGACTGTCGGGGGACTTCACATGATGCACCTCTCTCCTCCTCTCCCTTTCCATCTGTATGCATTCTCATCTCATAAATGCATGTTACTAACTTGACTTCTTCTCTCTCCCATAGCTTTGTGCTTTCTCGTCCCTCTCTTCTTTCTGTCACTTTCAGCAGGTATTTCAGTGTCCAGAGATGTATCTGGATCTTTGACTTTGGTGACCTGCGGAGGCAGTGCTGCTGTGTCTATGGTGCAGGGGACGAGTGGCTTGGGTCCTGCTCGTTGGGCTCCACCTGGAGCTGCTCGGTTGTCCGTCTGGACCCATCATCTTCCCTTATGTTTTACATCCCACACTTTTCAACATAATATATATATATACAACAATTTTGCCATCATGGCTGTATATGTTATAGTTTTGATGCTATGAATCTATTCTGTACTTACAACATCTATTGCATGACTGTCCGTCATGGGAGAGGGATCCCTCCTCTGTTGCTCTTCCTGAGGTTTCTATCATTTTTTTCCCCTGTTAAAAGGGTTTTTTTGGGTAGTTTTTCCTTAATCAAATAGAGGGTCTAAGGACAGACGGTGTCATATGTCACAGATTGTGAAGCCCTTTGAGGCAAATGTGATTTGTGATACTGGGCTATATAAATAAAATTGAATTGAATTGAATGGGACGCTCTAAAGTGAACGCACCTACAACGAGGCAGGGATCATTTAATTAGTTAACACTACACCTAACATTGTGTCGGTTGTGAGATTTTGGAAGGTTTATTGCACAAAAATCCAAGAGCAGAGGAGAAATTAGAGCAGTAGATTTGCGAGCGTACATACACAGCCTGACCGTGAGAAGAAGGGCTGTACTTGAGCGAAGGGAAATCTGTGCAAGCAACAATATATCTAAGTGTAAGGACACCGTTGGAGGAGAATCAGAGCAAATCTAAGTGCAAGTAGGGGCTGTTTGAGTGCAAGTGCAGGATTTTGAGGGAAACCATTACAAAATCTGAACTGAAATCAATAAATCATGCTCTCAAATTAAAAGAACAGGTTCTTGAATAAAGATGGGAAAATCATCCCATAGTCTGAGATGGTGAGGTCAGACACTGAGGTGGTTGATGGCTATTCCGGTGGAGAAGAGCAGGTCGAGGATGTGATCATGGTTATGGGTGGGGAGGTTAATGTGCTGAGTTAGGTTGAAGCTATTAAGCATGTCCAGAAATTCTATGGTTATTTTACAGTCTGTGGAGTCAATGTGGAGGTTGAAATCAGCAGGATAGAAGGTGAGATGGAGCTCTAAATATAGGTCAGAGAGAAAACCAGGTTTAAGTTTGGGGGTGTTGAGACAGTCGGGGTTTAAATTATTACTTAAACTGAGAATATTGGAAATGGCGTAACATGGAGCCATGACAGTTGCTAGCCTCGGAACATTGTCACGTGAGGCTTGTGGCCAGGAGCTAGGTCCAGAGTGTAAATGGAGTTCTGCACAGCAGCACAGGAAAGTCCACAAAACAGCAGTCAGCAAGCCAATAGATATGGGTCTGAGCGGCCTGAGGCTCCGTCCCATTGCCTCACTACCAAGCCAACAAGGCATTGGCCTTTAATTAAGTAAAATTTGCATTCCTATATTTGAATGCAGGAATTTTACTAATGGAGTATTTTACATTGTAGTATTGATATTTTTACTTAAGTACAGAATCTAAATACTTCCTCCACCACTGTCTCTTTATATATGCACTCTCTGTTAAAAAGTACAGACTCAGTGATTCTTCTAAAAGAAACAACAGTTTTCAGTAGTTTCCTGGATTTGACTAAACAGGATATCTTAATTAACACATGAGCAATAAAACTGATCCTTAAGGGTGTGTTTATTATCCATGGTAAGAAAATATTAAATAATTGAAGAAAAGCAACTTGCTTGCCACTCTGGATAAAATAATAAGGTAATGTTTTAGAAGACAATTAAGTTAAATTAAATATGAATTAAATTTGGCATTAAAATGTTTATAAATGACTTCAGTTGTTTGCCTGAGCTGGAAATTCACGTCTGTGATTTCATTTTTAAGAATATTGCCTACGGTGAACTTTCACCTTGTAGGTTATATATTTCATACCCAATCAAGTGCTACAGCCCCAGCAACATTTTCAAAATTCAGCTGCCCTTAGATAACATTAGATGAAAAAACTATGACAAGGTAAAGTCTGCAAAGTTGACTGTGCCTGTGTGGGATGCCCTAATTAGGCTTAGATATGTGGGCAAAATCTATTTAATAACTTCTAGTTCCACTCAGACTGTGACTTGACATATTTCAGTTTTTACACCAAATCATTGGGGGCATCTCTTGGAGAACATAACCCTTAATGCTCCAATTCATCAAGACCCAGCACTGTAATAACATCACAATGCAGAGAAAAATAAAATACAGCAGAGAGAGTGCAAACTTTTAGGTTGTTAAAACTCTGAGCGTATCCATTTGTTATCAAGGCCCTTTTGCTCTGCACTCACATTACTCCAATCCCTTGTCGCTCTCATGGTCCAGACACACTCAGATCTGGGCAGCGGAGGGAACATTGAGTTTTATATAAATCAATACTATGTCCCCAACACTTTGCTGCTCCCGTCACCCCAGGGAAGATTATAGATGCTTGGCCAGATCATCTCTCCCCAATCATTTCTTTCTGAGGTGGGAACTAAGAGCTGAACTGAAGAATTATTTTTTTTTGTGAGGTGGGGGACACTCTTGAAATAGTTGCTTCTTAAACTGTTTGTTGCTTTTAAAAAATCTAAATAAGAGAAGTCTTCTCCCCATAGTCCTGCAATTAGACCAATTAGAGGATGCTCCAGCTTTATTGCCAATGAACAAACTAACATGGTGCTATTGACATCTTATTTGTTTTATATATCCTATATGTTATTCACAAGACTCAAGGCTAACAAATAGTGACCTTATGAAGCCTTTCAAATCGAGAAGTATACAGACTTTGGGGAGATAGGAACAGGTTGGATTAGATGGGATAGTCTGTTGCCTAAGCAACTGTTATACTCCACTGTGTTCAAAGAGATTACTTTATCTGTGAGGATTACACAGGGCAGGGGAATCAGAGCTGTTTGTCTGGAGTCAAACAGTTCAGCTCCAAGGCCAAAAGCTGTGTCAGTGCAGGGCTAAATCCTCCCTTGGTTTAAACAACAAACAAAAGAACGTAATCTGTCAACAAGGCGCGACAAAAAAGTCAAGTGAATCAAAGAAAGGGTGACAAGAAAGAGGGAGGAAAGATAAGAAGCATAACATTTATTATGCTGATGTATGCTAAGTCCACTCCAGACAAAATTATCCTGAAATAGCAGCAATGCATACCTAAACTCTTAGGTAAAAAGCTGGATTGGATTTTTTTTTCCAACTGACAAGTGGAAACAGTGAAGCCACATGGGAGTTTTTTGTTTTTTTAATTTATTTGTCAGGGACAATGTAGCACTCAATATTACATATATAATTATCATAGACACGCCATTACAAAACATTTGTAGATGTGTTGCATAAAAGGTTTCTAGCCAATAGGCTAATTTGCAACCCCAGTCCCTGGTTAGGCCTTTCTAAAAACATATACCCAATTTATTTACACAATTACATTACACAAGACAACACATCACATCCAACACAGACGATAAATTACAACAAAGATAGCTCAATGTCCACATATTTGATTTTCTTTCAGCCAGAATTTCACCTTTCTATTAAATGTTTTCAGGTCTGTTTCTGTTTTTATTTCTGTTGGTAAATCATTCCAAAAATGGGTCCCTATCACTGAGAAACTTGACTGGCCAAAAGTGGTTTTACGCCCCTCTGCTATGCAGTTGCCACCCACTGCTCTCCTAGTGGCAACTTTCCTTATGTTTATTTTGGTCACAAAAGGACAGAGTACGGTCGGAGCTAGATTATTTATACATTTAAAAATCAATTTAAGAAAAGAAAATTTGATAAATCTGTCAAAATGTAAAAGCTTATACTTCTGTACAATCAAACAGTGATGTCACTTAATTGGTTTCTGATCCATTATTTTCAGTGCTTGTTTATGTAATGATATGATGGGTTTGACTGTTGTCTGGGAAGCTTGGCCCCATACAGTAACACCATACGATAAATGAGAGAGTATCATAGCATGAAAAAACAGTAAAGCTGCTTTGACAGGTATATGATTCCTAATCATTCTAAAACAGCTTAGATTTGTCCAGACAGTCTTACATAGTTTATTAATATGTGCAGTGAATTTGAGTTGGGAGTCCAAAGTAATACCTAAAAATTTCTCTATGGCTTCTTGATCTATTTTAATAATACATTTAGCTTTTCCTCTAATTGAGAAGCACATAGATACGGTCTTTTTGATGTTAAGCGTCAGAAGTTGTCTTTAAGCCATTGGGATATACCCTCCATTTCCTTAGCATGTTCAGAGAAGTTGAAGATGGCAAGTTTATTCAAGAGTACGGTGTGGTTCACAGTGTCAAAGGCCTTTTTTTAGGTCAATAAACACAGCTCCCACAACATTACCCTTGTCCAGCTTACTCTTAATGTTCTCGGTAAGGTAGCAATTAGCCATTTCTGTAGAATACCCTACTCTAAACCCAAACTGTTTAGAATTGATAAGTTTATTACCTTCAAGATGTACTATTAACTGTTCTATGATAATTTTCTCTACAATTTTGGATAAAGCCGGCAGTATTGAGATTGGACTAAATTGCTTGCTTGATTATTTACGCCAGCTTTAAAAATCGGTGTAATGATGGCTTATTTCCAACTTTGTGGGAATTTGCCTGCTCTGATGGAAAGGTTTACAAGATGGGTTACTAGTTTAATCAAGGCAGAGGAGTAAGTTTTAATAAAAGCAGTGTCCAACCCAAATATATCCTTTGCCTTAGATTTATTTAATTTATTAATAATTTTATGAACTTTATCCTGACTAATCTCTTTCATTTGAAAAAGATCTGATTGGTCAGACTTTATAGCCTGTGATAGTGTTACTGGTTCAAAAGTCTCAGCAAGCTCCTCCAGAGACTGAATAAAGAAATTATTAAATGCATTTGTAATAAATGAATTGTTAGTGCTGATAACTCCATTCACTTCCAACTCAGCTATTGTTGGAAGTGAATGGACGTGCTTCCAAAGGGATGCACTATTTCCTTCTGATTCCTCAATCAATTACATAAAATAGGTTGCCTTTCGCAGTTCTCTGACTACTGCATTTCTCAATCCTTTAAATATGAGAAAGTCAGTATTTGTTTTGGAGAGGAGAGATTTTTTCAATACATATTCTCTTTTTTTTCATTAACTGACGAATGTCATTGTTCAGCCATGGTAGGGAGGCTTTTCGTTGCGTGCCTTTGAATGTCTTACTGTATGTTCCAATCAGATTTGTGAGGTTTTTCATCAAGGAATTTTCTAAATCATTTGATTGAAAAACATTATTTCAATCTAGATTATCTAAATCATTTTTAACTTGTGTCACCTTATTTTTGGGGATACCCATATTCCCTGGGTTACTTTCGTTCATAAATTTTGGTAAACGGTGTTTATTGAGTTTCCGTGCAATCATGGTCATATTGTGATCAGAGAGCCCTGTTAGTAAATTATAAGTTCTGATGATTCTCTGTGGTTTATTAGTGACTATCAGATCTATCATAGTTTTACTCCCTCGTGTGATCCTTGTTGGACCTTTAATCATCTGATGAAGACTGTGTTTTGACAACAGTCTGTTTAATTTTTTACTACGGCATTTCTCTAGCCAGTTAATATTAAAATCACCAAAAAAAACAGATGCAAGTGTTTACATATTTAAAAATTGTGTCTAAATTCTCATAAAATGAAACATCATGTGATGGTGGGTTATACAGCACTATAATATTGAATTTCATCCTAGAGGATAATACATTTAAAGCCAAACATTCTAATAGTGTATCCAGTTCAATTTCATTACATTTCAGAGTATCTCTAACGTAGAATAGTACTACCCCGCACCTTTTTTAGATGTTCTATCCTTTCTATAACAAGTGTAACCAGGGATATCAATCATACTGGTCTGGATATTACTATTCAGACAGGTTTCGCTCAACGCTAAAAAATCTAAATTAGAGTCGATTAACAGATGATGAATCTGATCCCATTTAGGCAATACACTCCAAATGTTCAAATGTCCACCTAGAATACCCTTAGGCTTAGACATCTGTTCCCATATTACTCGTGCGTGATTTACAGTCTGAAAAAATCTGAATTCTCGTTGCTTCCTTACTGATTGGACTCCATCACCGTATGGAATTCCTGTTACCTTGGCGACGACGTCCGTCCCTCCAGAGTTCAGCTGCTGCACGTGTAATCCACCCGCCGGTGCTCCCTCCAGGGAAAGGCCAGCAGGAAATGGGCCTGGATTCAACTGTATGTCCCCAGACAGCAAAATCAAAGCCAAGTGAACACTGAAATCATGCCAACTACATCGTCTCTGATAATCCCGCTTTCTCATTGCGCCACGATGGGTAAATTCAGTTTGTTTGGTGCTCCAGCCGTCTTTTGGAAGACCTGCAGCGTTCGCACACCGAAAATCTTCCTTGGCTTCTCCCTGCTGGTTGGCCGCTTCGGGGGGTCAGGGAGGAGGCTCGGTTAATACCCGAGGCTGGCCTCGAGAGGCTGGTGCCCTTGGCAGATTATCTCAGCGCATGGTCATTCCTTCCGGGTATATCTGCATGGGCCCTGCGGACTGTAGAACGGGGTTACAGGCTTCAGTTCAGGCCCCCCCCCCCGAAATTCAACGGGGTGGTCTGGACGGTTGACGGCCCCGGCCAGGTGCGGGTAATGGAACAGAAAGTACACTCCCTGTTGGTCAAGGAGGCTATAGAACGTATTCCTCTGCCAGAGAGTCCCGGTTCTACAGCCGGTACTTCATAGTTCCCAAGAAAGATGGAGGGTTGCGTCCCATATAGGCACTCAGGCATCTGAATCGGTCTCTGTGAGGAAATACAGGTTCAGGATGCTCACTGTTCCAGGCACAGTGGGTCAGATCCAGTTCGAGGACTTGTTCGTCACGATAGACTTGAAGGACGCTTACTTCCACGTCTCCATCCTTCCATCTCACAGGAAGTTCCTGAGGTTCGCTTTCGGGGGTGAAGCGTACCAGTATCGGGTGCTTCCCTTCGGTCTGGCTCTTTCCCCTCGCCCCTTCACGGAGTGCATAGATGCAGCACTCGCTCCGCTGAGACTCCAGGGCGTTCGTGTACTCAATTATATCGACGACTGGCTTGTTCTGGCCAATTCGTACGAGCTGGCAGTTCGGCATCGAGATGTCGTCCTGGCCCACATATGGTGCTTGGGGCTGAGATGCAACACGAAGAAGAGCGTGTTGACACCCTCCCACCAGATTACCTTCCTGGGGGTTGTGTGGGACTCGACGACAATGCGGGCACAACTGTCCCCTGCACGTATCGAGTCCATACGGATGGCAGTCTCCAGGGTGAAGCTAGGCCGCAGCCTCACTGTCAAGCAGTTCCAGAGACTGCTGGGTCTCATGGCAGCAGTGTCCACTGTGATTCCGTTCGGCCTGCTCCATATGAGACCCCTACAGTGGTAGCTGAAGACCAAGGGTTTTTCCCCGAGGGGAAATCCCTCCCGGGGGATCAGGGTGACACGCAGATGCCTTCGTTACCATGTCAGATGGAAGGTGCCTTGGTTCCTGGCCCAAGGGCCAGTGCAGGGAGCGCCGTGCTGCTGGAAAACCATTTCAACAGACGCTTCTCTCTCTGGCTGGGGCGCGGTCATGGACGGCCGCTTTGCAAGATGTCCGTGGGGGTCCCAGCATTCTTCTTGGCATATCAACTGCCTGGAAATGCTGGCGGTCTACAAGGCCCTGAGGAGCTTTTTCCCGGACCTCCGCAGCCACCATGTCCTGGTACGATCCGACAATACGGCCGTGGTATCATATCTGAATCATCAGGGGGGCCTGTGGTCGTGTCCTCTATGCAGACTGGTGCACCAGATCCTCCTGTGGTCCCAGGGGAGATTGTCATCCCTCACAGTGATGTACATTACCAGGGACCAAAATCAGGGAGCGGACGTCCTGTCGAGGCAGGGGCTGAGGCCCGGTGGAGTGATGACTTCATCCAGAGGTCGTGGAGGCCACGTGCAAGAGGTTCGGCCCGGTGGACCTCTTCGCGTCTCGAGAGACATCCCACTTCATTCTATGTCATGACGCAACACCAATCAGGATTGGACTTTTTTCATTCATGCTTTAGACACGCTACGCTGGGTGCGTCCCCCAAACTGTCATTACGATGATGCAATGTCTCCTTCCCTCTCAGGGAACAAGGGTTATAGACGTTATCCATGCATTAATAGGAAAACTGGAGAATGTGTGATCTACACTTTGTCTTTGTTTAAAGTCTTGCAGCAGAGTTCTGGACCAGATAGAGTAGAGCTAGAGGGGATTTACTAAGGCAGGTAGACAAGGAGACAATGGATGAATTTTCTAGTTCACTAGCCTGAAGTAGACTTCTATAATTTTATTGCACTAGGCATTTTAGAATTGTGTCTTCATAGAGTATTATTATTTAAGGAGATATGCAGCTGTGTGTCATCAGAATAACGATGAAAGCGATATCAAAGCAACACATTTCACAAAGAACCAGATGTCCTGCTGTGCTCCTTATTTCAGGTTCTCCTTTGTTTCATGTTTTTCTGTATATGTTTCCTGCTTTATTTTTGTATTTGTCCTCTCCACTTCTGTCAGTAATATCACTTCCTGTTATTGTGTGTTTTCCTCCAGTTTTGGATGTTAGTGCCATCCGAGTATTGAGAGTCCTTGTTGTTTCACTCCCTCAGCGTCAGTTTGTCTTGGTTTGTGTGCCTGCATTCCAGCCATTTCCCCTGTATGTGTTCCTTACGACATTCCGTCGGGCCACCGCTCCCAGTCCTGCAGCCCTGTTGCTGGTCCCCTGCTCAGATCTCCATACATTGGTCTGTGGCCCTGAACTCTAGTTTCTAGATCCTGGTCCTGATCTGCAGCCACACTGCCAGCATCCAGAGTGGTCCCTTCTATTCTGCCGGCCACCAGCTTGACCTCCTGAAGAGCTTTGCCTTGACTGCTGCCCACCGGAGGGGTGCTGCCATTGCCGCCAACCTCCTGCTCAACATCCAGAGTGTAGCCTGGATCTTTGGAAAAAGGTTTGGAGGAAGAGAAAATAGACTTAATTTTCTTTCAAATCGACGTATTAATCATTGCAGCACTAACGCTTAGCTGAAGCAGTGGCTGATACTAACACTTGAAATGATGAAGGCACTTGCAAATGACAAGGTGATAGAAAATGTAATCCCCCCGAGAGGTGAGGTTTCCACAAAGTCGCCTTTAACGCTTAACGTGTTCTTATTACAGGCTATGCTTTGTTTACAGCCTGCAGCGAGTTCACGCTGTAAAAATAACTAAATGAAGTTAAAACCTAATCACCCGATCCTGATGAACATTTTGGATGTTTATTAATGAAAAGAATTAAGTCATAAATCAGGCCTGTCTAGAGAGCTGATAAGCTTTCTCATACAACCTCCTCTGTTCCATGACCCTTGCCTGGATTCACTAATGGCAGGTTGATTGACAATATCTCGATTTATTGTGGCCTGCAAAATCTCACAAACACCCTTACTGACCAGTGCATAACACAACCTGACACGACTATCTTTTAACCAATATGACTTTGCCATGCGGAATCAATGCATTAATCAGTGTGTTACCTTAAGTAACAATATAAGAAGAGTGTGAAACGTAATGTTGTCATACCAATGCCACAAAGAGAAATAGACCCTGTCAATAAGAACTTATTTATTTAAAGAATTGATGATGTCATAAAAGTATGGATCACCATTAACCAAACTATTCTTTCAGGACATCCATAATAATTTGAAACAGCATACGTGATAATATGGGATTCAGTCTCAGTAGTGTAAGTCCTTGCTTGCCACTCTAATGACATATTGCCAAAAATATTTTTAACTGATCCGTTGTTGTCTTAACATTATTATTAATGAACTGAACAGACCTAAGGTTACTAGATGTTACATTTTCACCTATTATTATAGCATTGCTGAACATTCCTGAAACACAAAGATATCATACTTCTGTGATTATATTTTACTACCTCATTTTCTGTTACAGATATATGTGTGTTTAAGCTATATAGGCCTGTATTATGTTAGTTAATAGCAGATGTCGTAACATATATTACCTGTCACCCTTAGCCATACATTGGGTTCGACTTGTCTTTTATGATATTTCCTCTTTTTCTATGCTGTTGCGTGTGCATGCGCTAAGTGACGTCATTGGTTACTATGGGTGGCACTGGGGGCGTGGTGTCCGTATTAATGTGTGTGCTCACCTGTGTAGGGGGATAGGGTTTTGGAGCATGGCGGCAGGGTGACCATGAGGAGAAACTAACTGTTGACCATCACATCACAATGGACTTGTCTCTGTACTTGTCTTGCTAGATCTTAGTGCTGCATTCGATACCATTGACCATCAAATTCTATTACAGAGACTGGAACATTTAATTGGAATTAAAGCAACCGCGTTAAGCTGGTTTAAATCCTATCTATCAGACCGATCTCAGTTTGTTTATGTTAACGATGACTCATCGAAGCACACCAAAGTTAGTCACGGAGTTCCGCAAGGTTCTGTGCTTGGACCACTTCTATTTACTTTATATATGCTTCCTTTGGGCAATATTATTAGAAAGCACTCCATAAAGTTTCATTGTTACGCAGATGATACCCAGTTATATTTATCGATTAAGCCGGATGAAACTGATCACTTAGTTAACCTTCAATCATGCCTTAAGGACATAAAAACCTGGATGACCAGAAATTTTCTGATGTTAAACTCGGACAAAACTGAAGTTATTGTACTTGGCCCCGAACGCCTCCGAGACTCGCTGTCGGCAGACCTAATTGCTCTAGAGGGCATTGCCCTGGCCTCCAGCA
>CM022479.1:7260439-7271914 GCA_011952105.1 Coreoperca whiteheadi
TTCGCATCCCATAAATGCATGTCACTAACTTGACTTCTTCCCTCTCCCGGAGTTTTGTGCTTTGTCGTCCGTCTATTCTTTCTTAGTGTCACTTTCAGCAGGTATTTCAGTGTCCGGAGATGTATCTGGATCGGTGACTATGGCGACCTGCTGGGGCAGTGCTGCTGTGTCTATGGTGCAGGGGACGAGTGGCTCGGGTCCTGCTCGTTGGGCTCCACCTGGAGCTCCTCGGCTGTCCGTCTGGACCCATCATCTTCCCTTATGTTTTACCACCTAAACATTTCTAACATAATAATATATATATATATACAACAATTTTGCCATCATGGCTATATATGTTATAGTTTTGATGCTATAAATCTATTCTGTACTTACGACATCTATTGCATGTCTGTCCGTCCTGGGAGAGGGATCCCTCCTCTGTTGCTCTTCCTGAGGTTTCTATCGTTTTTTTTTCCTTGTTAAAAGGGTTTTTTTGGGTAGTTTTTCCTTAATCGAATCGAGGGTCTAAGGACAGAGGGTGTCGTATGTTACAGATTGTGAAGCCCTTTGAGGCAAATGTGATTTGTGATACTGGGCTATATAAATAAAATTGAATTGAATTGAATTGAATAAGGTGGAAAGTCTCCAAGAAGAATGCCAAGCAAAAGTAAGAAGGATTAAAGGTGCAATAAAAGAAATTGAGGACCTAATGTAAAGGGCTGGTAATACTAAGAAAATCCAGTCATGTCTTGAGAATATATCGAACTTGTTTAAAGAAGCAAGTCATCTTCATGGTGCTGTAGTTCCTATGCTCCCACCTGAAGAACAAGAAAAATAAAATGCTTGGTTGAAAGTGTTAAAGAAAATAAAACTGCTTTTGTTGATGAGACGAATAAATGGTTGCTGGAGGTGCCAGCTGCACCAGCAGAGAGTGTTATTGCTCCATGTTTAGGAACTATTGTTTCTAATGACAGCCAGGGAAATGCTGTAGAAGATGACATTAGGCCAAGTGATAATGTGATGTGTCAGTGAGATTAAAGAAATCCAGTACAGTGGTGAGTAAATGTCAACTATATCGTCATCCAGATTAAGGGCTGAGGCTGAAATAGCTGCTCTTTTGGCTCGTCAAAAGTTGCTGAGTCGGAAGCATGCCCTGAAGGAACAGCAGGAGCTGTTGAGGAGAAAGAACGAGGAACTGGATCTGGAGATGGAGCTGGCAGCATCTATGGTCAAAGTAAGCATGTTAAAGACTTCAGAAGGATCTTGTGTGTCTCATGTTTCTGTTCAATCAGATGGGATGAATTCCTATATGAAAAAAGGGAAGAGAACACAGTTAAGCCGTGATGCTGCAACATTTGTGCCTAAGTTCAATACTCAACTACTGGATGCAGGGGCTTCAGTTGAAGCTTTGCTTTCAGGTGATGCTTCTGTGAGGCCCAAGACACACAAGAAAATTGGTCTGCCTGCTGCTGCTGTGATTGGGGCTGGTCTTCCCAATCTGCATACTCTGCCCGCTGCCGCTGTGATTGGGGCTGGTCCGCCCAGTCTGCATACTCTGCCCGCTGCTGCTGTGATTGGGGCTGGTCCGCCCAATCTGCATAGTCTGCCTGCTGCTGTGCCCGTTGCTATTACTGGGGCTGTTCTGCCCACTCCGTCAGTTTCTCCCTCTCAGTATGAAGCTGCACCTGTAACAGTAATTAATCCTGATCAGCATTTTCTCAGTTTTGAAAGGCAAAATCAAATTACATCTTTATTGGTTGGACAAAAATTACTTTTTCTGTTACCTAAGCGGGACCTAAGTTTTAAACGGAGGTCCACTGCAGTATCAAACGTTTGTAAGGGGATTTGAACACAGTATTGAAGGGAGAACACAAAGTCATGAGGACTGTTTGTATTACCTCGAGCAGTATACGAAAGGTCAGCCCAGGGATTTGATCCAAACCTCAACATCTGCCTCTGTCCCAGGGATACCTTAAGGCAAAGTCACTACTTCAGGAGCATTTAGGTGATCCATTCAAAGTGTCCTTTGACTACATGGATAAGGTGCTTTTATGACTGATGGTTAAAGCTGAAGATATCAAAGCTTTACAGGCCCATAGTCTGTTGTTGCAGGAAAGTTGCAACTCTATGAGAGTTGCCGTAAGTGACCTGAACGTGCCTGCAAATATGCGAAATATTGTGAAAAAGCTGCCTTATAAGCTGCGGGATCAGTGGAGAAGTGTGGCCTGTGATATTCAAGAGTTTTTTTGCAGAGCTGCATTTGCGGACATTGTGGAGTTTGTTGAGAGGCAAGTCAAGTTAGCAAGTTACCCACTTTTTGGTAATATATAAGATGCACCTGTGACAGGAAGAAGGGAATCAAAAATGGTCAAATCTCAATCTAGTTCTAAGGTTAGAGGCAGTAGTTTTGCCACTGCTGTAGTGCCTGTTGTGAAGAAGGTGGAGCCTGGGAACAGAAGGGAGAAGTGAAGGTTTGTTTGTTTTGTGGAGCTGGACATTCTCTTGATGTCGGCCTTCTTTTGGATAAAAGGAAAAAAAAGACTTTTTTGAAGGAGAACCGTATGTGCTTTGGATGTCTATGCGTTGGGCACATGAGTAAAGATTGCAGAAAACGTTGGATGTGTATGCAATTATAGGCACCCTACGTTGTTGCATATCCACCCCAGAGCAAAACAAAAGAGTTCAACTGTTGGCTTGGAAATGGCCGAGGAAGGTGCTGTGGTGTCTGTTTAGCCTAGTGGTTTGACTGGGGCCGGAAATCAGGACTGTACGCTCTCTATTTTGCCCGTTCTGGTGAAATCCAAAAGGGGGCAAGAGATCTTGGTCACATATGTGTTTTTTGATCCGGGGAGCACTGCCTCATTTTGTACAGAGCAACTCATGAACCGACTCAATCTTACAGGAAAGAAGCTGGGAATTCTCCTTAGAACTATGGGAAAAGAGAAAGTGGTGGACAGCTACAAGTTGTCGGACTTGGAGGTCGCTGGGCTGGATTCAGACAACTTTTGTGGCCTACCTGAGATTTTTACACGAAAGAGTATGCCTGTTCATCGAGGTAATATTCCACACTTAAAAGATCGCCAAAGGTGGCTACACTTGAAACACATAAAAATACCAGAGCGTGATGCTGATGTTGACCTTCTGATCGTCACTATCGTCCCTCAAGCTCTGGAGCCATTGGAGGTGGTTCGTGCAGTGAACAGGGGTCATTATGCGATTAAGACCATCCTGGGATGGACGGTGAACGGCCCGCTTCGAGGAGATTGTCAGATCAGTGATCAGTGTTTACAGCCTGACATCACAGTCAATCGGATCTCGGTGGCGAGGCTTGATGAGCTTTGGGATAAGCAGCTGAAGGTTGATTTCCTTGAAACTCTGCAGGATGAACAACCTGGTCTGTCAAGGGAGGATAAGCTCTTCAGTGAGTCTGTCTCAGAATCTGCCAAGCTCGTTGATGGTCATTATAGTATTGGTTTGCCGGTAAGACGAAAATACCTCCAAATGCCAAACAATAAGACAGTTGCAGAACAGTGTGCATTGAGTCGCCTCAGTCGCTTCAGTCTTAAAAAGGCGTTTGAATAAAGATCCATCTTTTCGCTCCAATTACAACACATTCATGTAGTTTTTGATGGTGGGGTCACATTTCAGGGGGCGTCTTTGAACTCACAGTTTCTTCAAGGACCAGCTTATGGCATATATTGAGGTCATGTTTCATCAGGTGAGGGCGCTGACTGAAGACTCTGACTTGTTGAGATTCCTATGGTGGCCTGATGGAGATTGCAGTCAGGAGCTAGTGGAGTACAGAATGACGGCACATCTGTTGAGTGCTACTTCCTCTTATAGTTGTGCCTGCTTTGCCCTGAGGCCCTGAGGAAGTGCACTGAAGATAATCTAAAGCGCTTCAGTCCTTTGGCTGTTAACACTATCTTGCACCATTTCTATGTTGACGATTGTTTGGTGTCGGTTGGCTCTGAAGAGGAAGCAGTGTTGTTATGTCGAGAACTTAGGGCTTTGTGTGCTAATCGATGCACCGTCCTCACTACTATTCCTCAGGAGGAGTGAGCCAAAGAGGTGAAAGTTCTGGATTTGGATAGTGATGCTTTGCCTGTAGAGTGTGTTTTGGGGGTACAATGGTGTGTTCAATCTGACTCATTCAAGTTTAAAATAACCCTCAAAAACCACCCTCTCACAAGAAGAGGAATATTGTCTGTGATTAGTTCGATTTACGACCCTCTTGGTTTCTTGGAACGTGTTGTTTTGTCCGCCAAGAAAATCCTCCAAGACCTTTGCAGCAGACGTTTGGGACAATCCTTTGCCCTCTTCTGTTGCTGAAGATTGGATGGCTTGGCTGGAAGATCTTCATGACCTTGAAAATTGGGACGTCAGTAGGTGCTTAAAACCTGTGGACTGTGGTCATCTTGTTTCTGCTTAACTTCACTACTTTGCAGACACAAGTGAGGAAGGATTTGGAACTGTGACTTATCTGTTGCTCCATGATGATAGTAGGCGAACTTACAGTGCATTTGTTATGGGAAAGGCACGAGTAGCTCTTCAAAAACATGTCACCCTTCCCCATATGGAGCTGACTGCTGTGGTGGTGGCTAGCAGGATGGACAAGTTGTGGAGGAGAGAGTTGCAAATAGACCTCCAAGAGTCAGTCTTTTGAACGGACAGCACCTTTATTTTAAAATACATAAAAAATGAGACATCCAGATTTAAAATCCTCATAGCAAATATAGTGTCTGAAATATTGAAGATTTCTAACGTATCTCAGTGGAGGTAGGTGACTATGTCAACCAACTCTGCGGATCTAGCCTCTGAATCTGACCTAGGTGCTGAGCAGCTGGAGAAAGAGCTACAGGTCCAGATGGAAGGTGTCATCAGAGGAGCCATCGAGGATATGGTTGCAGCAGAGTCAGATATTATCAGGTTTTGTCAAAAAATAAAATGTTTCCGGAAGAACTGGAGAGCTTAACCCGATCCTGGATGGTGGTTTTGTTAGGGTTGGAAGATGACTTAATAGAGCAGCTATGCCAGTTGAAGCAAAACATCCGGTTATACTGGCTAAAGATCACCATATTTCCAATCTAATTCTCTGTCATGTACACCAGGAAACAGGCCATGGTGGCCGAAATCATATGTTTTCTCATCTGCGTAAGAAGTATTGGATTCCTGGCGCCTGTAAATGTAAATGGACTGTACTTGTATAGCACCTTTCTAGTCGTCCGACTACTCAAAGCGCTTTCACACTACACATCACATTTACCCATACACACACATTCATACACTGATGGCAGGAACTAACTGCCCATCAGTACAAATTAAACTAAGCATTCACACACACTCACACACTGAAGGCACAGGTTTTGGCTAAGTGTGTCATCTGCCGTAGATTGTCTGCTTCACCTGGACATCAGAAGATGGCTGACCTTCCTCACAACAGAATAACTCCTGATGAGCCTCCTTTCAGTCGAATTGGTTTGGATTGTTTTGGTATGAGGTTAAACGTGGAAGAGTTGTGGTCAAGAGGTATGGGCTCATTTTTACCTGCTTGGCGATACGAGCCATTCACCTTGAAGTTTTTTGATCTTTGGACACAGACTCCTTCATCAATGGTTTTAGAAGGTTTGTGGTGAGATGTGGTCAAGTCCTGGAAATCCGCTCGGATAATGGGACTAATTTAGTGGGCGCTGAGCATGAATTGAGGGAGGCCATTGAGAATCTGAACCACAATCTCATAAATGATATGCTGTTACAAAAGAATGTGAAATGGGTTTTCAATCCCCCAGCAGCGTCACACCATGGAGGTGCTTGGGAGAGGTTGAACAACTGATAAGACAAGCTTTAACATGGGAGATTTTAACTTAAAACTTTATTAATACATCAGAAAGAATTAGGATAAGATATTGTGGGAGTGGACAGAAGTTTCACGGCTTGAACACAAACAACCCTGCCCCTCTGACAGAAGATTTTAAGACAAAAATGAACTCTGACATGCTAATCTTATGTCGCTTCTCCTCTGCTCACCTCTCCCGACCGCAGAAAAGCACTCAGAATATGTTGGAAAAATGCAGATATGCAACAACTACAGGAGACTGTGATTTCTGAGACCTAATACGGCAAAGTTAGAAAAGAAGAAACCCTGGACCGTACGCACCAGTCACATGGTGCACAGAAGGAGATATTTAAAGAGATGGAAAGAAGGAACAATAGTGACTCAAAGACTTCACTCTTAAAGACCCTGTAAAGGCAATTCTAAAAAAAAATTCTAAAAACATTATAAATGTTAGAAGACTGTGAACTGTATAGTACTAAATTTTGGCATTAGACCGTTAAACAGTTTTTCACCATTGTTGTGCTCCGGATTTTCTAGACGGAGCTAAAACGGTGGCTCGATGACGCACTGGAGCCTCTGAGCCTGGCCCCGCCCCTATTCTCGATGATGAACTGGAGCCACTGACGTTGGCTCCTCCCTTACCACTATAAATAGAGCACATTCGCATCAGTTTGCCGCTCAATCGCGAGTTACTGTCAGTACTATTAGTTACTACAGCCTACAGTCCACATTTTGCTAGCTAGCTATGCCTTCGTTGCGGAAATGCGTGTTACCTGGATGTGATCGCTTACAAAACAGATTGGTGTCCTTATTTAAATTTCCTAAGAATGATCATATCAAGAAGAGGGGGATTCATTTCGTGAAGAGCCACTTTGATCGAGAGCTGAGGATCACCACCAACACCCGCCTCTGTAGTGATCATTTTTCTCAGGATAGTTTTATAAACTTTCGTCGGAGACAACTGGGATTCACGGATAATCCGTTGTTACTTGTGAATGGGGCTGAACCGACTATCTCCCGCCTCGGCCTTCATCCTCCTGTCCTGCCGACAGCCGGTACCGACATCATCCGCAGTAACGTAAGTTTCATTGTGTGCTTATATTATAATAATAGTAGGTAGTCCACAGTAATTAAATCCTGCAACCCTGTAACGTGATTTTGTTTTGTTTATATAACTTGCATCAATATTATTCCTTAGACAACTGATTTCAATGAGCGTTTCACGACACGCCATCAACCCAGAAGTCGGCCATATTGGCGATACTGAAATAAACAGTGCCACTGAAACAAATAGAACTCGCAAAGTTTTCTGCTGAAAATGGTCAATTATTGTTGTGTTTTAGGCCGTACTAATTGGTCGGAACAGGAAAAACATTTGAAGTTTTATATACTGCCAAAAGTAGAAACAAATCAAGGAGAAGAGTGCAAATACTATCTAAGGAAAGAAGGCATTTGTGGTTGTTGGTCAGACTGAACCAGGATTTCAAGGGCAAGAATCTTGACCTCATTCTCGTTTGTTCTTCTTATTTCTTGTCAGCTAGGTGAAATATTAGACTGCTATCTTAACTAATGTTTTAGTGTAATAGTATACTCTCATATTGATGTTACGTTGCGATTTGTTATTTCTTGGCTAAAAATCAGATTCTCATTTCTTAACCTTCTCCAATAGTACAAGACCTGCATATTTTCTGTAAAATGTTACTGAAATTTATTTTATGGTGCTATATTTATTATTACTGTATTCTAGGTAAAAGATCTGACCTGTATACAGACTCGGTGCTGTGCTTTAATATGACCGGAAAACAAGGACCACGATCACTTGAGGACTCACTAACGTCACGCTACAAACGTCGTGTAGATCGAACCTAGCAGAAACATAAGGATACTGCCCATTCTTTGCTTTTTTCATGGTTTACACTTAATAAATTAGTAGAAGTTAGTCTTCAGTGGTATATTAACTGTGCAATCTGTGCTGTTGTTTACATCTGAGTATCTCCAATATGGCCGCGCATTCGGGTAACTGACCAAACCGTGACGTAGGTGCAAACCCTCTATTATATCTGTTCACAAAGCAGTCCCTTCCGACCACAAGGGAGACAGCGTGCCAGTGTGAAAGCATGCATAAAGTCACCCGAGATGTTGGATGTCAGACGGATCACTATGTGGGGAAAAAGACTGTGGCCACACAACTGTCTAAAAGAACACTAGCTAATAGAAAGAATACAGGTATGTTGAGAGGTCAACAATGAACACAAACACTATCCTTATTTATATATATATTTTCCAGGTTCTCAAGCTACAGTAAGTTAACTTTAATCACTATAGATCTTTGTTAATCAGACATATGAACAATCTCTTCCGCAACATAATTTTTGTAACAATTGTTTTTTGTGGTTTCCTTTATCAATAGAGTACCAACCAAGCCACCACAGGACATGGTAAAATACTTTATATACGAGGAGTGCCTGCTTGAGCTTTTTAAAATCTGCCCCACCTGCTCAAGTGTCTGCAAGGTGATCACATTTGTAAAAGGAACATTCCTTTCTGTGACCCAGAAGTGCCTCAACCAGAGTTGTTCATACACCAGAGGGATGAAGAGTCAACCACTTCTGGGCAGCTTTCCAGCAGGGAATCTGCACCTATCAGCCGCTGTCTACTACACAATCTGGATGAAAGAAGAGCCTAACAAGGTTTGTAAAAATAATGACATTTAAAAGAGTTTATAAGGCCAGTGCATCACACAGTGCAACAGTGGGGACGTAGGATGCTATTTCTGATTTTACTTTTCAGGTGCTCAATGCAACGCAAGTGAGAACTTTCAGCAGAATAACACATCGAAATCATGTGCACAACTACATTATTCCTTGCGTGCTGCATAAATGGCGATCACACCAGACCGACCTGCTTAAGGGGCTAAAACAGAGCGAAACTGTATGTCTTGGTGGTGATATGAGAGCTGACAGTCCAGGCCATTGTGCAAAGTATGGCTCATACTCCATGATGGACCTCAGCACAAACAAAATTGTTGATATCCAGCTCGTACAGGTAAATGGATTATAAAATTCAAGTGGACAGTATTTGCCAGGAAAACTCTTGTAATATTTTGAGAAATTAAATTTTATCTGATTATGATTCACACAATGAAGTGGGAAGCAGTGTTCGTATGGAAAAGGAAGGGCTTATCCGGAGTCTGGAATTTCTGCAAAAATTTGGGGTCAAAGTAGCTTCCCTGGTGAAAGACCGACAAACCCAGGTTCAAAAGTTTGTCCGGGAACAGAAACCAGAAACAGCAAAATGGACATCTCTTCTTAACCACATCCAGAATGTGCATGTCCATGAAAATGTACCAAGTTACGTATGTAACCATGGTTCCCTGATAGGGAACGAGACGCTGCGTCAGCTGACGCTATGGGGAACGCCTTCAGCGTGACTGCCTCTGAATCTCTGTATCAACTTAGACCAATCTTGATTGTGTTTAACGTCGACACGTGACGTACGCCGGCGGAACCGGAAGGATAAGGGGAGCCGGCTTCACTGTTGTCGTCAGCCTTCTGATCGACTGAAGCAAGCCGCTCACAGGCATGCCGGAAGTATGGCAGCCAGACGCAGCGTCTCATTCCCTATCAGGGAACCATGGTTACATACGTACCCTTTCAAGGGAACTTCAACGCTGCGTCAGCTGACACTATGGGGAACGCTGTACCAACTCCGCCATGCTGAAGGGATGCCTGTCACAAGTGTGAAGCCAGCAGGGCACACTTCGAGACAAGAGAGCCACAGATCCCGGATTATTTAAGCGGTCTAGGCTGTAAAATCTCACAAAGGTGTGAGGCGAGGACCATCCCGCAGCATCGCATATATCAGAGAAGAGGGTTCCCGACCACCAAGCTCTGGAGGTGTGAGGCGAGAATGCCATCGACAGAGCTCTTATCGACAGAGGTGAGGGCAAACCGCGCACCTCGTATGCCGAAACGATAGCCTCAACTATCCACCTGCTAATAGTGTGTTTGGTAGCCGGTCAGCCCTTACGAGGGGGCCCGAAGCATACCAGCAATTGGTCCGAATTGCGCCACTGGGATGTCCACCGGACATAAACTCCAGGGCTCTGACTGGACAAAGCAGTTGCAGCCTACCTTCCTGTTCCGCTGACTCTGAAGGAGGATGGAACGCCTGCAGGACTACTGGCCGGGCCACCTCAGTGGGTACTTTAGGTACATAACACGGCCTGGGATGCAGGATGGCTCTAACTGCGCCTGGAATGATCTCCAGGTTAGCAGGAGCCACCGACAGGGACTGCAGATCTCCCACCCTTGAGAGAAGTCATAGCCAGCAGAAATGCCATCTTTAAGGCCAGACACCTCTCTGATGCATTGTCCAGTGGCTCGAATGGTGCTGTGGTCAATCCATCCAGCGCCACTGTCAGATCCCACAGAGGGACTCTGACTCGAACCGGAGGCCTCATCCTCAAGGTGCCACAAAAGAAACTGTTAACAAAGCGGTGCTTCCCAAGCGAGCAGCCATCCACCAAACTGTGGAATGCTGGGAACGCAGCCACATACACCTTTAGTGTAGTGAGGGAAGAGTCCAGCCGAAAACCGGCTATGGAGGAACTCCAGCACTGAAGCCATCGGGCAGTGAACTGGGTCAAGATGGCGCTCCAGGTACCATGTAGTGAAAATTTTTCACTTGTCCACATACAGTTTCCTCGTGGCGGGGGCTCTAGAGTGTAAGATGGTCTCAACTACCTTGGTAGAGAGACCGGCAGTTCGGAGGTGGTCCCCCTCAGGGGCCAGACCCACAGTTTTAATTTCCCCAACCTCCTGACAGGAATCTCCCACGGGGGGCCGTCCAGGAGGGCTACCACGCCTGAGGGGCGCTGGATACACAAGGGAGAACCAGAGGGGGCAGTGAGTGTTGTCTGAGGATGCGAACAGGTCCACTTGTGCCCTGCCGAATCTCCTCTATATCATCTGCACCGTAAATGGTAAATGGTAAATGGACTGCATTTATATAGCGCTTTCTCTTCCACCTTAGCGGACCAAAGCGCTTTACAGGTTGCCTCTCATTCACCCATTCACACTCAACATTCACACACCGATGACGGTGGAGCTGCCATGCAAGGCGCTGACCTGACCCATCGGGAGCAACTCGGGGGTTCAGTGTCTTGCTCAAGGACACCTCGACATGGGCTGGCGGAAGCCGGGATCGAACCGCCGACTTTCTGATCGGAGGACGACCCGCTCTGCCGCTAAGCCACAGTCGCCGCTCGTCTCGGGGTGCAGTCTCCATTCCCCGGGCCTTGGCCCCTTCTTCGACAGGATGTCTGCTCCCACATTGATACCCAGGTATGAAAAGTGCTCTGAGAGAGAGCAACTTCCCCTGGGACCACAAAAGGGTCTGGCGTGCCAGTCTGCACAGAGGGCGCAACCTCAGACCACCTTGTCGATTTATGTAGGAGACCAGCGCTGTGTTGTCAGAGCGGACAAGCACGTGGGGGCCCCTGAGGTCTGGAAGAAAGTGCCGTAAGGCCAACAAGACCGGTCGCATGTCCAGGCAATTTATGTGCCATAGATGCGGGGTCATCCACAGACCTCGGGCTGTGCGGCCTTCAAAATCGCGACCCATCTGGTGCTGGAGGCGTCCGTCGAAAATGTGTG
>CM022479.1:7275732-7295160 GCA_011952105.1 Coreoperca whiteheadi
GGCCGGTTCCACCACCTCTTCTCGCGATGCGAGGGCTGTGGGAGAAAGTGTGATTATGGGAGAGGGTTGCAGGAGCATAGCATATGTGACTTACGGACATCCTCTTTAACGAGGTCGTCCAGGCCCCTGCACACTTTGTGGCTCATATGAAAGCAGTGGCTGTTCCTGGATTCCTGTGCTCACAATATGAGCGACCTGAGAAATCCGACGCAATTGCTAGCCATGTGTCCAGGTTCAGCTGTCCAGGTTGTGAGGGAACAGCTCTAACACACAGTGACCACCCCGCAATTCCTTTCTTAATCAATCATCTGTTTTCTGCCAACATGTAAGTCACAATCTCCACAGTACTATTCTTCCCCTTACTCAATTTTGTTATTTGAGTAATGTATACAGTCTTGTTGCACAATATATATGGACATAGTCCAGATTTGACATTAAATTGTTACACATACAAACATGTCATTACTCAAAAACTGGTGGACAGCTGTACAAAAAGTCTATGAAATTTATTGAAAGTGTATTGAATACATGTGTATTCTGTACATGGCACATTAACAAACAAGTATGGAATGCTCTGCAGGTAAGTTGTATAATAATCATGTATTCAATATTGTGTAGTAACAGTTTTTTACAAATGGCACATTAACAAACAAGTACTATATATATATAGACTTTTTAAATGGGAGGTTTAAAGCCTGTGTACTCCCCATCTACATCTGGGTACTCCTGGTGAATACGTAGCACAACACAAGAAGGTATGACAACCCTGTTGTGCTTTCCCAAGTATCCCCAGCACCAGGAAGCAAAACATCTGTAGGCCAGGTAGCGAGCACAACTTTAATGACAAAATAAAAACAAAATTTAAAATTAAACTGACATTGTGAAGTTATCAATACCTGGTGTCTTTGTAGAAGAACAGAGTAATTTGTTTGATTGATGCATGAACAAAAACAGCCTTTTTTCTCCTCTTTTTTGGTCACGTGTAACAGAACAGGAACCCAGAAGATGACAGTTTGGTTCATCAACCTGCAATCTGCCTCAAATAATTTATGTATTAATAAACATTTTTTTTCATATGATTGCATAAATAGTCTGACTTGTTTCTTGTTTCCTAAACCTTACTAGTTTAAAAAAGACAGGCATGCCATTTGATCAGCACAAACATAATTTCTACACATTCAACATTATTAATAGAAATAATTTTATTGTCTAACTTACATGGCTCTTTCCTTCATCTCCAATGGCCCATGGTCTGCCTGGTCGGTGTTTAGGGCATTCTGCAGGGAGTAGGGGTTCAAGCAGACAGGCTCAATGCCTGGATGAAGATTCATGCACGTTGGCTCTGCAGGAAGCTCTCCACATTTATTCTGAACCTGTTGGAGTATGTGTTATAAGGTGTTTTAGTGCTAGAGATCTAATACTCTACTAGTTGTGTATTTATACTTTTAATGATCATTGTGAGATAGATTTTCTATTTTTTTTTCTTTACATACAGCATTGATGTCTTTGCAGCAGACGTTCTCTTCATCTGTAGCCATTGTCCTGCATTCTCCACAGGTGCACCTACAGTTTAATTCACAGTGTGACTAAATATATCGTCATATATTTGAGTTGTAAATTCTATATTATTAACAATCATACAGAAACGTTATCTGAAAATGTAAAGAATATTCTGTTTTTCAGCTTTAGAGCATATTCTTTCATAAACCATGATGGCTGTTAGTTTGATGTGACTATAAAGTAGCAAAATACGTTTTATTCTATGTTATTTATTGCTAGCCTAACTTTATTTGGCTAAGTTTATGCTAGTTACATATAGCTACATTGCATAAAATGGAGAGGGAAAAAATCTTTCCATTCTGTTGCAGATCGAGGGGGACGATGTTAGCTATCATAGTTGTCAGTTTCCTCTACGTCTGTTTCTGGCTCTGGAGGCTCAAAAATTTACCTCTTTGTAAAGCCAATTAAGCTGCTAGGAGCATCCATAACCTGTACATACAAATAGAGTTTAGCTCCTGAGATTCTCTGTGGGACAGTAGCGGTGACAGTTGAGTGAGGCGGAGGTCGTGTTCCGTGAGTGGGCGTGGTTTCAGCACAGCCAGCGAACACGCCCCCAGCGTTTGAGAGCAGAGGATACTGCTTATTTTTTCAAGATTTTAATCTCTTATTTTATTTACTTGCCGACTTTTTTGATCATTCAAATTTGGCTGGGTGGTTACTAACATATTTGTCTGTGGTGTGACAAACTCAGAACACATACTTAATTTTGACTTTACAGGGACTTTAAACAAAGGAACTGTTATTAACGTTGCTGAAGCCTGCTTCACTTTGTTACCATCGTAACCAAACTTCATCAGCCTGTTTATGGAGAAAGGGATCCGACACAGGCCAGAGTCGCCCCATGCGACCAACAGCATGCCATGAGACAAGGAAATCAGTGTAGTTTGATCTGGAACTGATTGGCACCGAGCGCTTAGAGAAATGGCAGTGCTTCACCTCACACACTCAAACATGTGCCAACCTCAGGCAGACTCAGGTGGAACAACAGATACTTTTCTGTGACAGTGAGGTTTGATGCTTTAGTTTAATAAGAACAGTTAGGAAATGTAAATAAAAATTAGGATCTCTCATCAGCATAGGTATGACAGCTAAATTACTTCAGGTGATTAATAATTCCTAATAATAATCTCCCATGACTCTCCAAAACGTCTCATTTGCTGAACGGTGCTACAGTTTATTTAATTGTAACTATTATAGTTTGTCCACCAAGTGGTTTCTGTGTTTACCCAAGTTCTAAACGCTAAACCTCTGTGTCAAATGGTCATTCATTCATTCATTCATTATTCATCGCTGTGTTCATATCATTCATTCATGATTGCATTTGTCTGTTCATCTGTGTATCTAGTAGCATCGTTTGTGTAGTCTAGTACTTATTGTCCTGTGTGTAGTTGGTAGTTAAATAAACATTTATAAAGCAGTGATTATCATGTGTTTGTGTCTATGAAGTTTTCCCGTCATTGTGCCAAGACAAGAACTCTGTTGCAACTTCAGTTTGAGACTAAATTGATTATTTATTAATCTATTAATTGATTAATTACTCCTTGTAAAGAAGTGGTGCCCCATGTTAAAAAGAATTTACTGAGTTTAATACTGTTATCTAATATTGTTGGGCCTTGCTTTATCCCAACATCCACATCAGTCCAGTCCAGAAGATGGTCTTCTCTGCAAAGAACAAAGCCTTATTCAGCAGTTCATAAGAGAGCTGTGTCGCTGATTCTGGTGACGAGGAGGAGATCCCAGCAGAAATGGTTGATGCTATCTGTGATAACTCTTTGGCCAAAGACTTCGGTTCATTCTGTGTCACTCTTGCTGAATCTCTCTACATGCATGTTAATGGAATTCCTGAAGGCTATTGCTCTTAGGACTTGTATGGGCTTTCAGACCTTCCAGCACTTTCACAACTCGATCTGAGGAGCCGGCAACTTGCAGACCCAGTCATTCGTGAGGTGGTCCATCATTTGGAGACAGGAGAGAAGGTGTTCCCTGCTGTCAGGCAAGAGCTCCCTGAACTCCCTTTGTTGTTGAGAGAGTTAAATAAACTGGAGTTAAGAGATGGAAATCTCTACAGAAGACGACAGAAGATGGACACACCACCCTTCAGCTGTTCCTGCCTCCTGAGCTACGACCCATGGTTTTTACCAGCCTGCATGATAACATGGGCCATATGGGGATCGAGAGAACTCTAGACCTGATATGTCAGTGCTTCTATTGGATGTCCTCTGATGTGGAACAGAAGATCCACATGATCGATGTGTGTGACGAAAGGCTTTACCAGAAAGGGCTGCTCCATTGGTTAAAATTAAAACAACTCGATCTTTGGAGTTATTGTGTATGGAAATCGCACACCACCCCATACCATCCACAGGGTAAACCAGTTGAAAAGTTTAACCAAACTTTTTTGAACATGTTGGGTAATTTGGAGCATAAACAGAAGCATAAATGGTGGGAAAATGTGAAGCCGCTTGTACATGCATACAATTGCACCCTCAGAGAAGTAACTGGATTCATGCCGTATGAACTTCTGTTTGGAAGATCACCCCGTCTTCCTGTTGATTTAGCCTTTGGTCTGCCAGTTCGAGAGGAAATGTCTATGACACACACCCAGCATTTTAAAGATCTGCCATCACTTCTTGAGAAATGTTACCAACTAGCATCCAAAAATGCACCCAAGTCTGCAGAGCGGAATAAAACAAGATTTGATCGGAGGGTGATAACTATGCAAGTTGAATGCCGAAGATCGGTTTCTGTCCGAAATGTGAAAGTACGAGGAAAACATAAGCTGGCGGCTAAATGGGAGTCTGAAGTTTATGTGGTGTCAGATCCAGGGTATAATGCATTGTGTGGAGTTGGTCTTAAAGGGAATTAGAAGTATATATATTTTATTTTAACCACTTTAATCTTATTTTTGCAGTTTTACATTCAACATTTTTGTCACGTCTACTTGAATTGCATTTTCCTTTTCCATGATCATTTCAGTATTTTATTGTTTCTCACAGATTGATTTCACGTTTTCAGCACTTCAGAGAAGGCCTTTTTTGTTTTCCGTACGAGAGGTACTGGACCAGCTATCCTTTTCTAGGGTCCAATCCGAGCGTCTACCCTGCTTCCTCTGATGCTGCAACCGACCGAATAGCCCTTGTGCGTCAGTTACCATTATCAGGCACGCTCGTTAACGGCAGCTCTTTTCTCCAAAGCACATTTTTCCCTAACGCTTGTCCGAAATTATTTACCCAAATAAATGGAGTATATTTTAACAACAACAAAGGGTGTATGCATAATCTTGGTCTCAAAAGGAAGCCATGACCTGGGAGATTACAATGGAAGTGTCAGGGATTCAAGTATCTATTCTCTGTCAGATAAAATTCATCTGGAACCCAGTAGGGAATTGATTTTTCTACCTCCGCCTAAAAAAACACACCTTATTTATAGTGAAAACACATTGGAATAATAGATAAATAAGCCTAAGCCTTTTAGGAATTAGTAAATGCTGTGCCAAAGTAGATGCTAAAAAAGTGAACCTGAGCAGTTTGACACATGTTTTATCACAGATATTTCCAGGCGGAACCACCAAATGTGCCATTGACCAGGCAGGAAAACTAATTATATTTCACTGATAGATCATTATGGTATTCACAGTTTGGCCATAACGAACACCATGTTCAAGCATAAGGGTTTCCATCAGTGCACGTGGCACCAGGACACCCTAGGTCAGAGGTCGATGATCGACTTTGTGGTTGTTTCATCTGACCTCCGGCCGTATGTCTTGGACACTCGGGTGAAGAGAAGGGCGGAGCTGTCAACTGATCACCACCTGGTGGTGAGTTGGATCCGATGGCGGGGGAGGAAGTTGGACAGACTTGTCAGACCCAAACGGACTGTGAGGGTCTGGTGGGAACGTTTGGCTGAGTCTCCGGTCAGAGAGATCTTCAACTCCCACCTCTGGCAGAGCTTAAACCAGATCCCGAGGGAGGTTGGAGACATTGAGTCCGAGTGGACCATGTTCTCCACCTCTATTGTCCGTGCTGCTGCTCAGAGCTGTGGCTGCAGGGTCGTGGCGGCGATCCCTGAACCTAGTGGTGGACCCCGGAAGTAAGGGATGCTGTCAAGCTGAAGAAGGAGTCCTATCGAGCCTGGTTGGGGGGACTCCGGAGGCAGCTGATGGGTACCGGAGGGCCAAGTGAACTTCAGCCCGGGTGGTTGCGGAGGCAAAAACCTGGGTCAGGGAGGAGTTCGGTGAGGCCATGGAGAAGGACTATCGGTCGGCCTCGAAGAAATTCTGGCAACCGTCTGGCACGTCAGGAGGGGGAAGCAGTGCCCTTCACACACTGATATGGGGCGGCTGTGGCTTGGTGGCAGAGCAGGTCGTCTACCAATCGAAAGGTCAGAGGTTCGATCACGGCTTCCCCCAACCATGTGTCGAAGTATCCTTTAACAAGATACTGAACCCAAATTGCTCCCGAAGCTGCGCCATCGGTGTATGAATGTGTGTGTCTGGGTAAATGTGATATGTAGTGTGAAAGCGCTTTGAGTAGTTCGAAGACTAGAAAGGCGCAATACAAGTACAGTCTATTTACCGTTTACAGTGGGAATGGGAATCTGCTGACTTCGACTGGGGAATTCCTCGGATGGTGGAAGGATTACTTCGAGGATCTCCTCATCTCCTCAACCCCACCATCTTCCATTGCGGAAGCAGAGGCTGAGGGCTCGGTTGTGGACTCGCTGAGAAGCTCCTCTGTGGCAAGGCATGGGGGTTGGTTGAGATCCGCCCTGAGTACCTCAAGTCTCTGGATGTTGTGGGGCTGTCTTGGTTGACACGCCTCTGCAACATCGCGTGGCGGCTGGGGACAGTGTCTCTGGACTGGAAGGGGGTGGTGGTCCCTCTGTTTAAGAAGGGGGACCGGAGGGTGTGTTCCAACTACAGGGGGATCACACTCCTCAGCCTCCCTGGAAAAGTCTATGCCAGGGTACAGGAGAGGAGAATTCGGCCGATAGTCGAACCTCGGATTCAGGAGGAACAATGTGGTTTTCGTCCTGGTCGTGGAACACTTGTCAAGATTGGCTCACAAAGCAGACCCACTCGAGAACCACACAATCACAGAGGGCGGGAACACGAGGGCAAGGTGAGAGTCTGAAACAGACAGAGGTTAGGACTTTCAAAATAAAACTAACAGACAAACAATGGATCATGACAACACTGGACCATCTCTATACCTCACCAGGTTGCTGGAGGGTTCATGGGAGTTTGCCCAAACAGTCCACATGTGCTTTGTGGATCTGGAGAAAGCATTCAACTGTGTCCCTCGCGGTGACCTGTGGGGGGTGCTCTGGGAATATGGGGTCCGGGGCCCTCTGCTAAGGGCTGTCCGGTCCCTATATGACCGGAGCAGGAGTTTGGTTCGCATTGCCGGCAGTAAGTCAGATCTGTTCCCGGTGCATGTTGGACTCCGGCACGGCTACCCTTTGTCACTGGTCCTGTTCATTATTTATATGGACAGGATTTATAGGCGCAGTCGGGGGCTGGAGGGAGTCCGGTTTGGGGACCACAGGATTTCGTCTCTGCTTTTCGCAGATAATGTTGTCCTGCTGGCTTCATCAAATCAGGACCTTCACTAGGATGGTTTGCAGCCGAGTGTGAAGCAAAGTGTTTTGGAGTAACTGCTGGAAGGGAGTCATGGCCAAGGAGAATTCTCGAGACTGCACAGCTGGGCATCATTAAGCACCTGGGTAGTTAGAGCTCCGCTGCCAGATCGTCAGTTTACCATGCGGTAACTTCGTTAGGGCCTCTATAGTAAGTACTAACTCACAACTCACACCAAAACAATCTAGATGGATAAATAGTACTACAGGTAAGAGGATATTTATTTTTGGGGTGAACTGTCCATTTAAAGTGTTGCCAGTGGAGAGATGACTTCTTTCTGACCGTTAACCAATTAAGGCCATTTAAGGCCACATTTTCTGTTCTGCAATTAATTTCCACTCCAAAGATGCACCAGCTGATTTCTGCAAGCTCCTGAATTGAGTGGTGTTGGCTGCATGTTGCCAATTTCCCCAGAAAGGTAAAATCCATTGAGAGGAGATATAAGCCCAAGTCACAGGTTAGAGGGTAGATGTTAGGTTCCTGTGTAAATTTCACATAATTTAAAGCTATTTTCGCTGAGATATGGTGCTGTCCATTTCATATTTATAACCCAAGTTACACCCTCATAGGGTGACAATATAAGAAAGATAAGACCGGGGTGGTGGTCCCCCTGGGTGGGACTGGAGGGTGTGTTCCAACTATAGGGGATCACACTTCTCCAGTACCCTGGAAAAATCTATGCCAGGGTACTGGAGAGGAGGTGGCTTGTCCCCTTCAGGTTGGTGGTGATCTCTTGCCTCAAGTGGAGGAGTTTAAGGATTTTGGGGTCTTGTTCACGAGTGAGGAAAGGACGGAGCGGGAGATCGACAGGCGGATCGGTGCATCCTCTGCAGTGACGCGGTCGATGTACAGGTCTGTCGTGGTAAAGAAAGAGCTGAGCTACAAGGCGAAGCTCTCTATTTACCAGTCAATCTACGTTCCTACTCTCACCTGTGTTCATGAGCTTTGGGTCATGTAGAGCCGCTGCTTCTCCACATCGAGAGGAGTCAGCTGAGGTGGCTCGGGCATCTGTTCCGGATGCCTCCTGGACGCCTCCCTGGGGAGGTGTTCCGGGCATGTCCAACCGGGAGGAGGCCCCGGGGAAGACCTAGGACACGCTGGAGGGACTATGTCTCTTGGCTGGCCTGGGAACGCTTCGGTATTCCCCTGGAAGAGCTGGAGGAAGTGTCTGGGGAGAAGGAAATCTGGGTTTCTCTGCTCAGACTGCCCTCGCGCCCTGGCCCCGGATAAGCAGTAGAAGATGGATGGATGGATCATTATGGTAATTCATTCCATCAAATACAACTGTTTTTGAGTCATTTTGAAATTGTAATCCGTTTTTTCTATTTGTATCTCTTCCCTCATCATGTCATTGTCTACGTCAAGTGCCACAAGACTTTTTGAAGTACTCAGGGTCTATGCAGTTGCACTGTCAGCATCTGTTCCGTTATTCTCACCACTGCTAGGGACCATTTGTTTCTGCCGTTTAGGGGGATGGATAAGGTGCTCAGGGAACTGGAAAGTCTTCCCCTCATTCCAAGCGAATAACTATGGCCCAGCAGCTTGCCATTGGGGAAATGCCAAATGCACACCATAGAGTTGCAGTTTGGGGTGACGTTTTCACTCCTGTAAAAAACAAAAAAAGAAATTGAATATCATTACTTAAATAATTTTTCATGTGCACTACAATGACAGTAAAGAAGTCATTGGCAACGATTCTTGTCTACAAGTGTTGTTTATTTGTTTATGGTTTTGTGTACGTGTGTACACTTCACTCTGTCACTCGACACCGTCCAAAATTTGCTCCCTCTTTCTCAATGACATACACATTGGCAACTTACATGATGAGTATCGTGTGGATGGATAAGGAGGTAGGGCAGTAGGAAGTAAAAACACACACAAATAAAATGACTGAACCATGATTCTGAAGTTTGATGGAGCCTGATGGAAGCAAATTCATACTTTATTGTCATTCTTCCACAGAGTATACAGTTGAACGCAATTTTGTTTCATACGGACCAACATGCATAAACAATGTAAAAAAAACAACAACAATGACATACTTGCCTGTTAGTGTACTAATTCTGCTATGTTGTTGATCGCATATTTTAGAATTTAATTTCACTGTAAATTCTGAGCGCTGTGCTTCAGAAGTTTTAAATTTTTGGGAGGGAGAAGCCATTTTTGTGTAACATATATATTTTTTTATTCTTCAGTTAGTAGGTGTAGATTAGAAACCTATCATGCTGTCATGCTGCTGGTCATCCTTGGAAGTGGGTAGTCTCTATAATGTATGTTATGTGAAGGTTCCTCTAGGGACATAACTATTGAGTTGTATGACTTATTGAATGTAGATAAGAGCACAATGGTGTTAGTCAGGAAGAAAGTACCTAAAGCTAGAATTCATGGTAAGTTTATTAATCAGTCTGTCTGAGCTTTTTTTTGTCACAGGAAAACGTCCCTAGTGTCAGATGCGAAACTCATAAATAAACTACAAACAAGTACGAGTGTACAGAAGCAGCAACCATACACAGTAACATACAGTACATATAATTTATATGCTCAATATGCAAAAGCCTTACTTTTCTTGTGTAGGCAAGACAACAAATACAATACAGGGCGGCTGTGGCTTGGTGGCAGAGCGTGCCGTCTACCAATCGGAAGGTCGGCGGTTTAATCCCGGCTTCCCCCATCCATGTGTCAAAGTATGCATCTTGCCCAGTGGGATGTAGCTTTATGTTGGATTGAGACTGTTTGTCAAACTAAAAACCAATCCGCTGAGTAACTCTTTTCTGGAGAAATTTAATTCCAGGTAATACCTTTATCTTATTGTTTGCACTAAAAATGGGATGTATCTACCCACATGTTCCAACATTCACAGCAAACTACAGAATAATACACTCGATCAATATACTTCTTGATTACAGATTTCTCCCGGGAACTGTGCTCACCATATATTGTTAAATTGATCGTTAACGTCACACCCGTGTTGCTTATGTCCCAGAGGTAGAAAGAAAAATGAAACTGTGGAGATGAAGTGAGAGAGTAAGAGAGAGAGGAGCTTAAGGGGCATAAAAGAAAAATAGTATAAGGAAAAAGAGAGAGCTATTCAGAGGTGTGAAGTGGCTGAGTGTAATGGTAATCTATATGCTACCACAATGATGGCAGGAATGGGCAGTCATTGAATATCATAACATGGCAGAGGTGTAGCAGCAAATCCACTTTTCCTTTGTTTCTGCCATCCGTCCACCCATCTTTCCATCTGTCTATTAGAAGGGAGGGGTTGGCAGTCCTGAGACAGTATATTGATGCCTGTCAGTGACGAGGAAAGAGAAGAGGAAGGATGCAAGGTGTGGAAAAGAGCTATGGTGATGGACGGCTTAATACAGAAGAAAAGGGGCCAGAGTGGTGCGGAAAAGTGGAGCAGATTATAACGTATGTGTGTGTGTGCTCTTGTACAGATATCCTGATGCAGTACCTCATACACACCTGGTACTAACATGTGAACTAATCTGGATGCATAGTATGGATAGTCAGTCAGTCAGTCATTTTCTACCGCTTGTTCCCGTTCGGGGTCGCGGGTGACTGGAGCCTATCCCAGTGGCTTCGGGCCTTAGGTAGGGTACACCCTGGACAGTGGCCAACTCGTCGCAGGGCTAGTATGGATAGTTACATATGATAATAGGACCTTGCATTGACAATTGATTAATAAGAGTTCTTGATCTCGATTTTGATTGTGATCAGATCTCAATGTTTAAATGGCATAGGGTGAGCTGGCAGACTTGTCAGCAAACATGATACATCTCAGGTTGAGGGAAGCGATGTGAGATACTCTAGCCTCTTGGTAACTAGCAACGTTATTCAAAGCCCTGTCACACAAGCATTTAATAGAGTGAAATTATGCACCAATTTCAATGGAATTTCTGCAATCAGTGGATTTCTTTGAAGTGAATCCAAATCTTTTGCATTGATTTTAACTTTGGTGGACTTTGACATTAATATTTGCACTCGTGACAGTGCTGACCTTTGAGGGAACAGAGACCCGGATGGTCCAAAATGGAGGAAGGTATCCAGATGTGGTCTGAACGAACGGTGCAAGGCACCTTTGTACACCCATGGGTTTTTCCTTTTACATATAAGTTATACAGATGCAGATGCCAGATGTAAATGTGGTCCAAGGTGAGGGAAAGCTGTCAAAGACACTTTTCCTGAGGCCTGTACTACGAAACAAGTTCAACATACCCAGGATATCTTTTTGTTATCTGGCTTCACTAAGCCTAACAACCGCAATCATGCAACGGTGGTTATCAACTCGGTAAGTCAACCCAGGTTTTCCCAATCAAGACATGAGTGTGTTCCCATTAAATGGGGCAGTGTTTGCATATGACCAATTGCAAATATGAACAAGTCTACTGGCAGCAGAGTGGCAAATTTTACAAACGAAGACCAAATTATTATATTAGACAAATAAGAAATTAAAAACATAATCCAGGCTAAAAGCAACATTGCTGCAGGAAAAACAACTAGCCAAAAATTGCTTGTGATGACTGTGCGAATGCATAAGTTAATAGGTTTATAATATCACTACCCCGTTATGAGGGCATGAGTGCATCTGACTATTATTACATTTGTTTATTCCATTAAATTAACGTGTTGCTTAGATGTATTCTTATGGTGTGTATGATAATTTAGCCTTATTCTTTTAGCTGCAACCCCGTCCATATAAAACATATTCAAAGTGGTATGTAGGCTTACTTTCATATCTTACAAGGCTTTATTTCTTCAATCAGTCTCTGTTGTAGGATGATATTGGTATAAAAAAGCACAATGAAATGGCTTTGACATTGCTTGCAGCCAACAGGAAAAATAGACCTGACCTGACCTAGTCTTGCAAGCAGGTATTAATAGGGTCCAAGTCACAATATGGCCCGAGGAGGAAATGCAAGTCGGACCTGCAGTACCACGAGCACAATGGAAGTCGCAGGTGGAGATCAACACAGAGATTGGAAAATATTCAGTTCAGAAACAGTAGTTTGAAAAAAAATATTTTAGCATATTTCATTATTTTACAACAACCTAGTGGCCGATTGGTGCCAAATTTTGCACGGAGGGGCATGGGAAAGTACTGGCCCAAGTTTCGTGTTATTTCGTGTTACTTCCTGTTTTACGGCAACCTTTAGGAAGTTGTTCTTTTATAAGTTGCAAATTTTTTGGTGTATCAAACATTTTTCATAACAACTTTTCATCATGAGGGTCCATAGATTATTTGTGTAAAGTTTCATGCAGATCAGAATCAATGCCTAGGTGAGTTTGAAAAAGTGAGCTTTAATGAACAGAGGTGAAGGCAGCCCACACACCTCATAAGCCTTAGAAATAGCCTCAATAATTCACTTTCTTAAAGTCTGCTTGGTAGCCGGTGTTGGGATTTACAGTTTTTCTCGATTGCTTAAACACTTTAACCAGGCTTTTGAACAAAAATTTCAAAACCATAACTCCATTTATCAAAAAGCACACCCATTTCCCTAAACTATAAACATTATACCCCTGTTTTGACACATGAATCAGATTTGTTGAACTGTCACTGCAAAACTCGCAAAGTTAATTAAATAGTTCTGTACTTCGCTAAGCAGCTGTTAAGTCAACATGCTATGCTATGCTCAGTGGTTACCAGTGCTTGGAGATGAAGAGAGGTTGCTTTGATACGTTGCTTATCTGTTGGCCAAATGAATAAACTCATCCGTTGAGTCCCAACACTGAAGCATACCACCAGCTGGTCAGATTTTCTCCACTGAGATGTCTTCCTGACATAAGTTTCAAGGGCCCTGCAGAGCAGAAGCCGGAGAACCCGGAGCGAACCCACGGTAACACGGGGAGGACACCCAGAGAGATTGTGTGATGTTGGTGACGTCATAGTCATTTTCATCTGTAGTCCTGCGCCTCACAGACAATCAAAGCCTGTAAAGTTGGGGTCAACTGAGAGCTTGCTTTAGTTTCAGTTCATATCTAGGTGTGAACAAAACAGCTGTTTGCATGTGGGCTCAGGCTTTTTCTTGGCAACAAGCCAAGATTTCTTCATCCCACATGGCAGTGATGTCGAGCTAGACTAAGTTTAGCCAAGGCCCAAGTGTACATAATCCGGTCTCGGGTACAGAATGGCCTTCACTGCACCTGGAGCGAACTCCAGACATGAAGGAGCCACTGACAATGCCTATAAAACCACCAGCGGTGCATGGAAGGCAGCTACTGCTGCCACATACTTTTAAGATCTTGTTGCTGTTTGGTTTAAATATGAGAACCTCTCAACAACCACCTGTTAAGGTTTGGTTCAAACGGTTTGACTCAAAATGCAAGACTCTGGAGGTGAGTAGTAATGGTTTCAAGGTTATTTATTTACTGAGGTAAAGAAGGTTGAAGTGGGGGTTCTGGGGCTCCGGGATGGGGGAGAGGCTGGTCGTGAGGTGTGGTAGAGAGGCTGGAGCGTGACGTAGGTCGTGGGGGTGCTGGCTGTATGGTGTGGCATGGATCATGGAAAAGCGAGCTGTATGGTGTAGCGTATCCTGAACATAATAAAGTCATAAGTTAATAGATGATAAAAAAGGACTTGAATCTCCTTATCTTAATTTGGAAGCTGGCTGCGTGGTTACCACAGAGGCAAACTGAAGATCTGGCGAAGTCTGATGTGACGAGCCGGTTTATATATCTTGCAGAGTCTTGACGACGATGAAGATCAGGTGTGCAGCATGAGAGCCAGTGGGTGATGATTGTAGAGAACCTAGGGCAGAGACACCACACCCAGAGCAGGCACACACAACCACAGAGACACAAACACAGGGAATATGACAGAGTGTCAGATCCCGGTAAATCCCCGTACAGGAGGTACTGGACCAGCTTTCCGTTTCTAGGATCCGATCCTCAGACTCTCAAAGTATTACCCTAAAGAATTGAATAAGGACTGTTTAGGCTGGTGGCGAGGAGACACACCTAGCTTCTAACTGCCTACATCCGAGCGTCTAACCTGCTTCCTCTGATGTGGCAACCGACCAAATAGCCCTTGTGCGTCAGTTACATTATCAGTCGCGCTCGTTAACAGCAGCTCCCCTCTAAATAGACTGGGAACTGTTAATTTGATTGGCTAGAGTAACCTGTCAGTTTTAATTAACTCATAATCAATCTCACACACATACTTTAACTATAATTTGGTTATTTATTGCAATAAGCTTTTGCAAGGGCAGTGGTAAACAACTCAATTCACATTTCAGACTTCAATTAAATCATTCGAATTAATCATAAAATAAATCATAAAATATATCATAAAAACAATAAATCAGCTGAGTTTAAATTCAATAGTTACCTGCTTTTAGGTGAGGGAGCGAGTAGTTTCTCTTGGCCTGAGCAATCCCACTCTTCCTGCAGAGGACCAAGTCTCTGATGAACAATACACAGCTCCGTCCAAAGCTCACAAGAATGTTCTCAGTATCTCACGTCCATGTCCACAGAGTAAGAAAAAAGGATCTTCAGTCCAAATATTGGATTCTCTGTCATCATAATGGTTAATCCTTTTCGTGCTGAAATTCTCTATTGGTGACAAAGTTCTCAAAGTTCTTTTTCGTAGATGTAGTGGCTCACGTATTCCTTCACAAGATGTATTCCGAAGATGAGGCACAAGAATGTAAGCTCAAATTTCTCTCTTCGACATCACTTACATCCTATGGAGAGACTCACTTGTCGCTGTTGGCACACACTGCTTCGCTTATTACCTTATTTGGCGATATGGAGAAACTATCAAACTGCCCAACATTCACCTCTGACCCACGCCTCCCAACTAGGCTCTCAGTGCTTCAATCTTCACATATTTAATAATCTCCGTTCTGGTAACTACATTCATTTTGTTATCAAAATATTCTTACCAACCTTTCTTCATGAGTAATGTTGGTTATATACCCTGCTAGTAATAGTAATTTTAACATCATTTATTGTGATGTATAATTCACATCAGGATTTTATATGTAATTTACTCTTGATTACTCCTAGTAAGCAAAGCGGGGGAATAATGATCTCAGCACATTTGACAAGAGACACCAGGGAGGGAAAATACCATGCCACATGAGGGAAACTAACTAAAACCATGATACCACCACCTTCACTACTTCAGTTAAATAAAAAAGAAACTTCACAGTTGTAGCCAATGACTGCAGAAAACCCAAATTAAACATCAATCATCACTTTCGAACTTTATGTACCCTGTATTTATGTTTAAGAACAGGTAGACGTTTCTGGGACAAAGTTTTTATAAAAAGAGAAAACAGAGAAGCTGGGAAATGGGTGCAATGAAGAAAGGTAAGGTGTAAAAGAGTCAGAAGACTTGGGAGGCAACCTGACCTGAGATGCTTGAGGAAGGATAATGGTGATTCTGAATGTAAAGGTAAACTGGAGCTCAAACCAGGTGAAAGAGGGCAGAGGAAAACAAAGAAGGATAGAGAGAACAGGCAGCAACATACTGTCTGAGTTTACTTGTAGTGGGGAAGATAGAAAGTAATACGCACATCAACATGCACACACACACGATACCTGTCTGTTGTTGGCTTGTTTGTATGTTGGGTCATGCTGACTGAGTGCTGCAGGTGTTATTTACCCATGCCTGTATGGCCTGGCATTACGCCATGAAAAAAAACACTGATGGGCTGGTTTCAAAGAGCCATACCTCCTCTTTCAGCATCAAAAAGTGCACTTAGGAGCCTCTGTAATTTCCCATCTTTCCTCAGCTCAGGTTGGGTTATACTATGATGAGCAATAGCTTCTCTCTCTCTTTTTCAGTCTCATCCTTTATCCAGCTGCCAGTCTTTCAACCTCGCCTCTCCTCTCCTCCAACATCAGTCTATGTCTGGCCTGGCTGTTTCACATGCTACACTGAAGCTTGTGGCATTAATAATAAACCTTGACTTTTCAACAAAAAAAACCCACTTTAAACTCAGTATGCTCCTGGTGGAGATTTGGGTGTAAAAGGAATTTTTTGCAAATATGCATTAGATTAAGGTGTAAATGTGCTGTAGAAGTATTGAACATGTAGTCATTCAAAGCACCTCTGTAGGTGCATTTGGGCACATTAAAAACAAGGTGACCACTATGATTACATACATTAGATAATTATTTGACTGTTGATCTAAGCTGCAAGGCCATAGCCTGGATATTACTGAGGTTAAGGGAGTCCAAGTTCCCCAGTGTAACCCTACCTCCCTTATAATATTTTGACAAGACACCAAAAAGAAAATTGTAAAATTGTCCAAATATTTGGATTCTTCACATTTTATTCAGATACCTGTTCATTTATATCTTAATTTTTTTCATGGCCTTATGAAAGTACATTTTGAATAAAGATACCGAGTCTAAAACAATTCTGGAATCAGTCTGTAAAATACCCACCATGTATAAGTTTCAATTGCACAGTGGTAGCTCCACTCACAGGTTCCTAAAATCGCTGTAGGAAACTGTCACGGTTCATGGATTCCCTGTTTCACTCTTGGGGGCGTGTCGAAGGTAGGTGAGGGCGGAGCCTGGGATTGGCTCATCACGCACCTGTGGCTGGTCGCCCGTGCCAGCTGCAACTCATCACCTTCACCCTATTTAGTCTCTCTGTTCTCTCTTGTCGTTGTCAGAGCGTTGTTGGATGTTCCCCTTGTGTCGCCGCGTTGGTTGTCGTTTCCCCCTTCCGTGAAACGCTGGATCCCCTCCCGGATTGCCTGCACCGATATCCCGAGTCACAGCCTGCCCGGGTCGCCAACAGAGCCTCTCTCACGGCTCCGTCTTATCCGGACTTTATCCGTGTTCTGAGTCTTGTCTTTCTGTGACACTTCTGTCAATAAAGACTGAGTTACTTGCTATTGAATCCCGCCTCTGTGAATGCGTTACAGAACGCTCTGACCATCATGGATTCAGCGAGTATCAACGCCATACTGACCAGCAGTAATGAAAGACTGGACCAGCAGGAGGTGAACTTAACTGCCACAGGACAGGCAGTGCACACCTTGGTGGCACGGGTGGCCGAGCTGACCCAACAAATGCAACAACTCGTCGGTCCCACTGGGCCCGACCCACCGCCGATTCCCCACACACCATCCGCACTGCGGCAACCGGAACCACGTCTGCCCACACCTGAGAGCTATGCCGGTGAGAGCAATTACTGCAGAGCCTTCCTTACCAAGTGTTCCTTGTTTTTCGCTCTTCAACCGCAGACTTTCAACACGGAGAGATCCAAGGTGGCATTCGTCCTCACCCTACTCTCCGGACGAGCCGCACTTTGGGGAACGGCGGTGTGGGAAAACCAACATCCTTGCTGCTCCTCGTTCCAGACGCTAGCGGCGGAGATGGGAAGGGTGTTTGACCGAGCGGTGACCGGAAGAGAAGCGGCACGTCAACTCGCAGAACTCCGTCAAGGTAGCTGCTCGGTCTCGGATTATTCCATCGAGTTCCGCACCCTGGCAGCCGAGTGCAAGTGGAACGAGGAGGCACAGTGGGACATGTTCCTGCATGGGCTGGCTGACCGCATCCAGAAGGAGATTTTTACAATCGACCTTCCGGAGAAGATTGACGGTCTGATCGAACTTGCGTTGAGGGTGGACGCCCGTCTGAGTCGGCTGAAGTCCAGGATGGAGTTTCAGCACGGGAGTGTCGAATGCCCTCAGGCCAGCGCTACGGGTGCGGTCAGCCACACCTTCGACCCGGAGCCCATGCAGGTGGGTCGAGCTCGGCTCTCCCGGGAGGAGAGGGCGAGACGAAGATCCCGTGGTCTTTGCCTTTACTGCGGCGGGACCGGACACCTGCTAGACTCCCGGCGGTAAGGAGAAGGCTACTGTCGGGCGGGATCTCCGTGGAAAAGACCTCATCCTCCACTCTCCTCCCGGTGAGATTGCTGTGGGCAGCTCAGGATTATTCCAGCCTTGCCCTCCTCGACTCGGGAGCGGAGGGTAGCTTCATTGACTCTGCCCTTGCTCATAAACTCAACCTACCCACCATTGCACTCCAGAACACCATTTCTGTCAACGCACTTAACGGACAAGTACTCCCTGACATTTCATTCACTACTGAACCACTTACACTGATCACTTCCAGCAACCACACTGAACTCATTTCATTCTTCATCCTGGACTCCCCTTTGGCTCCCATTGTCCTCGGTCACCCTTGGCTGGAGTTACACAACCCAAGGGTTGACTGGGGACAAAACTCTGTCTGGGTGGAGTGATAAGTGTTATGAGTCTTGTTTGGTGTCTGCTTGTTCGTCGGTGTCTCGTTCGGTTTTTCAGAGTGAGACGGGGAATCTGTCTAACGTGCCTCCGGAGTACCTCGACCTGAAGGAAGTGTTCAGTAAGTCCCGAGCTGCTTCTCTTCCTCCGCATCGTCCCTATGACTGTGCTATAGATTTACTCCCAGGTAAGTCTCCGCCTAAGGGCAAGCTTTACTCTCTTTCTATTCCAGAGAGGGAGGCCATGGAGAAATATATTTCTGATTCTCTAGCCTCCAAATTCATCCGCCCTTCCTCTTCTCCAGCGGGGGCGGGGTTCTTCTTCGTGGGGAAGAAGGATGGTTCTCTGCGACCTTGTATAGATTACCGAGGGCTGAATAACATCACGGTAAAGAATACCTATCCTTTGCCGTTGATATCTTCAGCTTTCGAGAGGTTACAGGGAGCGTCCGTCTTCACGAAGTTGGACTTACGTAACGCTTATCATTTGGTTCGCATCAGGGAGGGGGATGAATGGAAAACCGCATTTAACACCCCCAGGGGGCATTTTGAATATTTGGTGATGCCATTCGGGCTATCCAACTCCCCAGCGGTTTTCCAGGCACTCGTCAATGATGTGTTGAGAGACATGGTCGACCAGTTCATATGTCTACCTGGATGACATTTTGATTTTTTCTTCGTCTCTCCAGGAAAATGTTCCACACGTCAGACGAGTGCTTCAGAGGTTGCTAGAGAATGGGCTTTTTGTCAAGGCGGAGAAATGCGCTTTTCATGCACAGTCTGTTCCTTTTTTAGGGTACATCGTGTCATCGGAGGGTATGCGCATGGATCCCGACAAGGTTAAGGCTGTGATGGATTGGCCAAGTCCGGATTCCCGTAAGGCCCTGCAGAGGTTTCTGGGGTTTGCCAATTTCTATCGGCGATTTATTCACAATTTCAGCCAACTAGCCGCACCTCTGACTGCCTTGACCTCTCCCAGAACGACGTTCAGGTGGTCCGATACAGCCGAGGCTGT
>CM022479.1:7295421-7317045 GCA_011952105.1 Coreoperca whiteheadi
CGTGGACCGATTCTCGAAGGCGGCAAATTTCATTCCCTTGCCCTAGTTACCTTCAGCCAAGGAGACAGCGGTATCTGTTATAGATCACGTCTTTCGGTTACATGGCCTCCCGATGGACGTGGTCTCCGACAGAGGTTCCCAATTCGTGTCCAAATTCTGGCAGGAGTTTTGTAAATTACTAGGAGCCACGGTTAGTCTGTCTTCGGGTTATCATCCCCAAAGCAACGGTCAATCAGGATCTGGAAAGGGTGTTGCGATGTTTGACCTCCAAGAATCCTTCATCCTGGAGCCAACAACTTTCTATGGTTGAGTACGCTCATAACTCGTTACCAGTGTCTGCTACGGGCCTTTCGCCATTTGAGTGTAGTTTAGGTTACCAGCCACCTATTTTTCCTAGTCTGGATTCCAAGGTCGCGGTCCCCTCTGTTCACGCCTTTATCCAGAGGTGTCATCGCACATGGACCAGAGCCCGTGAGACTCTGCTCCAGGTGGGAGCACGCACCAAGGCTAAGGCCGATCGCCACCGGTCTAAGCCTCCCGTTTACGTCGTGGGTCAAGGAGTGTGGCTTTCTACTAAGAACATTCCACTTCGCGCCGTATCTAATAAACTTGCTCCCAAATTTATCGGCCCGTTCACTGTCACCAAGATCATTAGTCCGGTGACATTCCGCCTCAAACTTCCTCCGGCGTACAGGAGGATTCATCCCGCCTTCCATGTATCTAGAATCAAGCCTGTTTTTCACTCCCACCTTAATCCGCCAGTCCCGGTTCCCCCACCGCCACGACTTGTAGATGGGGAACCAACGTATTCGGTTAATCGCATTCTGGATTCTAGACGGCGGGGACGCGGTTTCCAGTACTTGGTGGACTGGGAGGGTTATGGTCCGGAGGAGAGAAGTTGGGTTCCTGCTAGGGACATTCTGGATCACTCCCTTATTGATGATTACAATCAACAGGTAAGGTCGGCTGGGAGCGTCAGGGGACGCTCCTAGGGGGAGGGGTACTGTCACAGTTTATGGATTCCCTGTTTCACTGTTGGGGGCGTGTCGAAGGTAGGTGAGGGCGGAGCCTTTGGATTGGCTCATCACGCACCTGTGGCTAGTCGCCCGTGCCAGCTGCAACTCATCACCTTCACCCTATTTAGTCTCTCTGTTCTCTCTTGTCTTTGTCAGAGCGTTGTTGGATGTTCCCCTTCTGTCTCCGCGTCGGTTGTCGTTTCCCCCTTCCGTGAAACGCTGGATTGCCTGCACCGATCTCCCGAGTCACAGCCTGCCCGGGTCGCCAACAGAGCCTCTCTCACGGCTCCATCTTATCCGGACTTTATCCGTGTTCTGAGTCTTGTCTTTCTGTGACACTTCTGTCAATAAAGACTGAGTTACTTGCTATTGAATCCCGCCTCTGTGAATGCGTTACAGAAACTCTCTCTGACTGGTGTTTATCTTCCTCCAGCACATTCTTTGACATTTTAGCTAACCCTTTAATTCATCTGGACTCCTGCCAGGGACTATTTGACCACTTACCTTTTGGAAAGCATTATAAAAACCCTTAATAAATGATTTATTGATGTTCATAATTGCAGCTAATTTTAACTCTTTTGCTGTAGGCTGTTTTTAGCAAAAAACTCAGCAGATAGACGAATTTAGCAACTAGCTGGTGAACATAGTGATGCATTTAGTTGCTAACGGATATTTCCTTCAGGAGTTGGTAAAGAGACTAAAACAAAGCCAGAAGACTGAATATTAGACTTAGAGTCTTCATGTGGTTATAAACACAACTCCAAATGAAAGCTACGTTTGCTCTGTGTTTGCTGGATGTTCAAATAGGTAACTATTTGCTAACATGTCTGTCGCAACAACTTTATAAAAACGTTTTAAGCTTGTTCTGCTGCTATTGTTACCACACACCTTCCATAAATAGGCTCAGATGTGTAAATAGGCAACTGTTTGCTAACATGTTCACCATAACAACTTTACAAGGTCATAATATACATGTAAATGTTGTTTACGTGTTCTTCTGCGCCTAAGTGACCAAAAAACATAGAAGTAAAATCAAATGCTGCTTTAATGACTTTATCAACATTTGAAGCTTCCGAATTGACCATTTATGGGAATGTTAGATCAATTAACCTTTTTAATGACTTACTAACATTTATAACAGGTAAAGAGCTACCTAAAAGCATGTGTCATAGTTGGGAAGGATAAACACCAGCCAAAGGAATTTCACACAAACGTTATTCTTATCAATGTTTGTAACTTATAAAACATTAGTAAATGACATGGAAATGCCATATTGGAAGGCAGTAAACAACAACAGTCAATTTCAGACACTTTAATTGCTTTATGTTAAGAGTATTTTATCCACCATATCAACATAAGCATTTCCTTGGTAGGATAGTTCTAGCATATTAGAAAACTGACCTGGGGGGCTTAGGGGAATTAGAACTGACATTTGAAGCTTTCCCCACCCTAATTTTGATCCTTTTGTGCATTTTTTTTAGTCCACTCTCTTTCCCTCAAAAGTCTATTTTTTTTCAGTCATAATTTTTTGTGTTCTGATGAAGAGACATCTACTTTAAATAACATTTGATTAAGTTTCTATCTTAATTTAAAGTCTGCTTTTAGGCACTCAAAGAAGTAGTATCTTTACAGGATCCTAATTGTAATTGTTTTATTTTAATGTTTATCAAGGTCAAAGATGCATGACACATTAACTGTGCGCTTCATTTTGTATTTCTTTCTCTGCTTAAATTTTATTAAGCCGCAAATAAATCCCACTGTCCGTGATGGACAGTTTGTGTGGATGAATAAATGCCCCACGCTGATGGCAGCCAAAGAATGGCGAGACGTACTGCTTTAATTTACATTTACCCTGTGCTGTTTGCTTATTCCGGAGATGCTTATGTTAATGAGAAACAAAGTAATGAAAGGCTGAAGGCTGACCATAGGAACTCCCGTGGCGCGGGGGCGCTTTCTCTCGAGCAGAGGAAGAGACCAGATATTATCTGATAATATGCCAATCTGTTGGTTCTGGCCACTGAACTGGGATGCTTAGAGAGGCTGGGCGTCTCTCAAGACACTGTGAGCAATATCCAGGGCAACAGAGCCCAATCTACCAGAGCATTTTACTCAGCAAAATCGACAGCTTTTCAGCTTTGGTGTGTAGAAAAGAGCCTGGTTCCCACATGTGTTGAGGAGCATATGGAGCTGCAGACCAGGAGATTCAGGAGCTCCCTTGTTCCTGAGTGGGATTTTGTGCTGGTTTTACGCCCGCTGATTAAAGCCCCCTTTGAAACTCTGGATCAGGTTCCACTTAAGTTTCTATCAGTTTCTATCTTTCATTTTGGCCATGATTTCTCCTCTGGGATGGATCCTCCAGAGAGCATCAGAGCACACTCCACCAGAGGGATTTTATATTCCAAAGCTTTGCACAGAGGAATGACAGTGAAATACATTTGCAATTGTTGAGATACGCCGATCTCCCTCCGGGTTCGTTGATGAGAAGGGATCCACCTGAGACCTACCAATGTCTTTCAAGCAGTATTTATTTCCACACAAACAAACAATACAGACATATCTGGGGAAGCAAACAACACAGATATGTCTGGAGACACAACCTACAGCGCGTACCATCTTAACGCCACGACTCCCCCAGTTGTGTCCAAAGTTAAAGGCACAACGCAGTCGGTTATATATGTTAAAGCCACACCCTGTCCAACACTCAGTAACTTTTATGGCTCTTTGTCTCCATACATTCCTGTTAACATCTGACCTTGGTTTGGCCTTTGCCCCACATCCTTTTCCTCTTTCCTATGCATCTGGTTTCCCTCAGGATCCAGTTACTGTGACTGGTAAACAATGGTTAACAAAGGACACACATGGTATATAGATAAGTAAAATACCTTGCCTCACAGGGTGTGTATATAAGCCCCTTAATTCCTACACAACATATCTTTTTATTTATCACACTTTAACACATTTTGGGTTTATCATATCCACACAATGCAGCTTCAAGGTCTTCCCCCTGTTCTTTAATTTGCTTCTATCTGCGGGATGTCTCCTGTTTTCCTATGAATCACTCTGTACTGAGTGTTTTGTCAGAGTGATTGTTTTCAAGGAATGCGCTCTCCCTCCTGCCTGTCGGTGCATGGATGGCTGTCTCTGTCCCTACTCTGTTCCTTGCTGTTACAGGGCATAACCTTCATCTCCACTTTCTTACAGCAGTAGGCTTTATTTATACTCCGGTGCTGCAGATTCTGGATCTATGACTGCAAGGCACCTGTTCCTGCTAACTGCTACCACAATTATTATTATTAGTCTTATTACTATTATTGTCATTATTATTCCTAGTTTAGTAATATGGGGTGCACGGTGGCAGAGCAGTTAGCGGTTAATCCCGGACCAGACCACGATCTCTCTGGGTGGAGTCTGCATGTCCTCCCCGTGTTACCGTGGGTTTTCTCCGGGTTCTCCGGCTTCCTCCCACCGTCCAAAGACATGCATGTTTAGGTGAATTGGTGACTCTAAATTGTCCCTAGTGGATGAATGAGAGTGAATGGTTGTTTGTCTGTCTGTCTCTGTGTCAGCCCTGCGACGAGTTGGCCACTGTCCAGGGTGTACCCCGCCTAAGGCCCAAAGCCACTGGGATAGGCTCCAGTTACCCGTGACCCCCAACGGGAACAAGCGGTAGAAAATGACTGACTGACTGAGTAATATTAATATTACTACTACCATTCATCCATCCATCTTCTTCAGCTTATCCGGGGCTGGTTCATGGGGGCAGCAGTCTAAGCAGGGGCGTCCCTGCAGACTTCCCTCTCCCCAGACACTTCCTCACTACCATTACATTATTATTTTAAAATTCTTTGTGGAATTTGCATTAGGCTACTGTGTGCTTTTACCTCCTGCTCTCTCTCTCAACCCAACTGGCAGCGGCAGATGGCCGCCCACCCTGAGTCTGGTTCTGCTCATGGTTTCTGCCTCTTAAAAGGAGGTTTTTCATTGCCACTGTAGCCAAGTGTTTGCTCATGGTGGGAATTGTTGGGTCTCTGTAAATAATATAAGTTTAGGAGCTATTTTCTGACAAATTCAGACCGATCCACATTGAAAAGGCTCCACTGTCCATTGAAGAGTGTCAGTTGGGCGACATCCCTAGGTGTCTCAGTTCGTTAAGGGTGAATACTGTCTGTGTCCAGGGAGGATGCTGAGAGCTCCTCCATGGGATCTCCCTTTGTTGCTAAGATTGCTGCCTCAACCCTCTTATAAGCCTATGGAGCATTTAGACCATAGGTCCCTCTCTCATAAGTGCACATTGCCAAGTGTTCCTCTTGGCAATGTGCTCAGCCAAGAGTTCGTGAATTACACGCTTTATCCATGCCTTTGGGGAAGTAGACCTGCAGAAATGGTGTACAACTAAGAGTGTTAAGGGCTTACTTGACACACACTCATTCCCTGAGATGCTCACACTTACAGCTGTTTTTATGTTATGATGGGAAAAAATTGTTGGTTTTTGTGTCTTAACAACCTGTCACACTGGGTTGTCAAAACTGTTTGTCAAGCCTACTGCTAGCAAAACCTTCATGTCTTTGTTAATATTGTTGCACACTCCACTATTAAACCAAATTAAAATTTATTTATATAGCCCAATATCACAAATCTCAATTTACCTTAAAGGGCTTTACAATCTATACAACATACGACATCCTCTGTTCCTAGGCCATCGATAAAACCTCTTTTAACAGGGAAAGAAATTATGGAAACCGCAGGAAGTGTCATGCTTTTGGGTTTGTATTCTATGATTTCCTCTTTTATTCTGAAATGTCCTCCGTTCCACATGTATTCTAGTTTTGCTTCCCTGCCTGTCAGTTCCCTGATTGCTTCCACCAGTGTTGCCAGATCTCGCGAGACAAATAAGCAACCAGGCCTGTGAAAACAAGCCCAAAACAAGCAACTTTTTCTACGGAGCCCTGCTAGGAAAAATAAATAAACTGTCTGCATGGTTTTACAATCCGTGGGGACGGATTTTAAACTGTGGGTACAGATTGTCAATTTACATCCATGTGGACAGTTTGGTAAAATGTGTGCAGTTTTACAAAACAGCACAGACAATACAGTTAATTTATTTTTCTCCCCCCTGAGCTTCAGGACAATGACCACAATAGGGAGTTAAACCACCTTTTAACATTATTTAACATTAAAAAACTCATGGGATATCAAATATAGACTGATGTGCCAAGTACATTATATACATAGTAAACATTTGATAATTAAAATTTGCACACACAAATAAATATCATCCTGAATTCACAAATTCTTTATTTATTATTGCAGGGACTGCAGACGATTCCATTTTTAAATAACTATAACCCAGAAACAGGAGAAATTTTTGATGATCTTAGTGTGCAGCAATAAAGTGGCTCCTGCTCTGATAAACAAATTAGTGAGTTCAAGAAAATACTTAAATAAACTAAACTGGTTTAAAAACAGGTCTGAGTGGAGGCAATAGCCTCTGCTGTTTCACCCTCCAAGTTTATTAAACCCAAAAAGGTGGACACAACTTTGTTCAGTGTCATACTAAAGAAGCAAATTACCACACACAGTTGCTAGACAGATGAAATGTCTGTGCTTTAATCAATAACAAGTGAGTAATCAGCACCTCCAATATCCCTCTGAAGTTCTGTGAACATACACGGAGCAATGGCATGGTTAATTAATGCCGTGCATTTTGTCCGGTGCATTTTGATGTCTTGATCACAAGTTGAGCAGATTAACTCCCCAAGGTGACTGATTTAATGAAGTGTAACAAACTACATAGGTGGCTTCCTTCAGCTCAGCTCTCTGTCTTGATTCTGTCGTTCTGTTTGGAGACCGCAACCCCAATGTCCATAAACCTCATTGAGGAGAACGGTGCTGCCTTTTTTTTATGTTTCTCTGTGCTAGCATGCTGTACGAGGTCCGCATGGTGTGCACATATTTCACACTTACATACTCTGCACAGTGCTTTTGAGTCGTCCCCCATGACGGGTTGAATCCATTCTTTTACTTCTTTCGCTTTCTCCCAGTCTTTGTTAAATTTATTCCCGTATTTCGCCCACTTTGTCCCAGGCATTTGTTCCTCCAAAAAACTCTCCCACTGTGGGAGTTCCACAGTCAAGTCAGTCACCATCAGTCGCAACTCGCGCGCATTCATTTAAAGTTTACTAGTCACTCACTGACAATGTTTTCCTAACCAGAAACAGATTGCCCTGCTCTGCCTCTGATTGGCTAGTACTAGTTGACATCTGGGTCAGAGCCAATTAGAAGCAGGATGTGGGTGGGAAAAAACTCTGCTGTCTCTTGTGTGTCTGGGGAAAGGGGAGGGACAGAGAGAACAGGTTAGACAAACTGCTACGTTTAAATAATGTATAGAAAATATCTGCTTGACAACGTATTATGGAGCTGGGATCAAGCACAAATAAGCAACTATACTTTATAAACAAGCCCAAAAAAACACGACCCGCGACTACCAATATTTGTAAGCGACTTTACAGCAAAACAAACCCAAAGTGGCTTATAATAAGCGGACTTGGCAACACTGGTTTCCACCTGTGTCATTCAGTTCATCTGTGTCTCATTGGCTCCCCTTCCTATATCCGCAGCCTTGTAGAAACTTCATTGGAAACGATGCCACCTAAATGTTGTACAATAGGACAGCAAACATCCAAAACGGGGGCACGAAGTGCTAATACTGAGGCTAACTCCTCCACAAACAGTGCTAGCAGCATGGATAAGGCAGACAAGGAGATGGCGGGAGCAGGCATGCCCACCAACAGTGACATCCTGAGTGAGATTCGTTCTTTAAAACAGGACGTCGCCAAACAATCTGCAGATGTGATGGAAGCAATAAACGGGATCAAGGTAGATATCGAATCCCATGCCAGGAGAATTGAAGAGGCCGAGGGGAGAATTTCACAAACGAAGAATGGCGTAACGACTCTCTGGCATAAATGGTAAATGGACTGTACTTGTATAGCGCCTTTCTAGTCTTTCTGACCACTCAAAGCGCTTTTACACTACATCACATTCACCCCATTCACACACATTCATACACTGATGGCAGGAGCTAACTGCCCATCAGTACAAATTAAACTAACCAGTCACACTCACTCACACACCGAAGGCGCAGCTTCGGGAGCAGTTCAGGGTTCAGTATCTTGCTCAAGGATACTTCGACACATGGCTGGGGGAAGCCGGGATCGAACTGCCAACCTTCCGATTGGTGGACGACCGCTCTGCCACCAAGCCACAGCCGCCCCATAAGGCTGAACATCTGGAGCAAATGATCCTGAGGTTGTGCAACAAGGTTCATGACCAAGAAGATGTTCTAATATGAGACTGGTCGGACTCCCTGAAAAAACTGAGGGCACAGACATGTGTGCTTTCCTTGAAGAGTGGTTTCCTAAAACTTTGGGCGAGGAATACTTACAAGGAATGCAGTCGCCAGCGCGGAGGTCCCCCTGTCTTGAGAGCTGAGGGAGATGGCGAGCGTGAGATCTTCACGTTACTGCTGAATCGAGTGTGTGGTTATTTGTCTTCAATTTAGTGGGTCCGTTACACTATGGGTCAATGTTCACATTATGCTGCTCCTCCTGGGGAGGATCAAACGTTCTGCATGATCAGAGTTCACGTTAACAATGGTTTTTTTTACATATTCTTTGTTTGGTGAAGTATACAGGTATGGGGGTCTTTAGTCTAAGGTTATCTCGGCTTATTATGTGAATATTTTATCACTGCTTTGTCAGGCGCAACAAAAGGAAAGAAGGAGGGATAATATTCATAGTCAACTCATACATTTCAAAAACAATAAATTTTATAGCTAACAGAGTAGATTTAAAGATTTTCAGCTGGAATACGAGGGGTCTTAATAAATTAGTTGAAACAGGTATTAAGTAGAATTAAACAGATGAAATCCAATATCATTTTAATACAAGATTCATTCTGCATGCTTCAATTCCCATTCCAGGGGTGTGATGATACTGAACCATAAATCAGTTCTCTTTCGTTTGCAAAGCAAACTCATAGATCCGGCAGGGAAGTATGTCATACTCAATGGGACCATTAATTATACTGTAGTCAATTTAATAAGTATATATGCACCAAACAAAGATGACCCAGCCTTTTATCAAAATCTATTGCTATCTCTATCATCATACCCAGGTCATTACATAATTACTTAATTAATAATTGCGTTTTGGATCTGACATTGGATCGCTCGACAGGTATTGATATATCTCATCAACAGACAAGGAAAATTATCAGGGAATTTATGGCTGAACTGAATATTATAGATACTTGGAGATGTCTTAACCCTAAAAACAGCGTATTCTTGCACATAAAATTTCGTGGCTCCAGTATCCTGACTTTGTGAAGTTTCTCAACCAGAAAATAGATGAATATTTCTCTATAAATACTAATCAAACCAGGGCAACAGTAAAATGGGAAGCTTTTAAAGCATTTTTAAGAGGTGAAATAATAAGCTACACTAAATACAAATCCAAAGATTATCATGAGCAATTAAACATGATTGAACAGAAAGTAATATAAGTAGAAAGACAACTCTTTCATAATAATATTCCAGAAAAGCAGGAAGAATTGCTCCATTTGAAAGCCCAATATAGTGAATTAACTACGATAGTCATATTACGATCAGGGAGAAAAGGTGGGAAAGTTATTGGCATGGAGGATAAAAAAGGTACAAACTGTGAGAGCTATCAATATGATAACATCTGAAGATGGAAAGCAGTTAATCGATCCAGACGAAATAAACATATCCTTTGCAGATTATTACGAAAACCTTTATAAATCCGACATGGAGGGGATGACCAAAACAGATATTTGGATAGGCTTAATTTTCCTATCATAACAGAAGAGGCGAGACTTAATCTGGAAGGAAAATTAACAATTGAGTTGTTATTACAAGCTTTAATGGGCATGAACAGTGGGCGGGCCCCAGGACCTGATGGTCTACCTGTAGAAATATATAAGAAATTTTCAGCCAAGCTGCTTCCACATCTTCTGGAGGTTTAACGAATCCTATCAAGAAGGAATTTTGCCTCCAGCATTGAGAGCTGCAATGATTTCCCTGTTGCTGAAGCCCAACAAGTCACCCTCAGAAAGAACATCTTATCGTCCCATATCCCTAATGTCGTGTGACACCAAAATTCTAGGTAAAGCTCTGGCAAAAAAAATGGAAACTCTTATAATCAATATAAGAGTATAAGAGTCAGTATAACCAATAATGACCAAAATGGTTTTGTCCTAAACAGACAAGCCTTTCACAACACTCGCAGGCTCTTGAATGTTTTATTAGCAAAACGAAATGCTAAAGGACATGCAATCCTATCCTTAGACGCCTTTTGATAGGATTGAATGGGGATATCTGTTTGACGTCTTGAAACGATTTGGGTTTAGAGAAAAATACATAAACTTTTCTCTTTAACTCTAAAAGTGCTTTATTACTACTAAAAATAGAGGAGAGGGAACGTCCACTGATTCAATCTCAGTTTGCCAAAGCTAAGGATGTTAAGAGTTTGACGAGGTAAGGAGGACCGGGGGGCGCGCCGGACTGGGCGCGGGACAGAGACCGGGGGGGAGCGGGAGCCCGACGCAGAGAGCGAGACGGGGGAGCGGGAGCCCGACGCAGGGAGCCCGACGCAGAGAGCGACGCAGAGAGCGAGACGGGGGACGGCCCGGGGAATGGTCGGGACTGAGGGACTCGGGCGGACGGCCCGGGGAATGGCCGGGACTGAGGGACTCGGGCGGACGGCCCGGGGACTGAACCGCAGGGGAACCGGGACTGAGGGACTCGGGCGGACGGCCCGGGGACTGAACTGGGACTGAGGGACTCGGGCGGATGGCCCGGGGACTGGCCAGGACCGAGGGGTTCGGGCGGTCGACCCGGAGACCGAACCGGACGGGAACCGGCGCTGAGGGGCTGCACGGAGTCGGGGCGAGAGACTGAGGGCTGCACGGAGTCGGGGCGAGGGACTGAGGGCTGCACGGAGTCGGGGCGAGGAAGGTGCCGTGGCGGCAGCTCCGGGAGTCCCAGCTCCGGGAGCAGGAGTTCTGGGAAGTGCTGCAGCAGCGAAAGTTCTGCGAGGGGCGGCTGCGGCCGTTCGGGCAGCCCCGCCGGGAGTTTGCAGGGCGGCTGCGGCCGTTCGAGCGGCCCCGCCGGGAGTTCGCTCGGGAAGCCCAGGCAGAGGCAGTGAAGGCTGCTGCTCGGTGTGGCGTGGAAGCGGCAGGGCCCGGGGAGCGGGTGTCGGCTGGGCTGTCGACCGTGGAGACTCGGGAGTGTCCATGAAAGCCGTGACCCATTTTGGGATTGTGCCCTTTAACCAAGGCTTGGAGGAAACGGCATACTGAGCAGCAAGCAAAGCGATTCTCCTATAGGGCTCAGTACTAGTCGTCCTCCAACACTCCTCCAAGCTGATGAGGTCCCGGATCATCTACACCCTGTCGACGGTGCGGCCGATGCCTTCTCCCCGGGTGGGGCCTGAGCAGCATCTTCCACGCCATGCCAAGCAGCTTCCACGCCAGTCTCCACCTGAGCTTCCCGAGTTGTCTCCGCCTGAGCTTCCCGAGCTGTCTCCGCCTGAGTTTCCCGAGCTGCCTCTGCCTGAGCTTCCCGAGCTGCCTCCGCCTGAGCTTCCCAAGCTGCCAAATCCTGGAGCTGGGACTCCCAGAGCTGCCAACGCGGCACCCACGTCCAGGGCAACCTCACCTGGAGTTTCCTAAGCTACCGTTCCTGGAGCTGGAGCTGCCTGAGGGGATGCAGCGGCAGTACCCTCCTCCTCGACTTCCGCTTGGGCCTGAATGGTCGCAGCCGCTCCTCGAACTCCCGGTTGGGCCAGAACGGCCGCAGCCGCTTCTCCCTGAGCTGCCGCCGCAGTTTCGTTCAGAGCTGCGCCACCGCAGCAGCACCATCGTCTAGATCCTCCTGCATCACTGCAGCACCCTCATCCAGATCATCCCGGGCTGCAGCATTGCCCTCCAGAGCTGCTGCTCCAGCCCTCAGTCCTTCACCCTGTCCCCATCCAGCCCTCAGGCCCTTGCCCTGTCCCCATCCAGGTCCCTAGTCCCGTTAGGTTCCTGGGCTGTCCGACCAAACCCCTTAGCTCCAGGCCCGTCTAGTACAGTTCCTGGGCCGTCCGCCAGAACCGCCTAGCTCTGGTCCCAGTCCCGGCCATTCCCCGGGCCTTCCGCCCGAGGCCCCTAGTCCTGGCCCTCTGTCCAGTTCCCGCTCACGCTCTCTGTCCATTTCCTGCTCCCGCTCCCGCTCTCTGTCGCGTGCCCAGGCCCCGCTGTCCCGTCCCAGTCCAGCCCTCGGGCCGTCCGCCCGACTCCCGCAATTCCGCCCAGCCCTTTCCCTGCTTGCCCGAGTCTCCCTGTTCAACCCCTTCCTGACCCTGTGACTATGTTCTATGACCCCATGGATTTTGGCCCTGCTCCTGTCCTCCCTCCACCCACCCTCCTTGGTTTGGCCTCTTTTGGACTTTTGGGGCATCTCCCTTGGTATTTTGGTTTTGTTTTGGATGTTTTTGTTTAGGGACGTCTGGGAGCCATCCCTTGAGGAGGGGGTACTGTTATGGTTTTGGGTTGTATAGGGTGTTTTTGAGATTTGGTGGAGTGTGTTTGATTATTGTCGTTTTCTTGTCATTATAGTCTGAGTTTTGTATGTCTGTCCAGTTTACTTCCTGCCCCTGATTCCCTGACCTATGTTTGTCCTGCACCTGTGCCTCGTTGTCTTCACCTCCCCTAAGTGTATTTAGTTCATGTGATTCCCTGTCCTGCTGGATCATTGTGCTTGCCTTCCTTTTGTATCTTCTCGGCGTTTTTCCCTTCTGTGTTGGATTTCCAGCGGTTTCCTCTCCCGTGTGTTTCCCTTACTTTTGGATCAGGATTTGGTAGTTTTTTGGATTTTTGCTTCGTTCTTGCATTTTTGGACTGTCACTGCCTGGTTCCACGTATGTTTTCTGTTATTGTCTGACATTAAATAAACCCTCACCTGCTCTACGTAAACCATCTGCATTTGGGGCCCTCCTTCCCTTCCACTTATCTCACATACAACAACGTGTGTTTCAATGAGAGGGACCCAGGTGGAACGGTGAGGTTACAGAGAGCAGGGCTGAAGAAGGTGCAGGACTTTAAGTACTTAGGGTCAACGGTTCAGAGCAATGGAGACTGTGGAAAAGAGGTGAAGAGGCGAGTGCAAGCAGGTTGGAACGGGTAGAGAAAAGTGTCAGGTGTGTTGTGTGATAAAAGAGTATCAGCAAGAATGAAAGGAAAGGTGTTCAAGACAATGGCGAGACCAGCGATGTTGTACAGCTTAGAGACCGCGGCACTGAAGAAATGAGAAGAGGCAGAGCTGGAGGTAGCAGAGCTTAAGATGTTGAGATTCTCTTTGGGAGTGACGAGGATGGACAGGATCAGGAATGAGTGCATCAGAAGGACAGCTCATGTTAGATCTTTCGGAGATAAAGCCAGAGAGGCCAGATTGAGATGGTTATGACATGTTCAGAGGAGAGACTGTTAATATATTGGTAGAAGGATGCTGAGGTTGGAGCTGCCAGGCAGGAGATCTAGAGGAAGACCAAAGAGGAGATTTATGGATGTAGTGAGAGAGGACATGAAGTTAATTGCTGTGAGTGAAGAGGATGCAGAGGACAGGGTTAGATGGAGGCACATGATTCGCTGTGGTGACCCCTGAAAGGGAACAGCTGAAAGGAAAAGAAGAAGAAGAAAGTTACTTGGATAATTAACTTTAATCTGATTACTGGTTTTGAAATTCTAACGCGTTAGATTACTTGTTACTGAAAAAACTGGTAGGATTAGAGTAACAAGTTACTAAGTAACGCGTTACTGGCATAACTGCCAGCAACCATAGTTAAATGTGTTCCTGGGGCCAGAGTGGGCGACATTGAATCATATTTGAAACTTCTGGCTAAGAATAAATGTAAATACAGTAAGATTGTCATTCACGTCGGCGGTAATGACACCCGATTACGCCAATCAGAGGTCACTAAAATTAATTTTGAGTCGGTGTGTACATATGCAAAGATGATGCATCTTACACCCGTTTGGCTGTGAAATCAGTCTTGTTCAGATGTATTTGTTTTCATACAAATACAGGTCCAAGAGTCCAGGAGCCAAGGTCCAGGTCAAGACGATAATGGGAGGAACAGTGGAGGAGGAGGAGAAGAAGAAGAAGACGAGTAAAAAAAAACAACAGAAAAATCAAAGGAAATGTAGTGTTAACAGAAAGAAGGAAGTTTGTCTCAATCTCAGCTGACCGACCGTAGTTTTCTCTGGGCCCCTTCCAAATCTGACCAGTGATGACATGGTTAGCCGCATGTCTTCATTGCGTCGCTGAGTGTCAAGGTGGTGTTGACTCAAGCCTATTAATCAACCCTAAGTCAATGCTTGATTAATGAAAACATTCTTGGCAAATGCTTTCGCTTTCGTCCGTCTTGCGCCGGTCCAAGAATTTCACCTCATTATAACTCATTCAAAAGCCTTGTTCTAAGTCTTTCACACCCAACCTGGAAAGCACGACAGCCAATCCTATTTGTTATAGTGAACCGCGCTCCTGGTCCTCTTTCTGAGTTTTTATCTGAATTCTCAGAATTTCTATCAAGCTTAGTCCTTGAAACAGATAAAGCAATTATTGTAGATTATTTTAATATTCATGTGGAATTTGAAAATGATAGCCTTAGTACTGCGTTTATCTCATTATAAGATTTGATTGGCTTCTATCAGAGTGTACATAAACCCATTCACTGTTTTGGCCACACCCTCGACCTTGTTGTGAAATACGGCATTGAAATTGAACATTTAACAGTCTTTCCACAGAATCCTTCACTATCAGACCACAATTTAATAACTTTTGAACTCCTGTTACTGGAGTACACACCACTAGGCCAATACAACTACACTAGATGTCTATCCGGGAGTTCAAGGAGCGGCCGTTCAGGCCCGACCAGGAGTTCGAGGAGCAGCAGCGGCCGTTCAGGCCCAACCGGGAGTCCAGGAGGAGGGTACTACCGCTGCATGCATTCAGGCAGCCCCAGCTCCAGGAACGGTAGCTTAGGAAACTCCAGGTGAGGTTACCCTGGACGTGGGTGCCACGGTGGCAGCTCTGGGAGCTCAGGCGGAGCTAAATTTAAGGAAGTAATTCCATCTGAATTTAAGTCAATGCTATTTCTTAACATAACAGAGAACTCTTATGCAAATTTCAGTCCGTCCCAAATTCATCATCTTGTTGGTAGTGCTGCAAGTTCACTGCGAACGACAATTGACTCTGTTGCTCCTCTTAAAAACAAGATAATAAAAAAAACGGTTAGCTCCATGGTATAACACAGAAATCCGCAAATTAAAGGAAACATCAAGAAAACTTGACAGGAAATGACGCTCTAACAATCTGGGAGAATATTGATTAGCCTGGTAAAATAGTCTTAAAATATAAAAGAAAGCCCTAGAGGAAAATAAGAACAACCCCAGGTTCCTTGTCAGTACTGTAGCCAGGCTGACAGAGAGCCACAGCTCCATTGAGCCATGTATTCCTGTAGCCCTCAGTAGTAACGACTTCATGAGCTTCGTTAATGATACAATTTTGACTATTAGAGAGAAAATTAATCACATCCTGTCCTCAGCTGGTGCCGACCGATCTTCAAGCATAGAGGCTTTGGAGGGACCTGTGAAACATGAGGTCTACTTTGACTGCTTCTCTCCTGTTGACCTTATTCAACTAACGTCGACAATTTCTTCATCTAAGCCATCAACCTGTCTCTTAGACCCAGTTCCAACTAGACTGCTTAAAGATGTTTTACCATTAGTTAGCACGTCTTTAGTAGATATGATCAATCTGTCTTTACCGACAGGTTATGTACCATAGTCTTTTAAAGTAGTTGTAATGAAACCTCTCCTTAAAAAGCCTCTTGATCCAGGGGTTTTAGCCAACTATAGACCTATATCTAACCATCCCTTTATCTCTAAGATCCTTGAAAAAACTTTTGCTAATCAGTTATGTGACTTTCTAAATAGCAATAGTATATTTGAGGATTGTCAGTTGGGTTTTAGAGCGCATCATAGCACAGAAACAGCACTGGTGAAGATTACAAATTACCTTTTAATTGCATCAGAGAGTGGACTTGTCTCTGTTCTTGTCTTGTTAGATCTTAGTGCTGCATTCGATACCATTGACCATCAAATCCTATTACAGAGACTGGAACATTTAATCGGAATTAAGGGAACCGCATTAAGCTGGTCATCCGAGCACACCAAAGTTAGTCACGGAGTTCTGCAAGATTCTGTGCTTGGACCAATTCTATTTACATTATATATGCTTCCTTTGGGCAATATTATTAGGAAACACACCATAAAGTTTCATTGTTATGCGGATAATACCCAATTATATTTATCGATTAAGCCGGATGAAACTGATCAGTTAGTTAAACTCCAAGCATGCCTTAAGGACATAAAAACCTGGATGACCAGCAATTTTCTGATGTTAAACTCTGAAAAAACTGAAGCTATTGTACTTGGCCCCGAACGCCTCCGAGACTCACTGTCGGCAGATTTAGTTGTTCTAGAGGGCACTGCCTTGGCCTCCAGCACCTCTGTGAGGAACCTTGGAGTTATCTTTGATCAGGATCTATCCTTCAACTTCTACATGAAGCAAACTTCAAGGACTGTACTTCCTGTCTCAAAATGATGCAGAAAAATAAATCCATGGATTTGTTACTTCAAGGCTGGATTACTGCAATTCCATATTATCAGGTAGCCTGAAAAAGTCCCTTAAGATTCTTCAGTTGATTCAGCACATGTACTGACAGGAACTAGGAAAAGAGATCATATTTCTCCAATATTAGCTTCTCTGCACTGGCTCCCTGTAAAATCCAGAATAGAATTTAAACTCCTCCTCCTCACCCACAAAGCTCTAAATGGTCAGGCCATTCCACCATCGTATCTTACAGAGCTCATAGTACCTTATTACCCCACTAGAAGACTGCGCTCTCAGAATGCAGGGTTACTTGTGGTTCTAGAGTCTCCAAAAGTAGAATGGGAGACAGAGCCTTTAGCTATCAAGCTCATCTCCTGTGGAATCAGATCCCAGTTCGGGTTCTGGAGGCAGACACAATCTCCACATTTAAGAGTAGGCTAAAGACTTTTCCCTTTGATAAAGCTTATAGTTAGGGCTGGCTCAGATGAACCTGAACCATCCCTTAGTTATGCTGCTATAGGCCTAGACTGTCGGGGGACTTCATATGATGCACCTCTCTCTCCTCCCCTCTCCCTCTCCATCCGTATGCATTCTCATCCCATAAGTGCATGTTACTAACTTATGACTTCTTTTCTCTCCCAGAGTTTTGTGCTTTCTCGTCCGTCTCTTCTTTCTTACTGTCACTTTCAGCAGGTATTTCAGTGTCCGGAGATGTATCTGGATCTGTGACTATGGTGACCTGCGGAGGCAGTGCTGCTGTGTCTATGGTGCAGGGGACGAGTGGCTCGGGTCCTGCTCATTGGGCTCCACCTGGAGCTGCTTGGCTGTCCATCTGGACCCATCATCTTCCCTTGTGTTTTACATCCCACACTTTTCAACATAATTACATATATATACAACAATTGCCATTGCCATCATAACTGTATATTTTATGATATGTATGTTTTATGCTCTGAATCTATTCTGTACTTATGACATCTATTGCATGTCTTTCCGTCCTGGGAGAGGGATCCCTCCTCTGTTACTTTTCGTGAGGTTTCTATCATTTTTTTCCCCGTTAAAAGGTTTTTTTTGGGTAGTTTTTCCTTATTCGAATCGAGGGTCTAAGGACAGAGGGTGTCGTATGTTACAGATTGTGAAGCCCCATTGAGGCAAATGTGATTTGTGATATTGGGCTATATAAATAAAATTGAATTGAATTGAAATTGAATGTAAACACAGAGCCCACCTTCCTTTGTCTTACTGAAGTCATGAGTGCAATTACTTGATCTGGGATGTTGTGGTGGAGCCAGCTCTCTGTAAAGATGTGGGCACGAGAGTCTCTGTTTTCTTGTTTTGAGTTAGTCTGAGTCTTACTTTGTTCATTTTATTGTCCTGCGACCGAACATTAGCCAGGAGTAGGCTTGGTAGTGAAGTAAAAATAGGTCCAACTTGGGTTAGCTTAGCTCTTAGCCCGTCTCTCTTTCCCTTCTTCCTGAGGTGACTGCACTGCTTGCTGACGCTCTTGCGGTTTTTCAGGCCCTGGTGAATTATGTCCTCAGGAACTTCCTAGACCGTTTTGTATTCGTTCATCCAGATGACATCCTCCTTTTCTCTAAGAACCTAACCAATCATGTTTCTCACATCCGCCAGTTCCTCCAAAGGTTGCTTGAGAACAAGCTCTACGTTAAGGCGGAGTGCCAGTTCCACGCTGAGACCACCGGGTTTTTGGGCTACATTATTGGGAGCGGGCAGGTGAAGGCGGATCCAGATAAGATCAAGGTTGTGGCCGAATGGCCCAAACCCACCTCCAGAAAAAAGCTCCAGGGATTCTTGTGTTTCGCGAACGTTTATCAGCGGTTCATAAGGGATTACAGTAAGGTGGTAACGCCTCTGAATCAACTTACCTCCCCGAGCATCCCGTTTACCTGTTCTCCCACGGCACGTGACGCATTCACCACCCTGAAGAACCTGTTCACCTCGGCTCCCATTCTGACCCAGCCTGACACCTCACGTCAATTCGTCGTAGAAGTCGACGCCTCGGACACTGGGGTGGGGGCTATATTATCCCAATGCTCCCGCACCAACCATAAACTTCACCCCTGTGCTTTTTTCTCCAGGCGTCTAACTCCGGCCGAATGAAACTACGACGTGGGGAACCAGGAGCTGTTGGCACTAGAGGAATGGAGACATTGGCTGGAGGGGTCTGAACAACCGTTTATCGTCTGGACGGACCATAGGATCCTGCCCTACATCCAGTCTGCCAAGCGGTTAATTTTCCGCCAGGCACGTTGGGCATTGTTTTTTGGGAGATTTGACCGTCCCGGATCTGGGAACACCAAGAACACACGCTCTCTCACGGCAGCATACCGTAGAAGAATCTGCTGCCGCCCCGGAACCCATCCTTTCGGCCGGAAGTATGGTAGCAAGTATTACCTGGGAAATCAAAAGAATTATCAGGGAAGCTCAGCAGGATCAGCCAGACCCAGGTAACGGTCCTCCTATGGAGGTGGACACAAGGGCATTCATCGCGGTCTGTACTACCTGCGCCAGGGCCTCTGATTGTGCCCCCGCGGGTCTGCTCCATCCACTTCCAGTGCCCAGGCGTCCCTGGTCGCACATCGCCCTCGATTTCGTTACCGGTCTGCCACCCTCTCAAGGTAATACTGTTATCCTAACCATAGTCGACAGATTCTCTAAAGCTACTCACTTCATTGGTCTTCCCAAGTTGCCCTCAGCCTTAGAAACTGCCGAGCTCCTGACCCTCCACGTCTTCCGCCTGCATGGTATCCCCCTGGACATCGTGTCGGATCGGGGCCCTTTATATCCCAGGTGTGGAGGGAATTCTGCCGTGCTCTTGGGGCCTCCATGAGCCTGTCATCTGGTTTTCACCCCCAATCCAACGGCCAATCCGAGAGAGCCAACCAGGATCTAGAGGCTGCCTTACACTGCAATCCTGCCACCTGGAGTACCCACCTCACCTGGGTTGAATATGCCCACAATTCCTGCAGTATAAACACCGGCTCAACCTTCCAGTCTTCGCCAGATTGTACTGTCTTCGTCGTGGTACTTACATCGGGCTCTCTCTGGAATTACTTGATGAAATGATTGTTTTGTGAATACCCTGGAACTAATCTATCCTTTGTCTCCACATCCAGAATTCCTCCCATCTGCCTGTCTCGCTCCGTGGATTTTCCTACCGCTACTCCCCTGTATGCTTCGCTCCATCTGGCTCCTGCAACGACCCCTGGATAACCAGTCTGCCAGTTGGCGTTCCTCACTCCCAGTTTGTGTGGATTCTCTCCCGCCACTTACCTGCCTGTCCCACTTCCAGCTTTCCCAGCTTTCCACCTCTCTGGACATTCTCAAAATAAATCTTGTTGGCTTACATACCACTTACGTCATGTCCCGCCTTGTCTTTGGGTCCAATCTAATTCCCTTAGTCATAACAAATATAGCCAAAGATAGAAGAGTCATGTAAAGAAAGAAAGCGAGGGTACGGGACAAGGAGGTAGAAACATACTCAAAGCAGTATCTACTGCCAAACATGGGCCATTCTCATTCCTGCAGCCAACCCAGACACTCAATGTTTTATAGTAGTGTGGAGTTATAGATCTATAAAAGCAAATATGTGACCTGCTCCATAATTTTGAGTTTTCTCTGTCTGTAAAAGGAAAGTCTCAGCTTCATGGCGATACCAAGATTATCTTTCTACACCAAATACTATGAGATATGCTCTTCCAAAGGTTAACAAGGTCATCAATTGTTTTTGAGAAAAAGAGCATCAAAGATAATTCATATTTAGCCATTTTCCACATTGATTCAAACACATTTCTTTAGACTCAAGTCAAAATTAACACAAATTCTTTTGGTCCAAAGTCATACCCCACATTTGCATATGTAGCCTACACATAGCTTTAAGCATACACAGTACAGTAGGACTAGAAGCCCATGTAGACAAGAATCCAAAACATATGGAATACAGTTGATAAAATATGGACAAATATACTGTTCATATAATATATAATAGCATATTTAAATATAATATGAAGAATATATAATGAAAAATCTTACATAATAAACTTTATTTATTTATTAAATATTGAGCCAAGTGCACACAGGCACATGCACAAACTTGCAAGTCCATATCCAAACCATACAAAATCTATACTAGAAAATTGATCAAATATAAAAAAATCATATGTATATATAATATCGTATTTAAATATAATAAAATGTAAATGTTATAAAATATATATATATATATTTTTTTATATAATAGACTGGAATGCGGAATAATTAATATAGCCACTTGCACAAAATTGAGCCCAATTATGTAGATTATTATGTAATATATTCTAAATTAGTGTGATTTCATGTAATAATACCGAATATATTTAATATTATTTCATATTAATTAATTATTATTTCATATTTAAACACCATCGTGTGCACTCACACGTCCACATCAGGTAATTGCTCATGACCTGCAATGGACCTGTAAAAACAAGACAAGAAAGGAAAGAATGAATAAAAAGAGTGATTCACTACCTATACAATTATTTTGTAGTTATACATGTATTAATTATGCATCTATCTTGGTCAATACCTTTTGTCACATGCACAGACATTGTCTGCACTTAGTCATATCTTTAATTTGGTCACTCTTCTCAACATCTCTTCCGGTGTGAAGACCGCAAACATTGAGTTTGCAGCTACACTCCGAGGCTATCTGCATGTCTTTAACACTGTCGTCATTTAAATAAATCCTCTCCCTTCCTAAAGGCTCCTAATTAGGAGGCTGTGCAGTCCTGTCCAGTTCAAATGAACAGTACACAAGCTAGGAAGCAGAAATCCTGTCAAACAAGATACCAAAAGAAACGCCAGACATTG
>CM022479.1:7318841-7329336 GCA_011952105.1 Coreoperca whiteheadi
TTAGGGATGATCAGGAGAATCACACACAGTGTATGGGTTCATTGGGTCAGCCATGAGTGGAATATTTTCCTCCCTGCCTTCCTCCAACTCACTCTCTGAGTCATGATTGGAGCTAACATTAGCTGGACCGTCCAAGCCGCTGTCAGGCTCCCGCTCCACTATCAAGTACCAACGCAGGTGAAATAAGCCGAAATTAGCTCAGATGGCGCACCTCTAATGGGATTTGAATTTAAAAGTTGAGCAATGTCTTCCTAACGTGAATTTATTTTATTTAGCTAGCTGTCTTCCTCTGTCAACCACAATCTGTCTGTCCTCTGTCTCGTCTTTCAATAAACGGGTGTTTGGGGAAAAACCTTCCGACGTAACATGTTTAAGGGCTTCAAAAGTATACTTATCATTTGAATTTTACATAATGTTGACATTGTATGAAAGTTGAGACTTTATTTATTCAGACACATTAAAACCGAAAACTGAAAACTCAGTTTTTTCATGTAAAACCATGTTTCTACACAAACGGGGCACTGTGACTTCTGACTCATTTCGGAACGCATGACATATGTACACGTGTTAAGGATAGTGGCAGAAATGATAAGATATCTGAAGCAGATGGAGGAGTAGAGATAGGACTGCTATGGGAAAGCAAAATATGGAAATGATATGTGGCATTATTAGGTGAAATGTGATACAATCGATAACAGAGAAATAGCAAGAGAAAGTGGGGTCAAGGAAGGACTGAGGAGGCATATGTTCCCCTTTCTCTGCTTTCCTCTTTGGTCTGTTCTTTCCACAATCAACCTGTTGGTTTAGCCCCTTAACATAAAGTTTCTTATTGAATTCTGCGTGATTGCTTCGTGAAGCACCTATGCCATAAATCCAATAGGGAGACGGAACGTCGTAGGTGGGTGACATCACAGACCGGAAACTATAAAGCATACCGGCAACCACATGCCGTTAGCTTCTGTTGTCTTCAAACAAGGAATCTGTGTCTGTCTGTCCATACATTAGAGAGAGATATTATGGTGAGTGAGAAACATTTCAGAAAGTATGTTCCTCCCTGCTCTCATTACATCACGAGCAGGGAGAGCAGCACGCGCAGGCGGTGCCGGCTGCGAGCACTGTGAGGCTCTGACTCTTCGCGTGCTGCAATCCCGCCGGGCACTCATCGAGGAGCCTTGGCTCGCGTTCCCTGCGGGATGGGTCCCAGTGCTGCCAAGGCACAGCGACAGCTCATGTCGTGGGGTTCGCAGGTGGATCTGTTCGAGGGGTGTGAGACGGGCTCTACCCTATCTCAGCCTTTACCCGTCAGATCCAGCGCTGTGTCTCTGGGTTCGGGAACCCGCGTTGCGGTTTCTCACACCTGGGGGGCGGCACCAACGTTGTAGCAGTTGTCCTCCAAGGAGGTTGACATTTGCAATGTCAATGCAGGGGCTGAAGACTCGCCACTTCAGTCCCCTGCAAGTGGGGAGCTCATGGAGGTATTGAGCAGAGCACTGGCCAGATTGAATATCGACTGGCCACAAGAGGAGCATGAGCGAGCCGCAGTCAAAAGCAGGCTCGATAAGCGCTTTCTCCCCGCTCGCTCTTTTCTGCAGCCATAGCGGAGCTTGCCGTTTTTTGAGGATTTCCACACTGAGGTATCGAGATCGTGGAAACGACCCACTTCTTCTCGCATTTTCAATCGGCAAACGTCTGTTTATAGTAACATCTCAGGGTTGAACAAGCACGGTTATGGCCAGATGTCTAGGGTGGAAGAGACGCTTGCGAGCCATCTGAACTAAGCCTCTGAAAATCACATCCTCGTTGGTGGGCAAGGCTTATTTGGCAGCAGGGCAGGCAGCTGCCTGTCTGCATAGGATGGCCATTGTGTAGCCATATCAGGCTGACCTGCTCAAAGATCTGGGGGAGACCCAAGAGATTAGAGCTGAGATTTTAATCGAGCTCTGGTACACGGCGGACATTGCGCTCCGGGCCACCAGACAGACGGCCAAAAGTGTAGGCCATTCTATGGCAGACCTGGTGGCCACAGAAAGGCATTTATGGCTTAATCTCACTGAAATTAAGGAGCGGGATAAGAGCTTTTTGCTGGATGCGCCGTTGTCCCCGGAAGGCCTGTTCGGTGACGCTGTTACTGACAGGTTCATGGAGGCAAAGAAACAATCTGCGGTGCTCCGGCAGTTTCTTCCCCGGAAACCCCAGGCTTTGTCTGCTGCTGGGTGGGAGCAGCAGGGCATGAGCTCCTCACACAGGGTGCAGCAAAAACAGAGCGTCGCCACCCGTACACCCCAGCAGAGAGGAGGTCTGTGGTCGGCGCTCTCGGGCGCAGCCTTCCAAGGATAGGACCGATCTGAGGATGGTCATTATCTTTAGGAAGGCTGTGTCTAAGAGCAGGTGGTGCTTACCTCAGTACACCATTCCCGTCTGTCCGCGGTGCCCTCCCGTGGTCGGTCCACTAATCCCGCCTGGGTGCCGGGACAGGGGGGGCCCCCGCGAGTCATCCGAGGAGGGAGATGGCGTTGTCGAGTCAGTTGTTCCCTGCCAGTTCACCGCTTCAGGGCGCTGTGCTCGTGGCGTGGAGCACATCAGAGGCCAGCCTCGAGAGGTTGGTTCCCTTAGTAGATTTTGTGTCGTGGGAGAATCTCCCACATGTATCTCGGTGGGTCCTGTGGTGCATAAGAGTTGGCCATCCAGTTCAGATATCATCCTCCCAGTTTCAATGAGGTTCTGCTCACAGTGGTGGGCCCCAAGCAGGCTCTGGTGATGTGTCAGGAAGTACAGACTCTGCTGGAAAAAGGGGCTATAGACAGGTTTTCCCAACCCAACAGGGAATCAGGCTTTTACAGCCGATACTTCATTGTGCCAAAGAAGGATGGAGGGCTGTTCCCCCTCTGAGATCTTCGCGTCCTCAACCATGCAATAGCAAGGCTCAGGTTCAGGATGCTTACACTCAAACATCTCGTGTCTCAGATCAGAGCCGAGGACTGGTTTATTATGATAGATCTCAAAGATGACTATTTTCATATCTCCATCCTTCCGCAGCACAGGAAGTACATGAGGTTCACTACCAATAATGGGTGCTTCCTTTTGGTCTAGCTCTTTCACCCCATACGTTCACGAAGTGTGTGGAAGCTGCGCTAGCCCCCTTGCGAATGCAGGGGATTTGCGTGCTCAACCGTATCAACGACTGGCTGATCCTGGTGCGGTCAGCTTGTCTCACCGTTCAACATCGAGAAATTGTTCTCGCGCACATGAGGACGTTTGGGCTGAGGCTCAACTCCACAAAGAGCGTTCAGTGGTGGCTCAAGACCAAGGGTTTTTACCCGAGGGTAAACCCCTTTCGCATGATCAGGGCAACGCGGTGGTGTCCCCGCACCTTGGTCATGTAGAAGGATCCTTGGTTCCTGGCCCAAGGCCAGTTACTGGAGGCACCGTGTCAGTGGGTATCTCTGACCATGGATGCATCCCTTATGGGTTGGGGGGCAACCATGAGTGTTCGCTCAGCCCAGGGCTTGTGGCAGGAACGCCATCATTTGTGACACATAAATTGCCTGGAAATGATGGCAGTGTTTCAGGCTCTGAGACGCTTCCTGCCACATCTCAGGGGCCGTCATGTGCTTGTTCGCACAGACAGCACATTGGTAGTCTCTTGTGTAAACCATCAAGGGGGTTTGAGGTCTCGCTACCTATACGTTTAGCTCGCCTTATCCTCCTGTGGGCCCAAGGGAAGCTGCTCTGAGTCAGGGCAATGTACATCCCAGGGCGCCTGAATGTGGAAGCAGACATCCTGTTGAGGCAGGGCTCAGGTGGACCTGTTTGCTACTCACGACAATTCACATTGTTGTTTGTGGTTCTCCCTGTCACCTCCAGCCCCTCTCGGACTGGACGCGGTGGTACAGGAGTGGCCGAGGCTGCCCCTGTACACTTTCCCCCCGATTGCTTTGCTTCCGGGAGTTCTAGAGAGAACGCGCTGGGACGGATCCCAGCTGCTCTGCTAGTAGCCCCGTTCTGGCCGGGCTGAGTGTGGTTCTTTTCCTCTGTGGACCTTTGAGGTTGAGGCCTGCAGCACGCACCAGGGTGCCTGCCTGGGACCTGACTACGGTCCTTCAAGGCCTTTTCGAGGCTCCTTTTCAGCCGCTGAAGGAAGTTTCAGAGACGTTTCTTACCCTCAAAACTATATTTCTGCTTGCTCTCTCTTCATTAAAGAGAATAGGGTATTTGCAGGCCCATTCTGTGGCACCCTCATGACTGGAATTTGCCCCAGGCATGGCCATGGCCTTTCTCTCTCCAAGGCCCTGTGAGGACCATTGTACTCCAGGCTTTTAGTCCTCCATTTTCGACGTCAGACCACGAAAAATTAAATCTGCTCTGCCCTGTTTGGGCGGTAGATGCTTACGTCCACAGAGCTGCCCTGTGGAGGAAAACAAAAGAGTTGTTCGTGTGTTACGGGAGACCCTCGAGAGGGGGTCCAGCATCAAAGCAGAGGATGAGCAAGTGGGTGGTTGAGGCCATCTCACTTGCCAATGTGGCGGCCGGCCAGCCTTCTCCTTTGGCTGTTCAGGCCCACACTACTAGGGGTATGGCTGCCTCTCAGGCACTGTTTGCAGGAGCCTCCCTGGAAGACATTTGTGATGCGGCAGGCTGGTCCTCACCGCACACCTTTGTCAGGTTCCACGAAAAGGACGTAAATGTTACTCTGTGGGCCCGGGAGCTCGCCTCTTAAGTATTGTGTCACAGGCGGGCATCCGGCTCCTATGGGGGCGTGAGTATTCTTGTTCCCATAGCGGTGACGCACCGCGAGTTCCCTTGAAAGGGAACGTATTGGTTACGTGTGTAACCTTTAGTTCCCTGAATAGGGAACCTGCAAGTGCCTTGTTTGAGCCTCCTTCAGAAGCTAACAGCGTGTGGTTGCCGGTATACTTTATAGTTTCTAGCCTACAATGTTCTGTCTCCCTATTAGACTGATGAAATAGGTGCTTCATGACGCAATCACGCAGAGGCATTCACCCTCTGTTTTGACCATGCTCCCCTAAAGTGGCTCCATCGCATGAAGGATACCAATGCCCAGGTCACCCGGTGGTATCTGGCATTACAGCCATTTAAGTTCAGGGTGGGACATGGCCGACTTCCTTTCCCGCTCCAATTGAGGGGGGGAGTTGGTTAGGCCTGATGGCTCCCCGGACTAAGTTGGGCGGTGGAGGTGTGTGTGTGTGTGTGCGTGTGTGTGTGTGTGTGTCTGTGTGTGTGGAGGGGTGGTTTAGCGTCAGCTTGCAGAGAGGAAGAGGTGGGGGAGTGTCTCAGGTGGGTAGTGCCAGTGAGAGCTAATTGTCACAGCTGTATCGTGTGGACTAATTATGCTCTTCCCCTTATAAGCAGTAGCATGCTGGACCTGTGGACACACGCTACCAAGGAGCCAGCACAGATGGGAGCTGCATATCCGTGTCCACAAAACACATGGGGACTGGTTGGGCAAACTCCCATGAACCCTCCAGCAACCTGGAGAGGGTATAGAGATAGTCCAGTGTTCCACGACCAGGACAAAAACTGCATTATTCCTCCTGAATCTGAGGTTTGACTATCCGGTGAATTCTCCTTTCCAGTACCCTGGCATATAGTTTTCTGGGAAGGCTGAGGAGTAGCCTGTAGCTGACACACCATTAGCAGATGGATTGTTGAGGCCATTGCGAAGGCTTACTAGATGCGCGGGTTGGCTTCACCTCTGCCTATAAGCGCTAAATCGCAAAATTACGACAAGCAATGTAACTTTGGGTTTATGTGAAAAATAATGTTTCCACTCCCTTCCACCAGATGTCAAACACCCTGTACTTTATTTCTAGCCCTATATTACCATGTGTTGCCATTCAAATGTTTTGTAGAAGAAGACCTTAAACACGCGTCTTCTGTTAGCGTCACACTGGGACTGTCATTGCCTTGAGACAGTTTTAGTGGAAGGAGCATACTCTACATGCCTACTGGAAAACGCAAAAATGGCAAAGAACAAATACAGTCGGGATAAAGCTATGTCTTTAGTATTGGCTAGCTCTGATTCTGAGGGAGAACATCTGCCTTTAGATTCTTTTCAGCTGAGTGAAAGTGAGAATGAAAGCGAGAGTGACCGGGGGAAGAGTGCTTGTTCGGTGGTGCCGCTGCTGGTGCCTCTCTCAGTGTACATTAAGCACATGCCGTTTATCCCCACACTTTGCACACCAAAGTGAAAGAAACGAGGGGGAAACTAGTGCTATGGCCGCGGTAGTGACGGGGAGGTCGGGAAGGAAAGCCGTGTGCGCGTAACACATGCTACTTTACTCAGCAGAGGTGATAGAAGCTGGGGCGGGCATACTCGGCGTGGCCGCGGAAGAGAGCGAGGGCGGGAACAATGCGTCTTCCAGTGACAGCCGTGTGGGAGAAATACATGTTTTTCGTCCTGGCACTTTACCCAGCAGAGGAGGGAGAGGCAGGGGTAAAAGCAGGGATAGTTAGAAAGTGATGGCTGGGTTCACCTGAGAAATGACGACGTTTCTCAGGAGTAGATCAAGCAGTTTGATGAGCCTGTTGGCTATACAGCAGATTAAGATCTAACAAATGCTAAAAGTGTAGATTTTCTTGGAACTTCATTACAAATGAGACCAACATATATGCACACCAGTTTTTATCCTCTGCACAGCTAAAACCACAGTCCAGATTTCATGAGTGGCCTGATGTCTCTGTCCCTAAGATGAAAGCCTTCCTGTCATTGCACTTGTCTATGGGACTGGTAGAAAAGCCTGAAATTGATGGTTATTGGGCTGCATTTTGGGCAACATATACTCCTGGATTTGGCAAGATAATGTCTAGGAACAGATTTGAAATCATTGTCTTTCTTGGATTTTGCCAATAATAGTGTGCGTGTGAGCAGAGGTCAGCAAGGTCATGATAGAGTCTTCAAAGTGCATCCAATAATCGACCTGATAATTCCACTACAGTCCAATCAAAGAGCTCTCCCTAGATGAGATGACCATAGCGTTCAAGGGGAGGTCAACTTTGAAAAAATACAATAAAAAAAAAACTGATAAATTTGGCTACAAAGCATTTGTTTTGAGTGAAAGTGGTCACATGTACACTGGACAGAATGCAGATAATGACGTGCATTTAGGTGCCACCCACCATATTGTTTGTCAGCTGATGGCTTCATACACAGGGAAAGGACATGAGGTTTACATGGAGAGTTACTATACCTCGCTAATCATCGCAAATGAATTGGCTGTTAGTGACACTGGTTTGTGTGGGACAGTGAGCAACACAAGGCAGGGGACACCAAGATGCCTGAGACCAACTGAGTTATCCTTGAAAAAAGTAGATGACCCAGTATTTGAAAGAAATGGAAAACTCTTGGCTTATGCGTGCCATGACACAAAATGTCTCACAATATTATCAACTGTTCAAGGAAACATTTGTGTTCACAGACGAATCAAGACAAAGAATGGAAACTGGTTTTTGCAATATAAATAGACTTGTGTATTGACAGGTACAACAGCTTTATGTGGGGAGTTGATTGAGTATCAACTTAGACCAATCTTGACTGGGTTTAATGTCAACACGTGACGCACGCTGGCGGAACTGGAGGTTCAAAGGGACCCAGCTTCACATTTGTAGTCAGCCTTCTGATCAACTGAAGCAAGCCACTCACAGGCATGCCGGAAGTATGGCAGCGAGATGCAGCGTTTCGTTCACTATCAGGGAACCTGGGACGTTCCCTTTCAAGGGAACTTCAACACTGCGTCAGTTGACGCTAATTTCCAGGATTCTGACCGGACAAAGCAGTTGCAGCCTTCCTTCCTGTTCCGCTGACTCTGAAGGAGGATGGAATGCCTGCAGGACTACCGGCTGGGCCACCTCAGTGGGTACTTCAGGTACATAACACGGCCTGGGATGCAGGATGGCTCTAACTGCGCCTGGAACGATCTCCATGTTAGCAGGAGCCACCGACAGGGCCTGCAGATCTCCCACTCTCTTGAGAGCAGGAATGCCAGCTTTAAGGCTAGACACCTGCCTGATGCATCGTCCAGTGGCTCGAACGGTGCTGTGGTCAGTCCATCCAGCACCACTATCAGATCCCACAGAGGGAGTCTGACTCGAGCCAGAGGCCTCATCCTCAAGGTGCCATGAAGGAAACTGGTAACAAAGCGATGCTTCCCAAGCGAGCAGCCATCCACTATACTGTGGAATGCTGCGATCACAGCCACATACACCTTGAGCGTTGCGAGGGAGAATCCAGCTGAAACCCGGCTTAGAGAATTCCAGCACTGAAGCCATCGGGCAGTGAACTGGGTCATGGTGGTGCTCTTGGCACCATGTAGTGAAATTTTTCCACTTGCCCGCATACAGTTTCCCCGTGGAGGGGGCTCTAGAGTGTAAGATGGTCTCAACTACCTCGGTAGGGAAACCGGCAGCTCGGAGGTGGTCCTCCTCAGGAGCCAAATACACAGCTTCAACCTCCCCGGCTGAGGATGGAATATTTCGCCTTGGCCCTGCGACAGCAGGTCCCTCCTGACGGGAATCTCCCACGGAGGGCCGTCCAGGAGGGCTACCAGGCCCGGAAATCAGATTCTGGCGGGCCAGAACTGGGCCACGAGCAGCAGCTGGGGCCCTGTTTGGCGAATCTTCTCTATAACCCCAGGATCAGAGCAATCAGGGGAAATGCATACAGCCGTAGCCTCGGCCACAGCTGCACCATGGCATCCAGTGCTACTGAAGTGGTTCTTCAGTAGCACCAACTCGTTGCTGGTCTAGAAATAAGCACCGCTTACTGCAGCGGCTGGGAGTGGGGTTACCATGACCGACAAGACGAACAGTTTTCACTTCTGCTTCTTACACCAATGCTTAATACATTTTTATTTAACAGCAATGTGATAGTTTATCAGCAGAGTTGATGCTAGAAGGGTAGCAACTGGTAGCAACTCTCTGAGGCTAAAGTTGACATGTTATTGTTAAAAATAAATGTTATGTACGTACTGTTACTCTCGCTCGTAATCTCCGTCTGGACAGACTGCGGCAAACATAAATAGTAATGCAACAGCCGCGATTGTTGACGGTTTTTGTGTTTGGCGCTGCCGCGCTAGCGTTACCAGGAAAGATGTGACGTATACAGTCACTTGAGACCTGGCTCTGTGCTGGCTCCGTAGCCGGTGGAAACACAAACGGGTTCTTAGAAGGCTCGTCATTTGAACCAACTCCGAACTGGCTCTAGCACTGGCTCTGAACCAGCACCTGGTTCATTTTGGTGGAAAAGGGGTATGAGAGGGAGCAACTTCCCCTGGGACCACAAGAGGATCTGGCGCGCCAGTCTGCACAGACAGCGCGACCTCAGACCGCCTTGTCAATTTAAGTAGCAGACTACCGCTGTGTTGTCGGAGCGGACAAGCACATGGTGGCCCCTGAGGTCTTGAAGAAAGTGCCTTAAGGCTTAAGACCGCTCGCATCTCCGGCAATTTATGTGCCATAGATGCAGGGTCAACCACAGACCTTTGGGCTGGTAATAACAGAGGTAATAACATTTTAGACTTTGTTTACACCACACAGAGAGGAGCTTACAAAGCCCTCCCCCTCCCCCACCTTGGTGCCTCAGACCACATCACTGTCATGCTAATGCCTGCATATAGACCGCTCGTTAAAATCGCCAAACCAGTTCGGAAACAGATTCAAGTGTGGCCAGAAGGGTCGTCTGATGCTCTTCAAGACTGCTTTGATACAGCTGACTGGAATATGTTTAAGCAGGCTGCCACTTACACCAACACCACTGACCTCCAGGAGTACTCGGAGACTGTCACTGCCTACATCACCAAGTGTATTGAGGATGTAATAGTCACAAAAACCATCACTGTCCGGGCCAACCAGAAGCCGTGGATGACAGGGGAGGTCTACAGACTCCTGGAGACGCGGAACGCTGCCTTCAGAGCTGGAGATGAGGGGGGCCTGAGAACAGCCAGGGCCAACCTATCCCGCGGCATCAGAGAGGCTAAGAGACAGTACTCCAGGAGGATAGCCCATCGTTTCAGTGACAGCAGAGACACTCGAAGCCTGTGGCAGGGGATACAGACCATTACGGACTACAAACCCCCACAGCGGACCTGTGACAGCAACATCTCTCTGCTGAACGCCTTCTTCGCTCGCTTTGAGGCACAAAACAGCTCCACTGCACAGAAGACTCCACCTCCTCCCAGTGACCAGGTGATGATGCTGACCTCGGACAGCATGAGGAGATCCTTCAGCAGGATCAATGCACGCAAAGGTCCGGGTCCTGACAACATTCCTGGGCATGTACTGAGAGACTGTTCAACAGAACTCACTGATGTCGTCACAGACATTTTCAACATCTCACTTAGTCAGGCTGTTGTTCCCACATGCTTCAAAGCTACCACCATCATTCCAGTCCCGAAGAAGCCATCTCCGTCCTGCTTCAATGACTACCGTCATGTTGCACTTACTCCCCATCCTCATGAAGTGCTTCGAACGGCTAGTCAAA
>CM022479.1:7388662-7410368 GCA_011952105.1 Coreoperca whiteheadi
GATGTGTTTGGAATAAGTTGAAGAAAGACTGTGAGTGGGACCTCAGACTTTAACAGAAAATCCAAAGAATAAGACCTCACCTGTATGAAGACATTGTTTGATTGACACGTGGGGAGTGCAGCCTTTTGACACAAGTAGTTAAGACCTCCGATGAGAAAATCGTCTACTTTTTTAACCATGCTAGTGCCATGGGTCTAGGGATAACAATGTTTGTCTGTCTGTCGGCCAGTTCAATGCTCTCATGTAGACTTCAGCCTTAGTTCATACCCTGCTCTCTCTGTATATGTTCCTCATACCGTGTACATACATGCAAATGTAGTTTTTCCAAAGTAAAAAATAAAAAGCTATTTCCTGAGACTGAGGCCCGTTAAATTTGACTTTCACTGCACTGGGCTAGATCAATGGATTCCAGAAGAGCACCCACAGGGGAGTTCCTATAATACCTGAAGTCTGATTGTAAGTGCTTCTCTGGGAAGCAAAGAATGACAGACTACTGGAGACAACGAAAAGCATATGTGGCATTAGGAATTCCCCCAGACATAGTCAGTAATCTTGCTCGATGAGTTGTAAGGCAGGTGCTGGTGACGACGTGCTGACGACGTGCTGACGTAAGTGTTTGCCTCCTTTCCGGTTACAGGTGTTTTTGTGTTACTGGTAGCGTGTAGTTTGCTGCTCTAGCTCAACACAGCTAATTTGTTCGATTCTTCATTACATTGACTAACTATCTGCTATAGCGTTACATTTGAACGTTTATTAGTTTTGCCTAAGCACTTACAGCGCTTCAGTGTTGCTAGCTACCAGTCTCTACCTTAGCAGCTAGCAATGACTTCTCTCCCTCTCGGACTCCGTAGTTTTCTCTGGGCCCCTGTCAAATCTGACCAGTGATGACATGTTTAGCTGCATGTCTTCATTCCGTCGCTGGCTGTCGAGGTGGTGTCCAGCAAAAGATGTGGGCTTCGTAGATAATTGGCAAAATTTCTGGGGAAGACCTGGTCTGATTAGGAGAGACGGCATTCATCCAACTTTGGATGGTGCAGGTCTCATATCTAGAAATCTGGCCGAGTTTATTAGTGAACCTAAACCATGACAACTCAGAGTTGTGACCAGGAGGCAGAGTTGCAGTCCTACATGCTTCTCTGCGCTTCCAGAGCATTTACCCACCAATAATCCCATAATGACGGGATAATAATACTCACATTCTTCGAGGCACCCCCCGAGGAGGTGGAGTTGCAGCCATCTTCGACTCAAGCCTATTAATCAACCCTAAACCTAAACTAAATTATAACTCATTCGAAAGCCTTGTTCTAAGTCTTTCACACCCAATCTGGAAAACACGACAGCCAATCCTATTTGTTATAGTGTACCACGCTCCTGGTCCTTATTCTGAGTTTTTATCTGAATTCTCAGAATTTCTATCAGGTTTAGTCATTAAAACAGATAAAGCAATTATTGTAGGTGATTTTAATATTCATGTGGGCGTTCAAAATGATAGCCTTAGTACTGCGTTTATCTCCTTATTAGACTCGATTGGCTTCTGTCAGTGTGTACATAAACCCACTCACTGTTTTGGCCACACCCTCAACCTTGTTCTGGTATACGGCATTGAAATTGAACATCTAACAGTCTTTCCACAGAATCCTTCACTATCAGATCATTATTTAATAACTTTTGAACTCCTATTACTGGAGTACACACCAGTAGTCAAATACTACTACAGTAGATGTCTATCTGATAGTGCTGTAGCTAAATTTAAGGAAGTAATTCCATCTGAATTTAACTCAATGATATGTCTTAACATAACAGAGGACTCTTGTGCAAATTTCAGTCCGTCCCAAATTGATCATCTTGTTGATAGTGCTGCAGGTTCACTGAGAACGACATTTGATTCTGTTGCTCCTCTTAAAAAGAAGATAATAAAACAAAAAAGGGTAGCTCCATGGTATAATGCTGAAACCCGCAAATTAAAGCAAACATCACGAAAACTTGAAAGGAAATGGCGTTGCAACTATCTAGGAGAATCTTGTTTAGCCTGGCAAGATAGTCTTAAAATATATAAGAAGGCTCTCCGTAAATGCCAGAGCAGCCTACTACTCATCACTAATAGAGGAAAATAAGAACAACCCCAGGTTTCTTTTCAGCACTGTAGCCAGGCTGACAGAGAGTCACAGCTCCATTGAGCCATGTATTCCTGTAGCCCTCAGCAGTAACGACTTCATGAGCTTCTTTAATGATACAATTTTGACTATTAGAGAGAAAATTAATCACGTCCTGCCCTCAGCTGGTGCCAACCGATTTTCAAGCATAGAGGCGTTGGAGGGAGCTGTGAAACCTGATGTGTACATGGACTGCTTCTCTCCTGTCGACCTTATTCAACTAACGTCGACAATTTCTTCATCTAAGCCTTCGACCTGTCTCTTAGACCCAATTCCAACTAGGCTTGCTAAAGATGTTCTACCATTAGTTAGCACGTCTTTAATAGATATGATCAATTTGTCTTTACTGACAGGTTATGTAGCACAGTCTTTTAAAGTAGCTGTTATTAAACCTCTCCTTAAAAAGCCCACTCTCGATCCAGGGGTTTTAGCCAACTATAGACCTATATCTAACCTTCCCTTTATCTCTAAGATCCTTGAAAAAACTGTTGCTAATCAGTTATGTGACTTTCTAAATAACAATAGTATATTTGAGGATTTCCAGTCAGGTTTTAGAGTGCATCATAACACAGAAACAGTACTGGTGAAAATTACAAATGACCTTTTAATTGCATCAGACAATGGACTTGTCTCTGTACTTGTCTTGTTAGATCTTAGTGCTGCATTCGATACCATTGACCATCAAATTCTATTACAGAGACTGGAACATTTAATTGGAATTAAAGCAACCGCGTTTAGCTGGTTTAAATCCTATCTATCAGAGCGATCTCAGTTTGTATATGTTAACGATGAATCATCTGAGCACACCAAAGTTAGTCACGGAGTTCCGCAAGGTTCTGTGCTTGGACCACTTCTATTTACTTTATATATGCTTCCTTTGGGCAATATTATTAGAAAGCACTCCATAAAGTTTCATTGTTGTGCAGATGATACCCAATATTATATTTATCGATTAAGCCGGAATTGATCAGTTAGTTAAACCTGGATGACCAGAACTTTTCTGATGTTAAACTCTGACAAAACTGAAGTTATTGTACTTGGCCCCGAATGCCTCCGAGACTCACTGTCGGCATATAATTGCTCTAGAGGGCACTGCCCTGGCCTCCAGCACCTCTGTGAGGAACCTCGGAGTTATCTTTGATCAGGATCTATCCTTCAACTCCCACATAAAGCAAACTTCAAGGACTGCCTTTTTTCACCTAAATAACGTTGCAAAAATCAGGCACTTCCTGACTCGAAATGATGCAGAAAAATTAATCCATGCATTTGTTACTTCCAGGCTGGATTACTGCAATTCCATATTATCAGGCAGCCCGAAAAAGTCCCTTAAGATTCTCCAATTGATTCAGAATGCTGCAGCACATGTACTGACAGGAACTAGGAAAAGAGATCATATTTCTCTAAAATTATTTTCTCTGCACTTGCTCCCTGTGAAATCCAGAATAGAATTTAAAATCCTTCTCCTCACCTACAAAGCTCTTAATGGTCAGGCACCGTCGTATCTTACAGAGCTCATAGTACCTTATTACCCCACTAGAACACTGCGCTCTCAGAATGCAGGGTTACTTGTGGTTCCTAGAGTCTCCAAAAGTAGAATGGGAGCCAGAGCCTTTAGCTATCAAGCGCCTCTCCTGTGGAATCAGATCCCAGTTCGGGTTCGGGAGGCAGACACCATCTCCACATTTAAGAGTAGGCTAAAGACTTTTTTCTTTGATAAAGCTTATAGTTAGGGCTGGCTCAGGTGAACCTGAACCATCCCTTAGTTATGCTGCTATAGGCCTAGACTGTCGGGGGACTTCACGTGATGCACCTCTCTCTCTTCCCCTCTGTCCTCCTCTCCATCCGTATGCATTCTCATCCCATAAATGCATGTTACTAACTTGACTTCTTCCGTCTCCCGGAGTTTTGTGCTTTGTCGTCAGTCTCATCTTTCTTACTGTCACTTTCAGCAGGTATTTCAGTGTCCGGAGATGTATCTGGATCGGTGACTATGGCGACCTGCTGGGGCAGTGCTGCTGTGTCTCTGGTGCAGGGGATGAGTGGCTCGGGTCCTGCTCGTTGGGCTCCACCTGGAGCTGCTCGGTTGTCCGTCTGGACCCATCATCTTCCCTTATGTTTTACATCCCACACTTTTTAACATAATTACATATATACAACAGTTTTGCTATTGCCATCATAACTGTATATGTTATGATTTTTATGCTATGAATCTATTCTGTACTTACGACATCTATTGCATGTCTGTCCGTCCTGGGAGAGGTATCCCTCCTCTGTTGCTCTTCCTGAGGTTTCAATCTTTTTTTTTCCCTGTTAAAATGTTTTTTTTTGGGTAGTTTTTCCTTAATCAAATCGAGGGTCTAAGGACAGAGGGTGTTGTATGTTACAGATTGTGAAGCCCTTTGAGGCAAATGTGATTTGTGATATTGAGCTATATAAATAAAATTGAATTGAATTGAATTCAGCTTGTAGGTCAGCTCAGGCTATTTTCACCAACTCTAACCCCCCACCTGCTTTGCTCCCAATGGTCCCTGCAGGAGCTCACTTCAACTTGGCTTTCACTAGCCACAGAGCTATCCTCACACTTTCATCTCTCTCTCTTTCTCAGCTGGATGGACAAATGCTCGGAAGAGGTGACAGAGACGAACAAACCTGGCAACACAAACTATTCATCTTCCACTTCCCTTGTCACCCTTTTACAGTATATCTTACTAACTCTCATCCACCCGCTTTCTCTCTTCTTTCCGTTTTCTCTCTCCCCTTGCTCCTGCGTCTCTGTATCACTTGATGGCTTGATGACTCTGTATGGCTTGACTGCAGACAGTGCTGGAAGCAGCATGAGGCTTTGAGGAGTTATCTGGTACTAAGCAGAGCTAAGCCCAGCCTCTCAAAATCATGTTAACACTTTGGTCTGGAAAGGTTTCTAAAGAAAATCACATGATATAGCAGTAAATCTGAGCAGGCCTCAGACACCTAGAGTCATGGGGGACGAGTTAACTGAGCTAACTAAAATTTGATTAAAGATTATTTTAGGGTAAAGTTATTATTATTGTTATTATTATTATTATTGTGAAAATGTGGCATCAGATCTGTCACAGTGCAGTTCTCATGGGTCTAGCGTGAGACTCTCAAAGGACAGCTAGAACCGTTGATTTTTTTAAAGCATGACTACAATCATTCCATAACCTTAACCCAGTGTTTATTATTGTAACCATGGCAACCAATGTCCCCTAAATGTAATTTAGTCATTTTAACCGAAGCCACAATGATTTCCTACCTTAACAATGTACTTATTCTAACCCAAATTCTGATCTTTCCGTACACCTAACCAATTAGTTTTTGTGCCTAAACCTAACCAAACTTTAACTATAGCGTTGTCACATCACAAAACTGATTCATTTTTCAGCAGTGATTTGTAAAGGATTTGGAAGGCACAGACAAATGATGTTTTCCCAAATCAGAAAACACCTTCGTTGTAAGGGCAAGGACAAAGGACATATTTTGTCATTAACTTCTTTGAAGGTGTTCCTCCCACTAATGAATATGGTGCCAATGTTAATTGTTTTAATATGTGAATTGACAAGAGACATTTAAGCACAGAGAATGTTAGCCATTAAAGTGGTCCCAGTATGCCCATTTTCAGATTCATATTTTTATTTTTGGGTTGTATCAGAATAGGTTTAAATGGTTTAATTTTCAAAAAACTCCATATTTTTTTGTTATACTGAACATTCCTGCAGCACCTCTTTTCACCCTGTGTCTTGAACACACCGTTTTAGCTACCGAGTGAGGCATCGTTGCACATGCGCAGTACCTAGGCAAGGACTACTAGCGAATCAGAAGCAGAGTAGGCCAGGTCCTGACAAGCAAGGTAGTGTGATCCAAAACAAAGCCGGTTAATCTGGTAATTAGACATATCAAGTAATTAAACAACTTTTAAATGACATGAAAAGACTCAGTATCTGCGACGCTAACATTTTTATCCCCAGTGAAACCAGTAGACAACACATGTAGCATGTAAACAAATGTACACACATGCACATAATATCCTTTAGCTTGTCAAATACAGCACCAGCTGTGTAACTAAGGACCAAATACACTGTTATTCACAATGGCCTCCATGTAATAAAGCAATTTAAACGGCCACTGTAGCTTCAGCCGAACTATTTTCATCACTCCTATGAAAGTACAACAGTGGCTCAGAGCTAGTAGAAACACCGGCGGTGTTATCAACTTAGCCAAACAGCAAGTTAGCCAAACATACATTAAGTTGATTGCCGACGAAACATAACAGCTTGTAATCATAAATTCACCTCCACACTTGAAACACTGTTCTACATCTTATGACCAAAAAACCAGCAAAATATTTCTACATAATGTTAGGTAAAGGTGGGCCTAGAGATGATTAGCAAAACCACTTAAACACTTGGGCAAAAAGCTGATGAACAAAAACATACAATAACAACAGGCCATTTGCCTGTGACCGTAACATAGCAGCTGGTATTAGTTACTCATTAATCTACATCCAAACAACAGCAGTGTTCCATATCTTGTAATACACAGTCCATCGCCATATTTCAACACGATTTCAGGTAAAAATGGGCCTACAGGTGATTAGTAAAACCATTTGGTTTTAGCAAACTAGCTTTAACAGCTTTAGCTGATTGACCTACAGCTCCGCACTTGAACACTTGGTAAAGTTTTGTTTCCTTGTTTATTTTAAATAGAATCCACAACTAATAAAGCATACTTACATATTGTGATTCTGAATCTCCAGATTGACCAAACAGAGTTGGAATTGCACTGTCTTTCAGGAGTAAACATTTAGAAAATCCTGAATTGAACTGTTGCCAGTTCACGAAGCAGTCCTCGGTAAAATGAAGTGAGCACAAAAAATGGTTGGGGATGTAGTCCTGAGGCATAGTGTTAAAAATACATTTTAACCAATGACTCTTCAATGCTTCGTTCTTTGGAAGACAATACAAAGGAAATTTCCCTTGGCACTGACGAATACAGCGTCTCCTAGACATGGCGTACCACAAACTGAACTCTTCCGGCAGCTTGGTTCGAGGGAGTGCCACACTAGCAGCTAGGTGTACATTATGATGCATGTACCATTATGACATGCGTAAGTTATGGAAGTAAAGGCTGGACTTCAAACGAGCCATTTTCAGTCAGTTCAGGAGCAATGTTTTCTGTAGGACAGGCTTTTTCACTTTGCAAATGTGAGCGCGTTCTTTTATTTGCAGGACATAAAACAAATAGAGACTTAATCTTGTTTTTAAGATGATTTACTTTTCAATTAGAATATCAAAAATGCATTGTACACAGATTCTCCCTCTTTCGAAGCTACAATTTACACGCAGGTAACTGTCCAAAAGAGAAGTCAATAACATGTGGTTATACAAAGTGATATATGCGAATTTGCTGCTATTTATTTGATCAGAAGTTGAGTCTGGGAGGGGTCGGGTGGTGCTGTGGACCTCCTCCTGATTCACAGCCTTGTGACGGCATCTCCTCCAGCACCGCAGACAGGCCTGGGAACACAAACAATTCTTTGTTGAGAGGTCTGTTTCTTATCACAGTCTTAAGGGGGGGTTGTCAGCACCCTGACACACACACAACTAAGTGATTATTACACACACAATTTGTGAACATTACTAAAGAATATGTTTAAGCATCTTAACATCAGTATAGCAAATTATTCCACTCTAACAATCCCTCTTTTTACACCTTTTAGGTAGGTAAAGCAATTTAGCAGCTGAAGCCTACAAGAACTGTAAGTGTGTTTGATTCGTGTCTTGTTGTAAGTTTAGTGCAGTGTTATTTTTGTTCGAGACCGCCGGTTGATTGGTGACGTGGCGTTATTGCGTAATAGGATTTAGTATCGATTGGTCTCGTGGCTTGTTCCCGGGTCACGGGAGGTGTGTCCTGCTGAATACAATCACTGACAAAATAGACGGCATCCCTCCTCGAGTAAAGACCGAAGAGAGTAAAGAACTTCGACTCTACCTGCACGTGACTCCACTGCGCAGGGACTCAACAACAGGGCACTTGAGTATTGCACTTTCTTGGACTAATTGTTTGCACTTCTTTTTGATCCCTTATTGCTATTATATTTGTCTTGCATTTTTCTTCTGCTCTTACACAATGTGTTTTCTAATCCCAACTGTCATTTCAACACGACGAACATCTGTTTCATACCAAAGGCAATGCAATGTTCATAATCTGCATGTTGTACCACTGTCCAACAAATCGAAGAGCTGGCTGGTGAGAGCAACTTTCTCTGCATAAAGATCTGATTTTGACTGTGATTGTGACGAGTGTACAGGTCCAGGTGGAAAAAACAACTAAATCATCTTGGGATTTTTTCCAAAAGAGAAGGAAGGTAAGTAGTTAGCCTATACAGTAAGTGTCGGGAGTCAACGGGTGAGATCATTCATGTGGGTGATTTTAACTGAACTTTGATTAAAGACTGCATTCTTTGCCCCACAACGCTGAGAGCCATGGAACTCAGTGTCCCAGAGTCCCCACAGGTGTAAACCCCTCCCACTGAACGCCTCCCATGGAAACAGCCTCCAGCTACCATTGGTCAGTCTAACCTGTGACCCTGGAAGGCACCAGGTTAACAAAGGGACCCATTGGCCTTTGTCTTCTCTCTTTCTCCTGAGTTCTACATAATGTTTGAATTGACCCATTGATAAAGTACATTTCTCTTCTTCTTGATTGTAAGTGTTTAGCTAGCAGGCTATACTAGTCTTATCACACAGCATATTTTTCTTTTTCTTTAGCAGGGTTTTTAAATAAATCAAATTTCCAATATAAAATGGTTTCCTTATTATTTTACAAAGCTCATGTTGCATTACTTTACCTTATGGTGTGGTTCCAAAACGAACTAAAATGGTAAACGACTCATTCATCGTACAACAGGTAAAAACTCTGTGCATTTTCTTAAAGTTGGATTTTTCCGTGTGTTCAGTAAACACAACATTGAAATTTGTCACCTGCTTTGCAGCTCACAACAAGAGAGCAAGCTAGGGAATGACTAAAAGAGAGAGAGCAGTGCTAGCAACAAAAGCAGTGAATCAGAGAAATAAAATGTCATTTTCGTAATTGTTCACAGTGGTTTCATTCTAAAGCATAAATAAAATCGCCCACACTTCTGCACAATGCTGCTATAAGGAACTAGCTGATTGCTTCGTTTTGAGTCCCGACGTCACAGCCTGCGTGCTGTCATTGGCTGGAGCAACACACCACTGACACCGCCGAACACCTTTCATGGGTCATAAGTGATGATTGAGAGGGATTTATATTTGTAAGTCGCTTTGGATAAAAGCGTCTGCTAAATTACTAAATGTAAATGTAATGTAAATGTTGTATGAGTCTATGAGTTTTTTTTTTTAGGGAAATCCTTCATATTATACCTTTAAAGTCACAGTGGCACACACAAAAGTTTACCATCATATTTTATCTAAATGACCTTAAACAAAGACATAGAGAGATAGCCATAGAGCAGCATGATAATGTGAGAAATATACACAGACACAGTGACAGTCAATTTCAGTCAGATATAGAAAGCAGAGAAAAATCCTAACCACGTACAGGATCAGTTACCACAAATTGACAATCAAATAAGACACCAAAAATCATGGCAACCAAAAGAAAGCAGAATATGTGGTCACTCTTCGACAGGTGAGGCTGAGACGCAGAAGTACAAGTTCAACTCTGTAATTTCAGATTTCAATGCTTAATGACCTCCAAAAAAATAGTCCTATAAGAAAAAGACAGGGAATATCTTGCTGCACATTATGATTTCAACATGCCATTACCTGAGAGACAATGAATGACCTAGGCACACGCATGCATGCACGCACGCACGCACGCACGCACACAAAAATACATGCATAGGATATACTGTATATATATTGGGGCGGCTGTGGCTACGTGGAAGAGTGGGTCGTCTACCAATCGGAAGGTCAGCGGATTGATCCCGCCCTCCCCCAACCATGTGTCAAAGCATCCTTGAGCAAGATACTGAACCCCAAATTGCTCCCGAAGCTGTGCCTTCGGTGTGTGAGTGTGTGTGTGAATGGTTAGTTTAATTTGTACTGATGGGCAGTTAGCTCCTGCCATTAGTGTATGAATGTGTGTGTCTGGGCAAATGTGATATGTAGTGTGAAAGCGCTTTGAGTAGTTGGACGACTAGAAAGGCGCTATACAAATAGGGTCCATTAACATCAATATTAATGTTTTTATTACTGTTACTGTGTGCTGTCCAGATATTTGGACAAATTATATTTTGATACTTTGGCAACATTTTTCTCGAAACTTTCATGCCAATAAAGCGCTTTGAACTGATTTGAATTAAATTGACAACAGCAGATGATGAGAGAGAGATGCAGATAGACATGCTTTCCTAATTGCTAAGCTAATGCTGGTGGTCTGTGTACAGTCTCAGTGTGTGACCTGCAGGTAGGGTTGGCAACCGTTCAATAAAATACAGAATCACCCCATAATAGGACACTAAAAGATTTGTTCCGTATTGAACTGATTTGGGACGTGCTTTTGTTCCATATTTCTGAGAATCAATTCAAGTCTATGGGAGAAAAATATTACAGGTTAGACTATTAAGACAGGGCAATTTGTATGAGATAAAGGAAACCATCCTGCTCTGGTGTCCCTCACCCAGTCTGTCATGTTGTTCCACTTCCCAAACAGAGAAGCAGGGGGAGGTGCCCAGACACAGCTGTTTGCAGTGCTCTTGCCTTTTTGTCAACTTTAAGTGTTGTTTTATTGGCAATCATCTATGCTGAATTTACCTTAAGATCCTCTTTATTTATTAAACATTTAAAATAAGTGAGTTCACTATGTGAGTGCCTTTGTACATCAACAGTAAACAAAACTGTAGGATTTATGAAGGAAGTTTGGTGAATAAGCAGAAAAGACTGCTCTTACATTTTACAATTGCCACTAATTTTTGTCCTCTCATCCCACACTGGATCATCATAGTTCAGTTTCTCATTCAGAACACCCTGTCTTCACCGACCTTCCATATGTCCATTTCGTTGGCAACCCTAATTACACCTGCCCAGGGACTGCAGTTGAAAATTTGCCCGATTGGCTAAACTGGAACATTTGCAGAAAGGTTTATTAATGTCCCTGTAGCTTTAAACTGTATAAATAAATAAATCATAATTTAAAAAAACAGAGGCCGATCCTCCTCTTACTGCTGAGGGTAGCTCTGTCTTAACACATCTTATTCTAACCCACTTTAAATAAATGTTAAATATGAGTCTCTGTTCATATCTCAGCAGCCGCTTTTTTTAGTGGTAACATGGAGCCCATTTTCATATTATATTTACAGTATGTTGCATCTGATCAGTGTTGCCACAGTTACTTTGAAAAAGTAATCTAATTACTGATTACTGATTACTCCTTTAAAAAGTAACTAAGTTAGATTACAAGTTACTTTATTAGTTATATTCAGTCTCTGCCGACAACACCCCCGCCGCCTCAACATAAAAATGACAACTGGTTTAGCCAACACTAATTTTATTGGAAGTGCATTTTTAACAGTAATGTCAACAATGTATCTCCAAACATTTTAAATTGAACTTAAAAACTATTTCCTGAAAAAAATACTTGTTTTTATAAAAAATAAAATAATGCCAGACTTTCTTGAATTCACTTAACATAAATACTTGTTTTTTACCAAAGTCCAGCTTTTGTTGTTTGGGTGGTGGGGGGCCTTCTGCTCTCCACTTCGCACCATCTGGTGAGACTCGCTCTGTAAGTTTGACCGTGCTGCGACGCCAAATGTTTCTTTAAATTTGACGTAGTGTTTTTGTAGCTAGATAACACTTTGTCGCCACTCGCCACCAGCACAGAGTGTAAAACAAACTTTAATATTGCCTTCTTTAGCTGACACAAACTCAAAATAGCACCTGTATTTCCAGCTAGAAAACACGCTTCTCTCTCCTCCCTCCCTTGTTGTTGACGTTTGTGTCGCTGCGTGGTATGTATTATTACACGTGACGTGAACTGTCCTCACACTAAAAACGTGAGATGCGAGAAGAAAGCCAAAATATGTTTTTCTTAAGGAAAATGAAAAAAATATTAACGCAAAGTGAATTGGATAAGTAACTTTAGGGTGCTTTCACACCTGCCTCATTTAGTTCGGTTGAATCGTACTACAGTTCGTTTGCCCCTTTGGTGCGGTTCGTTTGGTCAGGTGTGAAAGCAGCAAGCCTACTCGGGTGCGCACCAAAAGCGGACCAAACAAGCGTACCAAGACCTCCTTGAAGAGGTGGTCTCGGTATGCTTGGTCGGTTCAAGAACATGAACTGACCTCGAACCGACCCAACTGCAAAAAACACTGATAATTTTTGGACTAAACCAGCTGCGGTAGTCAAATTTTCGGAAGAGCTTGTTAGAGTTAGGAAGAATTAATGCACAGCTCCGCTTGAAGTGAGGAGCGATGCACACTTGCGGTTTGCAATGCATTAGAATGTTATTTTCAAGCCACATCTGCGCTTCATTATAGAAATCTATTGTTTGTGTTACGAGTTCCAACTGGTGAAACTGGAGTAACAAATTAATTTTTGACTGGAATCCAATACTCTCAACTCTACTGGATGGAGTCCTGGAAAACAGAATCAAAGTGACAGCGAGTGAAAGAGCGAACCGCCATCTTCGTCTCCAAATTTCTGTATCTTTATTACAAATTTCTCAAATCATGGTATAAACAATAACATTCCCTTGGCATAGACATGTTTCAGTTTCAGAGTCTGTTTGTTAAATTCAACTTAAACACCTCAGTACAGCTTTTCTCCTATTTGCTCTCCACATAAGTGGGTGACGTGTTTCACATTCGCATTCACAAAATAATCGAGTCTTTACAAAAACCAAAACCACCCTTAAAGTGCAGTGGAATCACAAGGATAAATCCTATTTTAAGATATCTAGTTATATATATTTATCTGTATTCATACATTTATTTCCTTTTCCCCTTAACTCAAGGAATCCTCCATAATACTAATGTAATTATGTGAATCATAAACACTCTTTGGCTTTAAATGACTATTCAAATGACTTTAGAGTCACAACATGAACCACACACATAGAGAAAACTGTTCAACTAAACACCTAACTGCTTCTGTATAACTTTGCATTTCCTCCCCTTTAAGTTATACACAACATAACCCTCTTCTTTCAACACTTACAATAGTTTAAAACCTGTCAGGATACCCAAAAAATACGAAATGAAACATTACCCGGGGGTGAGGGCACCAGTACACAGATTCACACCTTTAGCTACAATACACACCTGTTATATGGCCGCTAGCGCCATTGTTACCGAAACCTTTTCCCGTGATTATAAACGCGACTCTTTATCTCGGCTTCACACTTCAAAAACTCCGTAACCAACTTATCACAGTTTCAATACTGTTCAAAAAGGTAACAATTGTTGTCATTGGTTTTAAATAGTACGAACCTGGAAAACAGAATCAAAGTGACAGCGAGTGAAAGAGCGAACCGCCATCTTCGTCTCCAAATTTCTGTATGAGCGAAGAGGAAGGCGCCCCGTCACCTAGGCACCGCCGTGCAACGATACCCGCACTCTGGTTCTGCCTTCTTTGGTTCCCCCCTACATTATAATTGTTCCTACACAATGAACGTTGTCATTCTAATTGCCGCTGCGTGTTGGCACATAAACACTCAGTTGTGTTATCACAAGGGTGGTATCACACACTCCCCTACAAATAAAAGTGGCTCCTGACACAAGGGTGGTATTACATTTGCATATTGTGGTGTGAACAAACAATGTAATAGATTGTGGCCAGGGACAAAACCAGCCCGCGCAGTCGTCGCTCCATAGTTGCGTTGTCTCCATGTTGTTTGCTGGCTTGTCCTCTTCAGTTGGAATTTTCCCACACGTAAATTCTGACCAATCGAAAAGCAGTTTAGGAAATATGCCATGTCCAATGAGTGATGTGGATGTTGCCATGTGACTGCATTTTGGTTAGTTTCAACTGGTTCGGACCAAAGCAATCAGTGTGGTGTGAAAACGAACCAAAAAAGCTGAAAAATGTTACCTTGTATAATTGTTTGCCCTTGGTTCAGACCAAATGAACCGAACTAGAGGTGTAAAAGCACCCTCAATCTGATTACTGGTTTTGAAATAGTAACGCGTTAGATTACTCGTTACTGAAAAAAGTGGTCGGATTAGAGTAACCGTTACTAAGTAATGCGTTACCGGCATCACTGCATCTGATGTCCCTCAAAGTATGATTTAGGGCCCTTGCTTATCATTTTCCATGCTTTAGCTTCGTATGAATGCGATTTAGTGCTAGTTTCTAAATAAAATCGGTAACTTGTGAAAGATCCGTATGCCTTGCAGACATAAATTGACAAAAGATCTGAGATCAAACACAACTGGGAAAATGAATGATTTCCTTACTCATGAACCTTGGGAAGCTAGTATTTTTTAAATATTGGCTGAAAGCAAGGGTGATGAAACCTTTACAGTATGGGCATCAGCAATGTTGAAAAGATTGCCTGAAGAATGCCACACTAGCTGTTGCAGCCTTTTCTTTCTTGAAGCTCGTAGGGCAGAAATTAATCGTGTTGTTTTTCCGAGAACTTGCTGCCATTGCCTTGCTGCATTACCTTCTGACATCTGAAAAGAGCACTGAATACACATTTTCCACCAAAATCTACTCAGTGGTGGAATAAAAATAATGCATTATTTTGTGGGAATTGTATGGAAACTGCTTTATTTACTCTCTTTCTTAGTCCCAAAATGGCAGCTAGTTAACAGACATTTTGTCTTAAAGTAATAGTTTGAGATTTTGAAATATATGAGAAAAGTGATACCACTCATCTGCCCATTCAATATGAAGCTGGTGCTAGAAGTCATTTAGCTTAGCTTAGCATAAAGACGGTAAACATGGAGAAAAGGCTACCCTGGCTGATATTATATTTAATTTGTTTAACGTGTCTAAAAACAGAAGGGCCCCTGTCCTCCTGTTCCCAGTCTTTACGCTAATTTAAGCTAGCTGGCTGCTGGCTGAAACTTTATATTGAACAGACAGATTTTAAGCAATAAAGCAAATAAGTAGACTTGCCAAAATGTTTTATTACTATTCCTTTAACTATGAAAATACTAAGCTACAAAGGTATATGCAAGCACATTTAAATGACTTTTATGGTCCAAGGCATTTTTTTTTAATTAATACAATTTTATTTATATAGCCCAATTTCACAAATCACAATTTGCCTCAAAGGGCTTTACAATCTGTACAACATTCGACACCCCCTGTCCTTAGACCCTCAATTTGAATAAGGAAAAACTAGGACAAAAAACCTTTTAACTGGAACAAATGGAAGAAACCTCAGGAAGAGCAACTGAGGAGGGATCCCATAAAGGGAGTCCTTTATGGTGAGTTTATGGCAGAACAGTTGTATTAGATTGCATTAGTGTATATAAACACCTGTAAACCTCTGCTATCAATTTGCAGATATAGTTGCATGCTTTCAGTATGTCTTCCTTTAACTATATGGTATGATTTGTCACTTTCTGTTTGCTCTTGTTTTTTTAGATGGAGGTTCTGACCTCTTCTCCCCGAAAAACAGAGCTGACCAGAGTGGTGAGGATGAGGGCTCAGAGGGTTCTGAGGGTGAGTTCGGACTGTACAAAAATTATTGGGTTAGAATATTTAATTGTATTAAAAAGGTTGTCTTTGGAACCTTTTTATGACTTAAAATAATCAATATTTTTCACAAGTGTTTCAAAATAATAGGCTCCATTAATGGCAAACTTGTCAAAATTGTGAATCCATTCTGTATTTTTAAGGAAAAAAGACATCACTTAAGTACTGTGACATTGTGGAAAGAACAATGCTGGACATACTGGAAACTACATAAGCCTTTCATAGCTAGCATGTAGAGGTGAAAACAAATTATTCAATTCTCTTGAAGATATTTGAACTCTTGGAGTTCAAATATCTTCTTTGTTCTTTTGGAGTATTTTGTTAACAACAACAACAAATTTGAAATAAACCAGTATATAATTTGGAAACCTTGAATCTCGAAATGCTGCTTAGTACTTAGCAGACAGGTATGGCTGTCAAATACTATGGTTAAAGACATTGAGTCGGACATACACAATGCAAGCCAGGCAAGCTAAACATAGGAAAGGTAGACAATTCTTCCTCACAATAAAGAAAGTGCTGGCAGGGAGGTAGTCAGACAGACAGAGAAAAAGGATAAAAAAAACTACTGACAGTCAGGCTGACAGATAGGTAGATGGCAGACTGCAGAGTCCAGACATATAGAAAAGGAATAAACAACACGTTGTTTGGAAATTGCCTTGGAGGGTTGGAGGTAATAAGATGGGCTAGCCAGGCATAAAGAGAGAACATTTAGATTGTGGTGTGTGAAGAAAGGAAAGTGTTAGGAGAGTCTGAAGGGGAAAAGAGAAGTTTTCCTTGTTGTTAACACTGTACAGTGCAGGGCTCTACACTTACATTTATTTTTGTGGGCATTAGCGCCCCTAAATGAAAAAATGTAGGGGCACAGATAAAAAATTAAGGCCACAGTTATTATTATATTTAAAGAAATAACATTAATGCATCTAATTTTTATACCTGCAGGGTGGAAATGTTGTCTCTCCTTCCGGCAGTGAAAGTCATTACACAAACACTGTTGACGTATACTCATGATGTACTGTATGCGTACAGGTGAACTCGCCCCAGGCGAGAAATGTTCAGAAATAGTTAAATACAGAGAAATTTCCATAGTTTCAAGACAATAATCCATTATTTAGGTAGAGTAAATGTAATAGCTACATAGCATACTCCGAATAATTACATGGCTTTGGGTTGCTCCCCCCTTCAGCTCTGGCAAACCAATCATTGCTGGTTGACGTAAAATTAAGCAGTACCAGTGCGCCAAGAATGCTGCCACAGACAAAACTCTGGTATACTGCAAAATACAGAGATTTACCTGACGGTGATAGGCTTAATCAGCATTGTGTGAACTCATTTGGCAAGGGCTTGAAGGTAACAGACCCGCACTCCAGCTTTATAGATTACTAAAGACTTTTGAAACAGAAGATAAACTTGGGCTCTAACAAAGGACAGGGATGCATTGTGCTTCATAAATATATCCCTTTTCAAACAAGATAGTCTATTAACTCTTTTTATGCTTTTGAAATTAGGGTTGGTGTTTTAGCATTTTATCCAATCTGAATCCAGTATCTAATCTTTTTATTTAATCTGGACCCTTTCGAACCTCTTATTGAACCTATCTATGTTTAATACATTATAATAGCGATAGAGTAAAATAGTTTGTTATACTGATGTTGGGATGCTTTAATATTCCTTTTAGTAATAGTCACTAAATTGTTGTTATAATTGTATGTGTGTCTCCAGAGATGTTGACAACCCCCCATTTACTCACTTAGACAATGATGTGTAACAGATGTCTTAAGAGAAAGAACCCCTTTATGGGAGTAGATTAGAGTAGACTAGGCTAGATCAGCTGTCAGATAAAAGCCATAAAATAGCAAAGGGCAAGGCCCCATTGTGACCCCTTTGGAGAGATGTTTATGTTCACAGGCGCTGTCTGCTTGAGCTGAAGGTGATGACATCATCAGGCTGTGAATCAACAGGGGAGAGCAAGTCTAAACCACGCCTCCTCCTCCAAATTTTTCTGACCAATTAGATAGTAGTAAAATCACATATATCTATTGTATAATCTTAAAGTTAGCCACTTCTCTTCTCTTTGGGCAAACCAGTTACCTGCGCATATACTTTAGGTTTCTGAAGAAGGAGAATCCGTGTACACGCATTTTTGACATTCTAATTGTAAAGTAAAATAATCTTAAAGGAAGATTAAATTTTCTAATTGTTTTTTGTCCTGCAAATAAAAGAACACTCTCACAATAGTACTTTTTTTATAAAGCACTTTTCAAAACAAATGTACAAAATGCTTCACGAGGCAATAAAAGCAAGACAAATTAAGAAAAAGTAAAAACAATTACATAATATTAAAACAGCAGCGCAATTATAATAGTAAAATAATGTTTTTTTAATAAGTATTGTTTTTTAAAAGTGTATAAGTTCATGATCTAAATGATTAGATTAGATTATCTAAAACCACATACAGGCTCATACTCTGGGTCCATTCCAAGATGTGCTTTAAAAGTGAGTAATAACATTATAAAATCAATTCTAAAATGTAGCAGAAGCCAGTCCTATGATGCTAGGACAGGTATAATGTGCTCCCTTTTGTTAATGCCCATTAAAAGCCTGGCAGTAGAATTCTGAGCCAGTTATAACTGTGAAAGTTGCTTCTGACTGAGGCAAGAATACAAGGAGTTGCAATAGTCAAGTCAAGAAGAAATAAAAGCATTTATGACCTTCTCCATGTCACTGAAGGATAGAAAAGATATTATTTTGGAGATGGTTCTTAGTTGTAGGAAACAAACTTGAACAACTCACTTGACCTGCTCTTCAAAGGTAAGGTCAGAGTAAAATATGACTTCTATGTTTCTGGCAGAGTGTGTGTCATAGGGAGCTAAGGAACACAGCTGGTCCTTTTTCACATTCACCCACTCATTTTCATTCACATGTATGAACAAACGTTCACTCTAAACAACCCTGCAGGGGCTTTTCCATTGGTCTGGTTCATGTGATAGACTAGTAAGCTTTGTCACAACCTGGCTCTGAGGGCCATGATAAAATGGGAGACACACCATTTCAAAGATAAAATCCAGTAATTTATTTAATAAAAAAGGCTGAAGTTTAAGCATAACAAAAGATCACAAAGCATTGGGTGTGAATGTCAGTAATAAAGGGTGTGCATGGAGAGTGAGAATGGTGTTTAAATGGGATAAAATAATCAAATTAACAAAGGACAACCAAGGAAAGACTAAAGCTTTCCAGCCCGTTCTCATTCCCCGGTTGTCAAATACCGACGTTTTGTCACACCCCTCTGCATCATATAAACACGCATCTGTATTAGACGCACAGGGCTGCTAGAAAACCTTTATGAAATCAAGTGACATAATGTAAAGGATGGCAAAGAGTGAGAAAGTCCGCTTAAGGAGGAGGTGGGGTGTTTGGATGGTCCAAACAAACTGAAACTTAAATGGCTCATTCAAGCACAGTGCAGCCACGGCAGGAGCAGAGCATAGAAGGGATTTCACATTTTCAAAAGCCCCTTGACAATAAGGAGACCACACAAATTTTGCACGATGATGTACCACTGAACAGAGTTGGATATTCCCTAATGAACTCAGCCAGTTCAATACCTTGGGACAAATAAACAAACAAGCTCTCCAAATTACTAAATGTTTTTAGCCTTCTGCAAACCACAGGATCATCGTGCGCGCTGCCATCAACCTCCTCATCCAAACCCATTGCAGAAGCCACCAGACCTGAAGACACAGAATTAACAATGAGTGCAGCACATATCCATGAGCAACATTTTTTATCTCACTCCCTGGAAGGACAATATCCAACAAATTGGACATAGACGGATCAACCTGTTTGCATTTAACCCACTCCTCCTGAGGGACGGGTGGAGGAAGATCAGGCAAGGAAACCACACTGAATCCCCTCTCCCCCACTATGCATTGGCTCAGGCAAGTCTGGAGTGGGCACAGTACGGCTCTCAGGCTGGAAATACCCCCAGAAATACCTCTGACCGCTCTCATCCATCTCCCTGTACACAAGTAGCTTGAACTGACCATGAGAGGAGGCAGCACATTAGTCCACACCAGCCAGATCGCTTCCCAGAATCATGACCACACTAGGGGTTCCACGATTTCAGATTTTTTACAGTTTGACATTTAATGACATTATTAATAAAACCGAAAGAGAAGGGAATGCTTTGCAACAAGGGTATGTATGGGGTGTTTTGGGGGTTTTGTGGAGTGTTTTGTATAGGTCAGTCTGAGTTCTGTATGTTTCTTGTGTTAAGTTATTTTATTTTGAAATAGTCTGTTCAGTTGGAGTCTTAGGTTTAGGTTAGTTATTTCCTCTTTTATTTTGTAATTTGTCTGTTAACCTGTGGCTGAATGTTTTACTTCCTGCCACCTGATTGTCTGATTATGTTCATCTGTATTATGTAGTTCACCTGTGTCTCATTGCATCACCTTCCTTGAGTGTATTTAGTTCGTGTTTTTCCTAATGATGGTGAAGTGAAGCTTTCTGAACCAGTGAAGCTTTCAGCACAACTGTATCAGAAAAAGGTTCATTAGTCAAAGCTTTCCATATCAGTTTGATGAGGACCTCTGCTGGCGAAAGTGAGGGAAAGCACTGTGTTGCAAAATGTTTTGCAACCAACGCATTATCTTAGAACCAAAACTGAATTAATGGCTAGATAAATAAATTAATGAATTAATCAATATATAAAATTATATATATGGTACACTCTATCCCATTGCATACTCCTACTAACTCGCGCAATACAACAAACCATTCAGTGCAACACAATACACTGTTGGGACTCAGTGGACGAGTTCATTTGCTGTGGGTAATTTTAACGAAGCCTCAACTTCGCCCTGCATCTCAACAGCTGCTTCCAATGCAAATTCCACTTCCAATTCGCCTATATCTGCTAGTACACCCCCCCCCCTTTAGCTGGCCTCCAGCAATGGCCACCCTTTTGCTAATACCACTAGAGAACCCAGCCTCCTAGGTGGCTTACCGCCATCTTTAACATGCTGGTGTCTTTAATGTCTCACAAGAGTGAATAATTTGCCAACCTCTTCTGTGTTTGAATTCCAAATCCTTAAACTAGCTGTTAATGGTAATTTGGGTTATAGTTATTGATTTAATTATTAATCTGATTTCCAAACTGATAGTTTAGCGTATTTTATGAGACTGAATTAATTAATTGGCTATCATATCCGAGGTCTTTATTATTTTAAAAATACTGATTTTTGAGATCCAAATTTCAAAAGGCTGTGGTTTGAAAATGATAAGAGATAGAGTCCTACTCTAAACTAGAAAAATGTCAGGTATGACCCAAAGTGTATGAGTGAAATAATTGTATGCATCTAATTTGCATATTATGACGTTATATATTGGCAGGTATGTTATTTTCAGTCCATACAGGATGATGAGCATATTATAATAGGTTTTTTCTTTTTCTGAAAATAATAAATGATTAATAACAGTAACCTGAAAAGCAACATTAGTAAATTATAACTACATTTTCAAATTTACCATAACTAGTAAAATGTATGTAGGTGTTTTTATTGCAGAAGCTTTATCTGCTCTTATCTATCCAAATGGCATAGGTTATAGTTTTTCAGAGACTAGTTTCCCCCTCGTTTCTTTCACTTATGTTGGGCAAAGTGTGGAGGAAAACGGCGTGTGCTCCGTGTACACTGAGAGGGGGACCAGCATCTGCGCCGCCCAACAAGCACTCATCCCCGGCTGCACACGCACTCTCACGCTCACTCTCATTCTCACTTTCACTCGGCTGACAAGAATCTCCTCCATTCTCACAGAGAACAATCTCCTGGACCGCAACCAGTCTGG
>CM022479.1:7411194-7430593 GCA_011952105.1 Coreoperca whiteheadi
AGCCACAAGAACAACATGAGCGAGCCGCAGTTAAAAGCAGCCTTGACGAGCGGTTTCTCCCCGCTCGCTCTGTTTAACAGCTGTGGTGGATCTTGCCATTTTTCGAAGATCTCCAACCCGAGGTGTCCAGATCGTGGAAACGGCCTGCGTCTTCCCGTGTTTTCAATCCACACACTTCGGTGTATAGCAACATCTCGGGACTGAAGAGGCGCAGTTATGGTCAGATGCCTAGGGTGGAAAAGACGCCCACGAGCCATCACTCTCCTGACTCAGCATCGGCCATAAAAGCTCCTTCTTTGCCCACAAAACCCCATAGAATAACTTCCTCGTTGATGGGCAAAGCATACTTTGCAGCAGGTCAGGCCACTGCCTGTCTGCATACGATATCTATTGTGCAGGCTTACTATCAGCTGAGCTGCTGAAAGATCTAGAGGGGAAGAGCCAGAAGATCGGAGCCGATAGATTGAACAAGCTCCAATGCACAGCAGATCTTGCTCTCCAGGCCACCAGGGAGACGGCCAGATGTGTGGCCACGAAGAGGCATTTATGTTTTGATCTCACTCAGATTAAGGAGCGAGATAAGAGTTTTTTGCTTGAGGTGCCGTTTTCCCCGGGAGGCCTGTTCGGTGACGCCGTCACAGCAGTCACTGACAGGTTTCTGCAGGCGAATAAACAGTTTCTCCCCCGTAAATCCTAGGTCTCGTTTGCTGCTGGGCGGGAGCAGCAGATGCCGAGTACGAGCTCCTCACACAGGGCACAGCAGAAACAGAGCATCGCCAGCCGTACACCCCCACAGAGAGGGGGGGCCGGTGGTCGGCGCTCTCAGGGGTAGGACTGAGCTGAGGACAGTCATTATCTCTAGGAAGGCTGCGTCTAAGAAGTCCTGACACCATTTGGCCCAGGACGAGGAGGGCGGTCCCCTCCACGGGCGGATGGTGCTTACCGCAGTACACGGTACCCGTATGTCCGCGGCACCCTCCCAGGGTCGGTCCACTAATCCCACCCAAGTGCCGCGACGTGGGGGCCCTCGCAAGTCATCCCTCCTCGGTCAGCTGTTGCGAGTTGAGTCAGGTGTTTCCTGCAGGTTCGCCATTTCAGGATGCTGTGTTTGCGGTGCGGAGCATATCAGAGACCAGCCTTGACAGGTTGAGTGGGAGAATCTGCCCCATATCTCGTGGGCATGTGAATCGGGGAAACCATTGAGTTCAGATGTCGTCCTACCAGTTTCAACGGGGTTCTGCCCATGGTGGTGGGCCCCGAGCAAGCTCTGGTTATGTCTCAGGAAGTACAGACTCTGCTGGAAAAGGGGGCTATAGACAGGGTTTCCCCGCCCGATAGGGAGTCAGGCTTTACAGCCGGTACTTCATCATGCCAAAGAAGGATGGAGGGCTGCGCCCCATCTTAGATTTTCGTGTCCTCAACCATGTGGTAGCAAGGCTCAGGTTCAGGATGCTTACACTTAAACAGTTCCTGTCTCAGATTAGATCTGCGTCAACCGCTTCGAGGCATGGAGCATTCCTCAAGGATGTCAGAGTGGAGTGATGAGAAATAGATCTAATGCAACCCTTCATGTTTAAAAAACCCTCTATTTTGTCTTACAGTCTTTTTGTCCTTGATGTGATGTCGTCCTCACTTCTGGCTGGGGATTGTGTTCGCCCAGCTCATTCTTCTATGACCTAGGCAAGAGGTTCTAGAACTTCATCCTTTTGCAGCTAAAAGTGTATTCATGTCACACAGGATTAGGTACAGGGGTGGACTTCCCTGCACCTTTCACCACTGACCAGAGGATTATTCTGTCTCTTTTGCTGAGGTCTGGGTGTTCTCTGATCCAACTGAATCAGCGCTTTCTGCTTGCAGTCGCTGGAGATCAGCTCCTGTTTCCTTGAGGCTGCGACCTGGCTCCTCGGCCGCTGTACACTGGCTCCAGTGGAACCTTTTCCTTTGAGTCAGACTGCGTGAGATGTTCTCTCGGTGACTTCGAACGGTCCAGTCCACCTGGGCTCGGACCACTTCCTTTTAATGATTCTCAGCAACACCCACGGTGCCGTAAGTAATGCTGCTCCTTCAGACAGAGCCTGCTTCTCCTCCACCTGTTTGGAAAAATCTGAAACGAGAGCTTGTAGTTGACCATTTGAACCATTGACCCTAAGTACTTAAAGTCCTGCACCTTCTTCACCTCTGCTCCCTGTAACCTCACCGTTCCACCTGGGTTCCTCTCATTGACACACATGTATTCTGTCTTACTGCGGCTAAGCTTCATTCCTCTGTTTTCCAGAGCATCTCTCCTCCACCTGCTCCCTGCTGTCACTACAAATCACAATGTCATCTGCAAACATCATAGTCCATGGAGATTCCTGTCTAACCTCATTTGTCAGCCTGTCCATCACCAGAGCAAAAGAGAAGTGGCTCAGAGCACACCTCACCACGGTCTTACAGCTCTCATACATGTCCTGCACCACTCTAACATACTTCTCTGCCACTCCAGACTTCCTCATACAATACCACAATACCACTCATCAGGTTTATTCCTCTGTAGTTGCCACAGCTCTGCACATCTCCCTTGTTCTTAAAAATTGGCACCAGTACACTTCTCCTCCATTCCTCAGGCATCCTCTCACTCTCCAAGATCTTGTTAAACAAATTAGCCAGAAACTCTACTGCCACCTCTCCTAGGCACTTCCATACCTCCACAGGTATGTCATCAGGACCAACTGCCTTTCCACTCTTCATACTCTTCAACGTCCTCCTCACTTCACTTTTGCTAATCTTTGCCACTTTCTGCTCCGCACCAGTAACCTCTTCTACTCATCGTTCCCTTTCATTTTCCTCATTCATCAACTCTTCAAAGTACTCCTTCCATCTTCCCATCACACTCCTGGCACCTGTCAGTACATTTCACATTCTCATCACCTCTGTTCCCTTCACCTACATGAAACCCCATTGAAATCTGCACCAATCACCACTCTCTCACCTCTGGGGATGCTCTGCATCACTTCATCTAACTCACTCCAGAATTTCTCCTTCTCTTCTAACTCACATCCTACCTGTGGGGCATAACCACTCACAACATTGAACATCCCCCCTTCAGTTTCCAGCTTCAGGCTCATCAACCTGTCTGGTACTCTTTTCACCTTTAGAACATTCCTCACAACTCTTCTTTCAGGATAACTCCTACTTCATTTCTCTTCCTATCTGACCAATGGTAGAACAACTTGAACCCTACTCCTAAGCTTCTAACCTTGCAACCTTTCCACCTGGTCTCCTGGACACACAGTATTTCCACCTTCCTTCTCTGCATCATGTCAATCAACTCTCTAGCCTTCCCTGTCATAGTCCCAACATTCAAAGTCCCTACTGTCAGTCCTACATTCTTAGCTTTCCTCTTCTCTCTCTGCCTACAAACACACCTTCCTCCTCTCCTTCTCTCCACTACTGTTGGTCGAAGACGAATCCTATCGTCTAACCAAGCATCCTATCGAGCCAACCAAGCTCGATAGGACTCCTTCTTCAGCTTGACGGCATCCCTTACTTCTGGGGTCCACCACCAGGTTCGGGGATTGCCGCCGCGACAGGCACCGGAGACCTTACGGCCACAGCTCCGAGCGCCTGCATCGACAATGGAGGTTGAGAACATGGTCCTCGGACTCAATGTCTCCAGCCTCCCGCGGTTGAAGCTCTGCCGGAGGTGGGAGTTGAAGATCTCTCAGACCAAGACTCTGCCAAACATTCCCAGCAGACCCTCACAGTACGTTTAGGTCTGCCAAGTCTATCCAACTCCCTCCCCGCCATCGGATCCAACTCACCATCAGGTGGTGAACAGCTGACAGGTCCACCCCTGTCTTCACCCGAGTGTCCAAGACATATGGCCGGAGGTCAGATGAAACAACCAGAAAGTCGACCTCAAACCTAGGGTGTCCTGGTGCCATGTGCACTGATGGATCACCCTTATGCTTGAACATGGTGTTTGTTATGGACAAACTGTGACTAGCACAGAAGTCCAATAACAGAACACCACTCGGGTTCAGGTTGGGAGGGCCGTTCCTCCAGCACCTCTGTGAGGAACCTTATCTTTGATCAGGATCTATCCTTCAACTCCCATATGAAGCAAACTCCTAGGACTGCCTTTTTTCACCTACGTAACATTGCAAAAAATCAGGCACTTCCTATCTCAAAATGATGCAGAAAAATGTATCCATGTATTTATTACTTCAAGGCTGGATTACTGCAATTCCTTATTATCAGACAGCCAGAAAAAGTCCCTTAAGATTCTCCAGTTGATTCAGAACGCTGTGGCACGTGTACTGACAAGTATTAGGAAAAGAGATCATATTTCTCCAAAATTAGCTTCTCTGCACTGGCTCCCTGTGAAATCCAGAATAGAATTTAAAATCCTCCTCCTCACCTACAAAGTGCTTAATGGTCAGGCACCATCGTATCTTACAGAGCTCTATCTATCTTACACCATCTCCATATTTAAGAGTAGGCTAAAGACTCTCCTCTTTGATAAAGCTTATAGTTAGGGCTGGCTCAGGTGAGTCATGCTGCTATTGGCCTAGACTGCCGGGGGACTTTCCAGGATGCACCTCTCTCTTCACCTCTCTCCTCCTCTTTATCCATATGCATTTTTATCTCATAAATGCATGTTACTAACTCGACTTCTTCCCTCTCCGGTAGTTTTGTGCTTTCTTTTATGGTTCCTCCTGCAGGTGGTGGGCCCACAGGAGATTGGCCCCACGTCGCTCCTTCGGGCTGAGCCTGGCTGGGTCCCGTTGGGTAAGACCCGGCCACCAGGCACTCGCATGGCTCCAGGGTGGGGCCCCGGTTGCGCCATACCGGGGTACTGGAGAGGAGAATTCGGCCGATAGTCGAACCTCGGATTCAGGAGAAACAATGTGGTTTTTGTCCCGGTTGTGGAACACTTGACCATCTCTATACCCTCACCAGGTTGCTGGAGGGTTCATGGGAGTTTGCCCAACCAGTGCTTTGTGGATCTGGAAGCATTCGACTGTGTCCCTCGCGGCGACCTGTGGGGGGTGCTCTGGGAGTATGGGGTCCGGGGCCCTCTGCTAAGGGCTGTCCGGTCCCTATACGACCAGAGCAGGAGTTTGGTTTGCATTGCCGGCAGTAAGTCAGATTTGCTCCCTGTGCGTGTTGGACCCCGGCAGGGATTTTGTTGGATTTTCTCCGACGAAATCCTAAAGTGATTCGGGAAGGTTACAAAGGAACTCCACATCTGCTGACATCACAGGGTTTGTTTTGTTAAGACTGTGAGGGCAATTAAAAAATGTTTTGTGCTTGAGCTCAAACGTGCAAAGATTTGATATTTCTAACACCTTGAGACTTTTCTATAACTCATGTTCTCGTCCAAACAAGCCCTTAAAAAGGACATGATGCAAGCAAATACACCCCCTATTGTGTTCTGCATTTCACCAGTTCAATATGTCATTTTAAAAGGTTTTTATCTTACCAGAATTACAGTACATTACCCCTCACATCCTTAAATGTCTGTCTTAGGAAGCTGGTGTTGGAAATGAAGTGGTTTGTTTTTTTGTATGCACAGTATTAGTGAGTTTCCTATCATTGTGTACAAAAAGCATGCTGTTATGATTTGATTGTTTTCGTGTACTGTTGCTCTTCCTAGAACCAAATCTTTAGTAAATCTGGGCTTACTGTGCTCCCAGCTCTGGAGCAGTTGTACTGTAGCACAATGTGGCTGTCCAGTGACTTGACTTTTATATTTTTGCAGTGCAAATCATTATCGTTTTGTGTTCATTCTAAGAACACGTACACGTTATCTCATGTTTAGTCCATGTTTAGACCTTCCCATACCTACCTATTGTTATCAGCTAGCTCAGGACTGTTGTTTTAATTGTAATCGCATCATATCACTTACCAAAAACCCGCAATACTATAATGGGCTTTTAGATGGTAAAGTTAGCATCTGCTATTAATTTCAATAATGCTTCAATTGCTTGAACTGACTGTGAGGTGTGAGGGGCTGCACGGTGGCAGAGTGGTTAGCGCTCCTGCCTCCCAATAAGGAGATCGTTGGTTCGAATCCTGGACCACACCACGGTCTCCCTGGGAAAACCGTGGGTGTTCTCCGGCTTCCTCCCACTGTCCAAAGACATGCATGTTTAGGTTAATTGGTGACTCTAAATTGTCCCTAGTGGATGAATGCGAGTGTGAATGGTTGTCCGTCTATGTCGACGAGTTTGCCACTGTCCAGGGTGTACCACGGCCAAGGCCCGAAGTTACTGGAATAGGCTCCAGTCATCCGCGACCCCAAACGGGACAAGCGGTAGAAAATGACTGACTGACTGGTGTGAATGACAAACCTTGAATTGAATGTGATGCTAACAATCCTTTATTATTAATAGTAGTAGACCGCATTAATAATAGATTTTTTCCGTTGCTTCTGTCGTTGCTATACAACCATGCAGCTTTACTAAATGAGTAATGAGTACTCACCTGCTTGTCACTCCAAGGTAAGAACTGGACAATCTGCACAATCTTTAGAGGCAATTTTCTCCCTTTTGAGCTTCAAATGGTCACAATTTCTGCAAATATTATCATATTTCCATGTGTTACACATTGTTGGAAAGCTTGGAAAGTACACTTTCAGAATCTGTGAATAACTCAAAATGCCCCGACTTGTGTCCCTACTTTCTGCGATTGGTCACATTTCACATTTTAGTTTTGGATGTGCAGGAAAGTATGAAGTCGGGTGACTTTTGTCAACATGGTAACAATAATAAACATGGTTAATGTGAAATGGACGCAGTTTAGTTAGGTTTAGGCATCAGAACTATTTGGTTATGTTTTGGAAAAAATCATGGTTTTGGATAAAATAGGTATGTTAGATACAGTATGTAGCCTAAGTTAAAAAGTTGACTATTGGTTTCACATGGGAAACGAACAGTGGTCTCGTGGGTGAAAGTCCTGACTGAGCGGCAGTCTGATGGTGTTCACATGGTGCGTAGCAGCTTTATGAGGTGGCGCTGCATTCACTATGTCAGGTACCCAGCACAAACCCCGCCCAACAATTATAGGTGGCTGGATCTGTAGTGGGGGTCTGTTTATGGTGACATAAAGATCTAATGGTGGGAGAGAAAAGTACATTTACAATCAGTGCCAACACCACAGTGAAACTTAAATAAAGAACATGTAAAGTACAGCTGGCTGTGAGGCAAGCAGGACTAATGAAGTGAGCTGTAACATATGAAAGGCACAGGCTGGCCGGGTGAGTTTAAGTGTAGACAGCAAGAGTTACAGTTCAGAAAACAATGTCTGTGCTCTTTCTCTGCAGCTTTCAGTCCAGAAAACTGACACCCCAACCTCCATGCATTTACCATGACCTGTGTTAGCTGACAAGCTCTCTCACTATCACTTTCTCAACTCATTGCCTCTCACCTTGCAGTAAGACACACACCTTGCAGTAAGACACACATACATGAACGGAATTGAGCATGCACCATCACACATTCTTTCACTCTAAACGAAGCTATCTCCCGAAACCCTCAGAACCATCAGTCTCACCAATTGACATCCTAATGCAGAATGGCATTTCATTCTGAGAAGACAGTGAGGGAACAAAGACACTGAGGTGGATGAAAGAAAGTAGAAAATGATGGTAAATGAATCTAAAAGAAACTCCTCAAGGCATGATATTCTGCCTGGCTTACCAATAATGGCTGCTACGCTACTGTATTGGCTAAGAAAGTAAAATGGTACTGTACATGTAATGGGATTTAAAGTCACCTGATTTCAACAGAATCAGATACTTTTCAATAATACCTTTTGGGGGTAGGGGGTCAAATGGTTGCAAAGTGCAATTTCACCGCTAAATGATAAATATTGAGCGGTGATACAATGAATTACAGATTCGCAGCTGCATACAGGTAATCAGTCATATAAAATTATTAGCCTACATTTTAAAGCCCATATCAAAACCCTGATGCTGACTTGTTATTGTCATCCACAGCATTGGTCATGGCAACATTCTGAAGAGAGTTCAGTCAGTCCCAGGATAATTAATTTGTTATGAGTGTTTACCATTTGCCTTTCAATGCCCACCTTAACACGAATATTATTGTTTACTTTTAAGAAACAGTTCCCGGTTGAGCCTGTTGATTTATGTGCATAGTGCTATTATTTTGGTTCCTGCTCCACTGGAAATGGAAAACATTTGTTCCCTTTCAAGGGAACTTCAACACTTTCGTCAGCTGACGCTATGGGAACGCCTTCAGCGTGACTGCCTCTGAATCTCTGTATCAACTTAAACCAATCTTGACTGGGTTTAACGTCAACACGTGACGCACGCCGGCGGAACCGGAGGTACAAAGGGAGCTGGCTTCACTGCTGTCGTCAGTCTTCTGATCTTCAGCAAGCGCTCTGGGTCTGCTTCAATGGCGAGTGTGAAGCAGTTTCGGCAGTGCGTGTATCCCTGCCCACGCTATATTCCCGACGCTGACACACATGAGAAGTGTGCGGCCTGCTTGGGAAGAGAGCATGCGCTAGCAGCCCTCGAGGGGGCTGGCTGTGTTCATTGCAAGCGTTTCCCGGTTAGGAAGCTCCGCTCTCAGCTGGTGCTTTTTGAGGAAGGCGGCCAGCTCTGCTCCCCACATGGTAAAGGACCGGTGGCTGCTGAGGCATCCCGGCGCCTGCACTCCTGGGGATCACAGATGGACCTCGGCGACGAAGGTGAGACAGCTTCGGCTCTTTCTTTACCTTCATCTGCGGGTTCTTTCTCTCACTTTCGGGGTCGCACCGTGGCTGCGGCTTCTTCCATCCTGGAGAGGCTGTAGTTCCAAGGAACTGGATGTGCTTGGAGTGGAAGGCGGTGACATGAGTGGCTTGTCAGCCCAGTCACCGCAGTATAAAGAGCTGCTGGAGGTGGTTTCCCGAGTGGTGGCTAGGCTCAATATCGCTTGGCCAGTGGAAGAGCACGACGCTCGTCGTCGGAGTAAGCTTGACGAGTGCTTCTTCATAGCCCCACCTCCTCGCCCGCTTTTACCGTTCTTTCCGGACCTCCACACTGAGGTGTCAAAGTCCTGGTCCCAGCCGTATTCTGCAAGGCTTTCTAGCCTGACTGGTCGCCAGTATGCTTTAATCAGAACTGGGTCAAGATGGCGCTCCAGGCACCATGTAGTGAAAACTTTGTGGCACCTTGAGGATGAGGCCTCTGGTTTGAGTCAGAGTCCCTCCGTGGGATCTGATAATGGTGCTGGATGGACTGACCCCAGCACCATTCGAGCCACTGGACGATGCATCAGACAGGTGTCTGGCCTTAAAGATGGCATTTCTGCTGGCCATGGCTTCTCTCAAGAGAGTGGGAGATCTGCAGGCCCTGTCGGTGGCTCCTGCTAACCTGGAGATCGTTCCAGGTGCAGTGAGAGCCATCCTGCATCCCAGGCCGGGTTATGTACCTAAAGTACCCACTGAGGTGGCCCGGCCGGTAGTCCTGCAGGCATTCCATCCTTCTTCAGAGTTGGTGGAACAGGAAGGTAGGCTGCAACTGCTTTGTCCAGTCAGAGCCCTGGAGATTTATATCCGGCGGACATCCCAGTGGCACAATTCGGACCAATTGCTGGTATGCTTCGGCCCCCTCGTAAGGGCTGCCCGGCTACCAAACACACTATTAGTAGGTGGATAGTTGAGTCTATCGTTTCGGCTTACGAGGTGCGCGGTTTGCCTTCACCTCTGTCAATCAGAGCCCACTCCACATCTGGCATCCTCCAGATCTTGGTGGTCAGGAAACCCCCCTCTGCGATAAATGCGATGCTGCGGGATGGTCCTCACCTCACACTTTTGTGAGATTTTACAGCCTAGAACGCTTAAATAATCCGGGGTCTGTGGCTCTCTTGTCCTGAATGTGCCCTGCTGGCTTCACACTCTGACAGGCATCCCTTCAGCATGGCGGAGTTGGTACTGCGTTCCCCATAGTGTCAGCTGACGCAGCGTTGAAGTTCCCTTGAAAGGGAACGTACCAGGTTACGTAGGTAACCATGGTTCCCTGATAGGGAATGAGACACTGCGTCTCGCTGCCATACTTCCGGCATGCCTGTGAGCGGCTTGCTTCAGTCGATCAGAAGGCTGACGACAACAGTGAAGCCGGCTCCCTTTGTACCTCCGGTTCTGTCGGCGTGCGTCACGTGTTGACATTAAACCCAATCAAGATTGGTCTAAGTTGATACAGAGATTCAGAGGCAGTCACACTGAAGACATTCCCGTAGCGTCAGCTGACGCCCCTTCCCCCCAGCAGGTGACTCCATCTTCTCAGTCAAAGCTGAACCTCTAGATATGTCCTCTATCCCAGCTGATTATCATTATCTAGAGTGTTTTTTTTTTTTTTAAATATTTAGCTCTCTCCCTACCACCATACTGCCCATACAACTGCTCCATAGACCTCCTCCCCAGTGCCCCCTGTTGGAATCTTGGCAGATGTAGCGAGGTGTCCAGGAAGTGCCTACCAAGCCAGGTTTCAGTGAAGCAAAGGGCGACAGACCTGTAAAAGTCCGAGTTTTCCCGGTTGAGGAGTAGCAGTTCATCCATCTTGTTGGCCAAAGAGTGGACATTCGCCAGATGTATTGACGGAAGCGCAGTTCGAAATCCCTGCTGGCGCAGTTTAACAAGTGCTCCAGCTCGCTTCCCATGACAGCATCTCCAGCAAATCCTGTAGAGAGCTGCTGGTCATCCGACTAGTAACTCCGTAAAACTTTTTGATTCGATGAAGACCGCTGTAAATGTGAATAGTCCGAATAGTAGTTTCATCATTGATCAATGTTGTAAATGGTAAATTTATATATATCATTTATATAGCGCTTTACAGTTTGCCTCCCATTCACCCATTCACACTCACATTCACACCGATCATGGCGGAGCTGCCATGCAAGGCGCTGGCCTGACCCATCGGGAGCAACCCGGGGGTTCGGTGTCTTGGACACTTCGACATGGGCTGGCGGAAGCCGGGATCGAACCGCCGACTTTCTGATCGGAGGACAGCTCGCTCTGCCGCTAAGCCACAGCCGCCTGTACAGCAAATTATTATCCTCAAAATGATGGTTGCAGGGATATGATGGATTCACTGCATTCAGCACTGCAGGTCCTGGCTGTGAATGCAATCACTTGAATACAATTTATTTAAGAATTTTCAAAGTTACTATGCACATTAATAATGCAGAGAAGAAGAATGTTTTTGACTTTGGTGAACTCATGACCTTCCCTCTAGCACCACCAACAAGCCAAATTCTTTTCATTTTAGGGATTTATCCTGCTGTTAATACAATAATTATATTATTGTATTTGTATCGTGCTTTTCAAGCGACTCAAGGACACTTCACATTAAAGAGAAATTCCATAATGAAAAAATAATAATAAAATAAAAAATGGAAACAATAACTAAAACAGAATAAACAGTAGAACTAGTAGAGGAAAAAAGGCTCAAGGCTGTTGTTATTCATTTACAGAATATAAAGTTTTGATATTCTATTTAAGATGTAATTTTAATGTGGTTGAACTTGGTCTTTAAACCCCTTAGCATTCCTGTCAATTTTGCCTAAAACGCTTGAAAAAAGGCATACCCAAAATAAATTGCATCATTCGAATCGCAAGAATCTCACCTTTCCGGAGATATGTGACAGCTTTTGTTTTTCATGTCTTTACCTGTAACCCCACCAACGTACCGCCGGCAGAACATAGGACTGTTAAAGGGTTAATGTTCTTCTTAATTTCCTCCAGGTTAAAGGAACATCAGACTTATTATCTTGCACATAACAAATTCTTAACTGCAGCTACGCAGGAATTAATAGTGAGGATAACAAAGACAAAATAACAAAGTTTATATGTTATTGTGATATGCTGTTTAGCATAACTTACAGAGCAAGTGTCAGCTAACGTGTTTTTCCCCCATGGGCAGGCTGGGTCAAGGGATCACAATGTCTTTCTATCCAATACTTATCCAAGGAAACATATCAAATCTATAGCCATGAAATTTTACACAAAAAATATCATGAAGTGTATTTGATTGGTATATTTGGTGAACATATTCATATTTGCCAAAGGAACATTTGTCCTAATTGTGGTGACCTCATGACCTTTACTCTAGCACCACCCTCGGGCTAAACATTTTACTTTTACACATCTCTGAATGCAGCAAAGTAATTTGGATTCCATGCCATTCTACAGTCATGAAGTGCCTTGAAAGTCGTGAACATTTTGGAAAGCAAAAATATTTTTTACTTGGGGTTAGGGTTATCATCAAAAATCATCAAAAATGATATAATATTAAATGGCTATGTAATGTATTAGAAAATCAGAATCTAATGAATGGAATGCCAAGTAGAAATTGTGTAATAGGTGTCATGGAAAGGAACAGAGCACTTTGTCATGCCTCTTTGTGGATGGTGGTAATGATAGGGTAAACTCCCATGATCTCCTGAACCAGAGACATGTTAGTTATGCCTTAGCTCTAAATATAAAATGCTTTACATAAGCTACATATGTTTTAGACGAATAAAATGAGGGTGATGTATGTGAAATTCTTGATCAAAGTCATATTATCTCGGACAAATGTTTACTTTTCTTTATTGTGTTTTTCAGGTGGACTCATACTACACTGTGTTCCCTTAGTTATGCTGCTATAGGCCTAGACTGTCGGGGGACTTCACATGATGCACCTCTCTCTTCACCTCTGTCCTCCTCTCCATCCGTATGCATTTTCATCCCATAAATGCATGTTACTAACTTGACTTCTTCCCTCTCCCGGAGTTTTGTGCTTTCTCATCCCTGTCTTCTTTTTTACTGTCACTTTCAGCTGGTATTTCAGCATCCTGAGATGTATCTGGATCGGTGACTATGGCGACCTGCTGGGGCAGTACTGCTGCGTCTATGGTGCAGGGTGGCTCGGGTCCTGCTCATTGGGCTCCACCTGGAGCTGCTTGGTTGTCCTTCTGGACCCATCATCTTCCCTTTTGTTTTACATCCCACATTTTTCATCATAATTATATATATATATATATATACTACAATTTTGCCATTGTCATCATAATTGGATATGTTATGATTTTTATGCTATGAATCTATTCTGTACTTACGACATCTATTGCATGTCTGTCCATCCTGGGAGAGGGATCCCTCCTCTGTTGCTCTTCCTGAGGTTTCTATCATTTTTTCCCTGTTAAAAGGTTTTTTTTTCCTTATTCGAATTGAGGGTCTAAGGACAGAGGGTGTCGTATGTTGTACAGATTGTAAAGCCCTTTGAGGCAAATGTGATTTGTGATATTGGGCTATATAAATAAAATTGAATTGAACTGAATTGTCTCATTTGGCCCCAACGATGAGCAAAAGCAGTACACAGAAGCATGCAAGAGAAGCACAAATCCAAAATGATTTGCAGTATTTCCTGCAAGAGCTTGAGAGTAAGCGTTGTTTGAAATTGGGAGATAAATCTTTCTTTGTTGAGACTTATACAATAATTTGTATAAATAATACAGTATAAGACAATCCTTGGAGTTAGGCAAAGGGGTGTAAGTGTGCACTCATACACTATTATTTACCTATTTTTTTATTACTGTGCTTGGTTCACAGTTCATGCTTATAAGTTCTTATTCTACCTAAATTTTGCACTGCTATGGTTTTGAATAGTTTAATCTTTCAGTGCCTACTACTTCCAGTACTACTGTTAAAACTACTTTTGCTGCTATTACAGTAGTGGTTCTGCTGCTACTACTACAATTACTGTTACTTGTCAACCACTTAGCCTTTGAAGCTTCGAATATTTAAATACTGACTTTCTATACTTTCTGATGAATTCATATTTTAATACTTAAGCATGCACAAATTGCTTACCTTTTCCAGTTGATAATAGTAACTATGAGCAGGATCTTGTAATTTTGCTGACCCAAAATAGATGCTGCAAAGTAAAATCACATCTTTGTCTGGTTTTGTCTAATTGTATTCAGCTATTTTGACATTGTCTCATTTTGAATTTCCCTCACTCCTGAGGATGAGGATGCACTTTATGTCCCAGAAGTGATGCAATGGTTGACTGGAAAGGCACACAGGGACCTAATTCTTTCAGAGAGATAAAACGTTTTAAGATTGTCAACTTCAACCACACGTGTGTGGAACGGATGCCAAACCACACTATATGTTACCCACTTGTTAGCGCATGCTGTGATGGCCCCTGCCTAACTATTGAGATGGTGGAGTGTTATGCCTTTTAGTGTTTCTTATGTAACCCTGAAGTTACCCACAAACACAGTTGCAGCAAACAGCATCCATGGATGGATGGATGGATGGATGGATGGATGGACTTGTGTAACCTAGGTTAATATGCCTAATAATTTGTAAACAAAACTCATAGTAAATATAATGTAAGCTAATTAAATAACACTAGTTATTAATGTTATTAACTTTAACAGTCAAAATAGTTTACACTACTTGCTATTTTATTTGTGTACTGTATCTTTGCTGTTTTTGGAATTCAGGTAAGGCAGGTTTGGTTATTAGGAGAAATATCAACTATATTTATGACTATTAATAAAATTCTTAATGTTATTAAGTTATTAATATAGATTAATTATTACGAGGCACCACCCTGAAATCAGGGACCAATAACCAAACGTGAAAACAGTCTCAAAAATGGCTGTCCATCTAAAAATGTTGATAATTAAATATTACTGTACATTAACAATGAAGGGTGAATCCGAGCACTGACTATTGGAACCAGCTATTATCACAACAAATACACACAATGACCACAGGCAACTGCTCTTTAAAATATACAGTAATGTTTATTTTACCTTATCATTTATTAACAATAAATTGTCAGGGCTCAGACAGATTGGCTCACTAAGCAGACCCACTCGAGAACCAGGTTTCAAAGGAGTTTTATTCCAAGGCAGAGGTATCCAAAAATGAAGTCCAAAAACACAGTAGAGAAACAAGCAGAAGTCAGTAACGGGGAATCCAAACATTGGGGAGGCACAAGGGGAACAGGACACTAGGGAGAACAATGGAAGAACGCTGGAAGCTCACACATAGGAAGAGACAATCTGGCACAGGACAGGGGAAACACACCAGGCTAAATAGAGGAGCTGACGAGACACAGGTGGAACATATTGGGGCGGAGCACACAATCACAGAGGGCAGGAACAGGAGGGTGAGGCCCCGGTTGCGCCATACTGGGCAATGTCACGGACCTTGGTTTTAAGTTCCTCATAAGGGGGATTTGAACTGCTCTTTGTCTGGCCCGTCACCCAGGACCTGTTTGCCGTGGGAGACACTACCAGGGGCAGATAGATATATGATCACCACCTGGTGGTGAGCTGGATCCGATGGCGGGGGAAGAAGTTGGACAGACTTGGCAGAACCAAACGTACTGTGAGGGTACGGTCAGAATCTTTGTCAGAGTCTCCGGTCAGAGAGATCTTCAACTCCCACCTCCGGCAGAGCTCCAACCAGATCCTGAGGGAGGTTGGAGACATTGAGTCCGAATGGACCATGTTCTCCACCTCCATTGTCGACGCAGGCGCTCGGAGCTGTGGCCGTACGGTCTCCAGTGCCTGTCGTGGCAGCAATCGCCGAACCTGGTGGTGGACCCCAGAAGTAAGGGATGCCGTCAAGCTGAACAAGGAGTCCTATTGAGCCTCGAGGGACTCTGGAGGCAGGTGATGGGTACCGGAGGGCCAAGCGACCTTCATCCCATGTAGTTGCGGAGGCAAAATCCCAGGTCTGGGAGGAGTTTGGTGAGGCCATGGAGAAGGACTATCGGTCGGCCTCGAAGAAATTCTGACAAACCGTCCGGCACCTCAAGAGGGGGAAGCAGTGCCCTGCACACACTGTTTACAGTGGGAGTGGGAATCTGCTGACTTCAACTGGGTCATCCTCAGATGGTGGAAGGAGTACTTCGAGGATCTCCTCAACCCCACCGACATGTCTTCCACTGAGGAAGCGGAGGCCGAGGGCTCAGTTCTGGACTCATTGATTCCCCATGCTGAGGTCACGGAGGTAGTTGAGAAGCTCCTTGGTGGCAAGGCATCGGGGGTGGATGAAATCCGCCCTGAGTACCTCAAGTCTCTGGATGTTGTGAGTCAACATCGAGTCGCTGCTGGGGACAGTGCCTCTAGACTACCAGACTGGGGTGGTGGTCCCTCTGTTTTAGAAGGTGGTGTGTTCCAACTACAGGGGGATCACATTCCTCAACATAGAAAAGTCTATGCCAGAGTACTGGCCGAGGCCATGGTTCTCACCCGGAAAAGGGAAAAGGGTGGCTTGTCCCCTTCAGGTTGGTGGAGAGCTCCTGCCTGAGGTTCAGGAGTTTAAGTATCTTGGGGTCTTGTTCACAAATAAGGGATGGACAGAGCGGGAGATCGACAGGTTGATCGGTGTATCCTCTGCAGTGATGCGGTCGATATACCGGTCTGTCGTGGTAAAGAGGGAGCTGAGCTGCAAGGCGAAGCTTTCTATTTACCAGTCAATCTACATTCCTACCCTCACCTATGGTCATGAGCTTTGGGTCATGACCGAAAGGACAAGATCCCGGATACAGGTGGCCGAAATGAGTTTTCTCCGTAGGGTGGCTGGGCGCTCCCTTAGAGATAGGGTGAGAAGCTCAGTCACTGGGGAGGAGCTCAGAGTAGAGCCGCTGCTCCTCCACATCGAGAGGAGTCAGCTGAGGTGGCTCGGGCATCTGTTCCGGATGCATCCTGGAAGCGGCAGAAGATGGATGGATGGATGGGTGCATAAATATGTATTTATTGAGGGCAAAATATTTTGTGATACAGAGAGAGACTAATCTGATTAATTTATGGTTGTCTATATGAACTAACTGATTCTTCTCTCTCCCGTAGTTTTGTGCTTTCTGGTCCCTCTTTTCACTCTTACTGTCAATTTCAGCAGGTATTTCTGCCTCCAGAGATGTGGAATCTGGATCTGTGATTGCGGCAATTTGCTGGGACAGTGCTGCTGTGTCTTTGGTGGAGGGGGCGAGTGGCTCGGGTCCTGCTCATTGGGCTCCACCTGGAGCTGCTCGGTTGTCCGTCTGGATCCATCCTCTTCCCATATGTTTTACATACACACTTTTCATCATAATTATATATACTACAATTTCATCACTGTCATCATAATTGTATGTTCTATGATTTTCTGTTATGAATCTATTCTGTACATTGGACATCTATTGCATGTCTCTGGGAGAGGGATCCCTCCTCTGTTGCTCTTCCTGTTTTTTTTACGTGTTCAAAGAGTTTTCTTTGGGTAGTTTTTCCTTTGTTGAATCGAGGGTGGACAGAGGGTGTGATATGTTACAGATTGTAAAGCTCTTTGAGGCAAAATTGTGATTTGTGATTGAATTGAACCTTTCACCAGTCTATACCCAGCATGCGGCATTCTTGATTTGTATGGACCTCACAACATGATCAAGTTCATCATCATTTGGAATAGCATCCACAAACAGAGAGTCTATGTTATTTTATCTGCCTCATAAGTGTTCTTCGTTAAACATCATACAACTTGGCTAAATGTTCTAAAGAAAGTGCAGTAGAAAGAAGACTTTCAAGATCAGCGTCAATTTCCAGGTGTGGCCATCCCAGATTCCCCTTAATGGCAGGTGTATCCTAGATTAATGTAACCGAGAGAGAGAGTGTGTGACTGATTTTAGAGTGAGGGATAGATAGAATGTGTGTGTGTGTGAGAGAGAGAGATTGTGTACTGTGTTTTTAGAGTGAGAAAGAGAATGTGAGTAATGGTAATAGCCTTGTAACCATTAACTAAAATTTTATGAATTACAGTATATATATATAATTTTTTTTTTTTTTTTCCCCCTCAGAAAATGCAATGTGTCCAGAGCATTAGGGCTGTGCAGGAAGCTGGTGGGACACTTCTCCCACAGTTGGAAGAAGAAGGCAGGCAATGACTGAGGCACAGAGGGAACTCAAACTTCCTGAGCACACCCTCATAACTGACTGCCCAACAAGATGGAGTTTTAAAGAAAAGATGATTGGCAGAGTGCTGGAACGGGACAAAGCCATATCCCATGTAATGTCAGGTGACCGACATGCACGCTCCCTCATCCCAACCTGGCAGGATTGAAGTGTTGGAGTCCATTCACAAGGCACTGCATCCTCTACTGGAATTTACAGACACACTTTCTGGAGAGGAGTATGTAAGCATATCTTACCTCAAACCAGTTCTACACCTTTTGGCCACATCAGTCCTGGCTGAAAATTCTGAAGCCACTGACTTGACTAGGTTGATTAAAACCAAGGTCCTGGCATACCTCAATGACAAATATAGTGACCCATACACCCAGGAGCTTTTGGATGTTGCGTCATTCATGGACTCTAGATTCAAAACGCAATACATCAGTGCAGACAACATCCCTGCCATTAAGACCCAACTGAAGACAGAAATGCTAGAATCAGCGAGACGTACATATAACCAGGTTAATAATACTGTCCTTGAATATGATACTTCTACAAACATACATATTTTTATATGTAATTCAACTGCAAAACTAATGTTATTATTTTTTCCACATCTAAGAGTAGAAGAGATCTCTGAAACCGTTCAGAAGCCTCAAATTGCACAGCCCTCTGGGGAAAAGGCAAAGAAGTCTTTTGGTAGCCTTTTCAAAACCAGTGCAGCCTCTTTTGCTCTGCCTGTGCAACTTGAATATGTCAGAGAGGCAGAGTTAAACAGTTACCTGCTGACCCCAGTCATTGATGGAGAGGAAGAGCCCTTGGCGTGGTGGAAAGTGCGCAAGATCAACTTTCCACAACAACATATGTGCAAAATAAATTGCATAAATTGCCAGGGTTTATTTTATAAAATACAGATTTTTGAGATCCAAATTCCAAAAGGCTGTGGTTTGAAATTGATAGTTTCTAGTTTCTACTCTAAACTAGAAAAATGTCAGGTATGACCCAAAGTATATGACAGAAATAATTGTATGCATCTAATTTGCATCACATTTGCATATTATAACATAATATATAATGTTATTTACAGTACATACAGGATGATGAACATATAATGATTTTTTTATTTGTTTAGTCTTTTCTGAAAACAATAAATTATTAATAACTATCTTGTAAAGCACCATTAGTAAACTAGAATTTCGAATTTACCATAACTAGTAAAATGTATGGAAATAGATATAGAAATATATACATGTAATGTAAGTTTTTGGTAGCAGAAGCTTTATCTGTTCTTATCTATCACTTTCTTTCACTTATGTAGGGCAAAGTGTGGGGAAACAACAGGAACGCAGAAGGACAAATGGTGGTAGACTTTGCAAAGATGACTCTGGTGGTGAGGAAGATGAAGAGGACAAAGGCAGAGCTGAGGACAAATTGATACAAGTTGAAAAAGGAAAAATGTTGTGTAGTTTTTAGAG
>CM022479.1:7442574-7466913 GCA_011952105.1 Coreoperca whiteheadi
CAACATCAGGAAAATCAGACCTTTCCTATCGGTGCAGTCTACACAAGTCCTAGTCCAGGCTCTTGTCCTGTCCAAACTAGACTATTGCAATGCACTGCTGGCTGGACTCCCTGCTTGCACAACGAAACCTCTGCAGATGATCCAGAACGTGGCGGCAAGAGTGGTCTTCAATGAACCAAAGAGAGCGCATGTAACCCCTCTCCTCATTAGGTTACACTGGCTCCCTGTTGTCGCCCACATCAAGTACAAAGCGATGCTCTTGGCTTACAAGACCACCACTGGTTCTGCACCAACATATCTTTGTTTGTTCATACAGACCTATGCTCGTGCCAGGTCCCTGCGCTCTGCAAACAAACGACGTCTGGTGGTACCATGCCAAAAAGGAATAAAATCACTCTTGCGCACCTTCTCTGGATCCGTTCCACATTGGTTGAATGATATTCCTGCTTCTACAAGATCAGCAGTTTCTGTAGCCACCTTTAAAAAGCACTTGAAAACGCATCTCTTCCATCAACACCTAACTGACAATCACTAACTTCTTCCTTTCTACCTCTGCTCAAAAAAAACAACAACAAAAAAACCCCCTTCCTATCCTTACTTTTGTATACTGTGCTGGGCTTTAATCAGACTCGGGTTTTTTTGATGCACTTATGCTTTTTGTTACCTTGTGTTGTTATAATTGCTTCCATTGTCTTCCTCATATGTAAGTCGCTTTGGATAAAAGCGTCTGCTAAATGACTAAATGTAAATGTAAATGCTCTCACTACAAATCACAATGTCATCCGCAAACATCATAGTCCATGGATATTCCTGTCTAACCTCATCTGTCTGCCTGTCCATCACCAGAGCAAACAAGAAGGGGCTCAGAGCCGATCCTTGATGCAGACCCACCTCCACCTTGAACTCCTCTGTCACACCTACAGCACACCTCACCACGGTCTTACAGCTCTCATACATGTCCTGCACGACTCTGACATACTTCTCTGCCACTCCAGACATCCTCATACAATACCACAGCTCCTCTCTCGGCACCCTGTCATACGCTTTCTCTAAATCTACGAAGACACAATGCAACTCCCTATGACCTTCTCTGTACTTCTCCATCAGCATCCTCAAAGCAAATAATGCATCTGTTGTACTCTTTCTAGGAATGAAACCATATTGCTGCTCACAAATGCTCACCTCTGCCCTTAGCCTAGCTTCCACTACTCTTTCCCACAACTTCATTGTATGACTCATCAGCTTTATTCCTCTGTAGTTGCCACAGCTCTGCACATCTCCCTTGTTCTGAAAAATTGTCACCAGTACACTTCTCCTCCATTCCTCGGGCATCCTCTCACTCTCCAAGATCTTGTTAAACAAACTAGTCAGAAACTCTACTGCCACCTCTCCTAGACACTTCCATACCTCCACAGGTATGTCATCAGGACCAACTGCCTTTCCACTCTTCATCCTCTTCAATGTCCTCCTCACTTCACTCTTGCTAATCTTTGCTACTTCCTGCTCCACACCAGTCACCTCTTCTACTCTTCGTTCCCTTTCATTTTCCTCATTCATCAACTCATCAAAGTACTCCTTCCATCATCACACTCCTGGCACCTATCAATACATTTCCGTCCTCATCTTTAATCACCCTAACCTGCTGCACATCCTTCCCATTTCTATCTCTTTGTCTGGCCAACCTGTACAAATCCACCTCTCCCTCTTAAGTGTCTAACCCAGCATACAAGTCCTCATATGCTCTTTGTTTGGCCTTTGCCACCTCTACCTTCACCTTACGCTGCATCTCCCTGTACTCCTGTCTACTCTCTTCAGTCCTCTAAGTGTCCCACTTCTTCTTTGCTAACCTCTTTCTCTGTATACACTCCTGAACTTCCTCGTTCCACCACCAAGTCTCCTTGTCCACTTTCCTCTTTCCAGATGACACAACGAGTACCCTCCTACCTGTCTCCCTGTTCACATTAGCTGTAGTGGTCCAGTCATCTGGGAGCACTTCCTGACCACCCAGAGTCTGTCTCAGCGCCTCCCTGAAAACTACACGACATTCTTCCTTTTTCAACTTCCACCACTTCGTCTTCTGCTCTGCCTTTGTCCTCTTCATCTTGTCATGACCCGGCTCAAAGGTGATGACAAAAAACGGGAGAGAGACAGTGCAAAGCCAATATAAAAATATATTTATTTAAGTAGAATAACAAAACCTAAAATAAAGCAAATATAAGGTGTGCACGTCAGTAGTTTCAGTCATGTCAGTGTGGGTGCGTTGATCATGTACAGTAAAATATTTGTAAGGTAAACCTAAATGAAACGCCAAAGAACCAAACCGAACCAAACCAAACCAAAACCAGACCAAAATGTGAACGCTGGCAAGGGAGAACCAGCGACACTGGCAGGCAGCCACCATGCGCTTTTATGCTGCTAGAACACCCCAGCTGTTCCCAATCAGCTTGATGGAATCATCTCGGAGAGACAATGACATAAAACAGTAAGCCTATAGGCAGGGCCGTCAGCCCCCCCCATCAGATCGGTGTCCCAAAGTGAACACACTACACAAATTAACCTAAAGTAATCCCCCCATAAAACACAAACAAAACTCAAACAATACTAATAAAAATAAGCAACCAAAAAATAAATAAAAAGAAAAAAAACATCTTCACCCTGCCCGGCTCCTTTCCCACCTGTCCTCAGCAAACCTGGTACCTGAGAAGCAATTTAAGACAACAGATACAACAAGAACAAGTCACGAGCAGCATGAAATGACATCACTCGAATTTACATCTCCCCCTTTTTTGACTTACAAGTCCAATTGTAAGGTAAAGGAGCACGTGACAACGCATCTGCAATAATATTATTGGCCCCTCTGATATGCCGAATATCAAGATTATATCCCTGTAGAAACAGAGCCCATGTCATCAACCTCTGATTCGGACACCTCAAGGAACGAAGAAAGGTCAGAGGATTATGATCCGTATAAACAATAAGCGATGCACATCCTCCCACATACACCTCAAAATGCCCAAACCAGCGCTAATGCCTCCTTTTCGATAACCGAATTATTAAACTGGTAACCATTGAATTTCCTGGTCGCACCACCCCCTGGTCATCTCCTTGCAGCAAAACGGCACCTGCTCCCACCTGGCTAACTTGGCTAACATTGACATGGAGCAAAAGGTCCGGTCAAAACGCGGTGCTGCCAGAACAGGAGAAGAGCACAGCACAGTTTTAACACTATCAAAGGCCTGTTGACACTCCAGAGACCACACAAACTTGACTTTGGTCTTCAGAAGCTCAGTAAGAGGAAACACCACTGCTGAAAAATTTCTACAAAAATCCCACCAGACCCAGAAATCGCTGCAGCTCTTTTTTTGTGGTGGGCCGTGGAAATTTTTTGATGGCCATAACCTTGACCTGGACTGGGGCTACACGACCTTGCCCCACTACTCGCCCCAGATAAGTAACCATGGTTCTAGCAAACTCGCACTTGGCTAAGTTAATGGTGAGCCGGGTTTCTGCCAAGGTACCTGCCAATAAGCCTTGAGCAGATCGAATTTACTCACAAACTTGGCGGACCCAACACTGTCATCACAGCCGTCCATTCGCGGCAAAGGGAAAGAATCTGGCTTTGTAACCGAATTTACCTTTCTCATGTCTGTACAAAACCGAGGTGTTTTATCCTGCTTTGGCACCAAAACACACGGAGAGGCCCAACTGGAATTAGACGGTATAGCAATATTAATTTCAACCATGTAAGTGACTTCCGAGTCAAGATGCTTAAGCTTCTCTGGTGACATACGATAAAAACGTTGTTTTATCGGCTGAGCATCTCCCACCTCAATATCGTGCTCCACGCAATCGGTGTGCGAAGGGACATCGCCGAACAGACAAGGAAACCTACGCACCAAATCAGCAAGCTCACAAAGTTTAGACTCAGGTAGATGAGAGAGCAGCTTGTCCAAGTTACACAGAGATTCTGAATTTTTCAAATGACCACACAGCAAACTGTCATCAGGCTCAGGCACCCCATCTTTGTGTATCACAGCCATTGAACTAACAGCCAAAGCTGGACAAACCCCTTCCTCAGTCTTTCCTGACCCCATACTACGGCTGTAAAATGGTTTCAACAAATTTACGTGACAAAGCTGTTTGGACTTTCTCCGTCCCGGTGTCACAATAAAATAGTTAAAATCCGTAATTTTCTCAGTTACCGTATATGGACCGGTATTCTTAGCCTGGAAGGGGGAACCCACAATAGGCACTTGTTCCCCTGGACTGAACTCCCGCCCCTCTGTATGGCAGTCATAATTCTCCTTCATTTTACTCTGAGTCATCCACAATTTATCCCGTGCTCTACCACCTGCCACAAACAACCGATGCCAAAACCCGTTCACATAATCAATCAAGTTTGTGGGTGGCTCAGCATCCACCCAGTCATCTTTCAACACCGCCAGAGGGCCCCTCACCACATGCCCAAAAACTAGATCATTCGGACTGAAACCAGTGCCCTCTTGTACAACCTCCCTCGCAGCCAACATCAACCACGGGAGCCCCTCTTCCCAGTGTCCATCCTGCTCAGTGCAATAAGCACGCAGGAGAGATTTAAGAGTTTGATGAAATCTCTCCAACGCAACCTGACTCTGCGCATGATAAGCAGATGACTAATTGAGTCTTATGCGCAACATGTTAGATGAAAAATGTGACCCTTGGTCACTTTGGATAACCTCCGGAATGCCAAAAACCAAAATAAACTGAGTCAGTCCCCGCACCATGGCTTTAGTTGTAATGGACCTTAGCGGGTACGCAGCCGGATATCTGGTACTTTGGCACATAACTGTCAATAAATACTTACTGCCAGATTTAGCACACGGCAATGGGGCGACATAGTCCACAGTCAAGTACTCAAAAGGTTGATTTATGGCAGGGATTGGTTGAAGAGGAGCAGACTTCACACCCTGATTCGGCTTACCTGTTAACTCACACACATGACAAGTTTTAATATATACAGCAACATCTCTCTTTACGCGTGGCCCAAAGAAATGTTTCAAGATGTTTAAATAGGTTTTCCTGACACCAAAATGCCCACTCTCGTTGTGTGCCACTTCAAGAACTAAAGAGCGAAATTTAGTCGGCACAACCAATTGAAAAATAGCATCCCCTACACAATCAGTATTCCCATCAATCCATTTTCTAAACAGCAGGCCGTTGCGCAGAAAGTAGCCACTGGCTGCACTTCTTATCTCAGCAGCAGACAACACACGTTCAAATAATTCCTTTAGGGAGAAATCACCGATTTGCTCCTGCAACAACTCACTCTACGGCACCGCCAATGGAAAATCGGACAAGGACAGCGTCTCAAGATCCGCATCACTAAGCTCCCCATCGGATAACCCAGGCTTGGCCTTAATCATCTCGTGTGTAACCACACAGGCGGAAAGAACCTCAGGTACTTCAATAGAGCTACAATCAGACGTAGTATTAACTGGACAGAGAGTAACAGCAGGTAAGGGGGGGTCATCAGCCCAGACGCGGCCGCCAGCCAAATCATTGCCCAAAATAAAATGAACCCCCTCAATAGGGAACGCCGGCCGCACTCCCACAACTACCTCCCACTGCATTAGATCACAATCCAGAACCACCCTATGCAAAGGCACAGGTGAAACGGTCAACCCCATCCCCCGACTGAGGATACGGTCCCCGCTATCCGTTTCTATGGACAAAGGCAAGACAGACTCGATTATATGAGAATCATAGGCTCCTGTCTCCCTCAAGATTGTAACCGGGACTTTAACATCGCTACCCACATGCGACACAAAACCACCTCTAATAAAAGGATCATATGCCTCCAAAACAACCGACTCAGTAGGTCCAACTGACTAGCCAGCAACTACCGGAACAGCAACCGCCACCGGCTTAACATTAGGATGGCCCCCTCTATGTTTAGATACCGGACAATCCGCCTTCCAATGACCCCTCTCATGACAGTAATTGCAACTTCCACTGTTGTCAAAATTGCTCCGTGAGTGAGACTCAAATCTAAACAAGCCAGGCTTCCCGGAATGTGTCTGGTCAGCTGCTACAGCACCTCAATGGTGTCCACTCCAGCCAATATCATCGCGGCATGCGCTCTCTCACACCATCTTTATGAAGCAACACATACTCATCTGCTGACACGGCCGCCTTTGGAGCTGAGGAGACCTTCTGTTCATTCACATAGGTCGCAATCCGACCAGGCAACCTGTTTTTAAACTGCTCCAAAATTACTAACTCACACAAATCATCGAAAGTAGTGATATTAAGCGCAGCCAACCAGCGTTTAAAACGAGTAGTTAGGTCGTGAACAAATTCAACATAAGTTTGGCCACTTCTCTTCTCTCAAGCCCGGAAACGTTGGCGATACGCCTCAGGTACCAACTCATAAGCCTTCAGCACGGCAGATTTTATTTTAACAAAGCTACAGCTATTAGCAACACTCAAAGACGAATATGCCCCCTGCGCCTTACCGGTAAGTACGCACTGGAGCAGCAGAGCATCCTCCCCATCGGACCAGCCCCTCACCGCGGAAACACGCTCAAACACAAAAAACGAGTCAGGATCCTTCTCATTGAATGGTGGCAACAACCGCAAGTTGTTTATATCAAAGGACCGCTCACCTTGACTCTCAACAGCCCCCTTACCGTCCTTACCCAGAGACAGACAATAGCTCTCCAGCTCCATCTTTACCTTCTCGGTCTGCTGATGTATCATCTCCAGCTCAATTTGTTTTTTAGCTTCCAATTCCCACAGTTTTTCATGTTCCATTTGCAACTGGAGAAGCTCTTTTTGTTGCTCAAACATCAGCCCCTGAGTTTGGGCAGGTACGCTTACAACCGGTGGAGAAGCTGGTGCTGGGCCAGATGTAAGAGCTCCCAGTTCCTCAAGTTTTAATTTCAAAGCCGCTCTAATGTCATCTTTACGCCTTTTATCCATCACGACTACCGAATAATACTCAGCCAATTCCAACAACTGCTTCTTAGTACAGCTCTCCAAGGCCTCTTTTGACGGAGCTGCCGTGAATGCCTCACATTCAGCCATCTCAATACCACCTGTTTATCAAAGACTGAACAAACAAGACACACCTTTAGACCAAACAGAACTATCAAGATAGCGAGGTATCCCACTGCGCACTAAGATCCCGGTTTGGAGTTTTCCCCGCTATCTAACATCAACCCACTCAACTAAGCTCCCAGCTAGTCTTCATGTAGTGGGCAGTGGTGGGTATTTATGCACTAAAGACCGCTGCCTCGGGGGAGCAACTAGCAAGCCAGCAACTCTCCCAAAGACACAGACATGCTCCCAAGACAGTGCTTTAACCACTATGCCACCGCAACACTACCACCAACCCACGCAACGATCCCAAAAAAGGAATGCCGCCAAACCTACAAGGGAAAAACTCTGCTCCAGACCATGATCTCCAGATACGCTGAGAACCAACACTTGCCCCCCCCAACATTGGCATAAATTAAAACAACCGGACCAAAATAAAACAAACTCCTCCCGACCCAGCTAAAGGTAAGGAAGCCCACACAAACAGCTATAGAGAGACCTCAAAGCTAAACTCTCCCTGATCAGTGATCCCACATGCACTGTAAACTTCTCCCCTAATCACTACAAACGCGAACCGAATGTTTTTCCCTCAAGGCAAACAAACCAAAGCACCAAGCATGCCAAATAAGCTCCACAGCAACTTTCCACGCGTGTGCCATCACAGGCACCAACTACGAAATCCGTATTGAAACACAATTGCAACTAGGCCTACCAAATTTACCCACTCGCAAGTAAATTGCGCAAATAGACGGACGAGCCCCCATTTTGTCATGACCCGGCTCAAAGGTGATGACAAAAAATGGGAGAGAGACAGTGCCAATTTTTAGCCAATCTAAAAATATATTTATTTAAGTAGAATAACAAAACCTAAAATAAAGCAAATATAAGGTGTGCACGTCAGTAGTTTCAGTCATGTCAGTGTGGGTGCGTTGATCATGTACAGTAAAATATTTGTAAGGTAAACCTAAATGAAACGCCAACTGAACCAAACCAAACCAAACCAAACCAAAAACCAGACCAAAATGTGGACGATGGCCAGGGAGAACTAGCGACACTGGCAGGCAGCCACCATGTGCTTTTATGCTGCTGGAACACCCCAGCTGTTCCCAATCAGCTTGATGGAATCACCTCGGAGAAAGAGACAATGACTTCACAGACATAAAACAGTAAGCCTATAAGCAGGGCTGTCACAATCTTCCTCACCACCAGAGTCATTTTACACACTACCATCCTGTGTTGTATGGCTACACTCTCCCCTACCACTACTTTACAGTCACTGGTCTCTTTCAGATTACAACATCTACACAAGATGTAGTCCACCTGAGTGCTTCTACCTCCGCTCTTATATGTCACCCTATGTTCCTGCCTCTTCTGGAAGAAAGTGTTCACTACAGCCATTTCCATCCTCTTTGCAAAGTCTACCATCTGTCCTTCTGCGTTCCTGTCCTGAAGACCAAACCTGCCCATCACATTCTCATCACCTCTGTTCCCCTCATGTCCATTTAAATCTGCACCAATCACGACTCTCTCACCTCTGGGGATGCTCTGCATCACTTCATCTAACTCACTCCAGAATTTCTCCTTCTCTTCTAACTCACATCCACAGGTGTGGGGCATAACCACTCACAACATTGAACATCCCCCCTTCAGTTTCCAGCTTCAGGCTCATCAACCTGTCTGATACTTTTTTCACCTCTAGAACATTCTTCACAAACTCCTCTTTCAGGATAACTCCTACTCCATTTCTCTTCCTATCTGACCAATGGTAGAACAACTTGAACTCTGTTCTTAAGCTTCTAGCCTTGCTACCTTTCCACCTGGTCTCCTGGATACACAGTATGTCCACCTTCCTTCTCTGCATCATGTCAATCAACTCTCTAGCCTTCCCTGTCATAGTCCCAACATTCAAAGTCCGCACTGTCAGTCCTACATTCTTAGCTTTCCTCTTCTCTCTCTGCCTACGAACACACCTTCCTCCTCTCCTTCTTCATCTTCAACCAACAGTAGTCCAATTTCCACCAGCACCCTGTAGGTCAACAGCACCGGTGGCGGTCGTTGTTAACCCGGGCCCGACCGATCCAGTATGGAAGTCATTGTCACGATTCGTAGATGCAAGGGGCCCCCCATCGTCGAGGCCATCAAGCAGATCGGCCTGGTATGTTTGCAAGACCGCCATGGTGTGCAGACATGCCCCAGCCTAACCTGCTGCCTTGCCCACTGAAGAGGAGGTAGTGCAGCATGGCTTTGTGGGCAGCGTCGGGGTTTTAAGGGAGGACGTGGCCTCCGCCGCCAGCATCTCCTCAATATTGGCATTAAGCCTTAACTGTTCTCCTTATGCCCACTTATCGAAGTACATTGGTGACAGTCGGGCTAGAAAGCCCTGCAGAATACAGCTTGGACCAGGGAAACTTTCCTTAAAAAGTGCCAGCCGAGAGCGGAGCATCTTAACCGGAAATGCTCAGAATGCACACATTGGGACCAGTAAGGTAAACAGCTGAATTCAAAAACCAATTAAAGATGTGTTTCAACTGTTGTAACACACTGCAGTTACAAGTCTTTAAATAGCTATAATGAGTCAATTATCATAGGTATTTTGGTTAAAATAGACTGGATTAAACCCATCGAGAACTCACTGACTAATATAACAAACTGTTATATAAAATAAATCTGTGGGAGTTTTATTATGAAACATTATTTGACTAAAGAGAACTGAGACAGAGTGATGAAGGACATGATTACGAACATCACAAGTTATGAAATTCAATTCAGCACACAGTGATATTAGGGTGCAAATAGATGAGACACACTGTACTTTAGCACCCTGATCTCAACATCAAAGAGGTTTTTCTGAAAATGAATGAACCCTAAATGTGGTTTACACAATTATGACTGTGTCCTGTTAGGATTGCTGGTAATAAGGAACTTGCATATGTCAAATTGTAAATTAAGCAAATACATTCTTACAGTCATAATGACACAATTCCCCTTGTAGCACATAAAAAGGAAAAATTTGATATGTTGCAAAGACACCTAGGGTATTGCAAAGTACCTATTTTCACTCCCCGAGACAAGGCGGTGAGCAATTACAAATGTGTTTATCACTTATTGTTTCTCAATATGACATTTTTTCTGCTCTGTTTGGCCCTTTCATAATAACATCAAGTCAAGGCCAATCCGTATTCACCCCTTCAGAGCAGCTTTCATGCCAGGCAGATTTATATTATGGTATGCGGCTATTGTAAAGGCCAAGGCTAGATAGACATCTGCATTCAAGCTGTCAACCCTCCCAATTTTAGTCCTAGTTTGGACATTTGTGTTTTCACATTTGATATTCAGGATGCACGTAAGGTTACCAGAGTGCCATCAGTAAAAAACGTGGTCTGTCTTCTCTCCAGATAATGAATGATGGGTTTTCAAAAAGAAAATCCTAACTACTTTGGTCCCCTGACTTTTCATCCACTGTCACCAGCAGGTTGACAATTGTAATTTTGAGTGAAATACCTCGTAAGCAATTTGAAGTATGAAATGAAGTATGAAATGTGGCACCAGGTCAGGAATACTACGTCTGTCCAGGCCAATCTCCACATTCACTCTATTCACAACAAACCACGTGTGCTATAAGCATTATTATTTTTTTCTGTTTACTGTTTATGCGAGTAACATATGTTTTACTGTTAGTTCAAATAAAAATCCAAAATAGTTATAACAGCCAAGTGTCTTGAGTTTCAAGAATTAGTCAATTGCGCTTCCATCATTAAGGGAAAGGGAATAAACAGTCATATATATCATTTTTGTGCACTTGTGGAGTGTTTGTTTTGCACCTGGCATTTCTTCAGAGCTCTGGCTGGACTTATGTTTCTCATAATGAAGCTCTGGTAGCTCTGAGTAACTGAGGATACTAACAGAAAATTCTATACAGGTCATTATTTTTCATATTATTTCTATGCATATGCATCTCCTGCTTTCCTATATAGCATGATTACGTCTTTTAAAACAGAATCAACTCAGGAAAGGTAGTTGTGAGATGACGTGCTGAGGGCAGCCCTGCTAGTATGACTTTTCTTTTTTAAACACCAACCAGCTCCTTGCTTGTAAAGATCTAATTTTACAGAATTTAATGACACTTTCCTCACAGGCTTTTCTTCTCTTAATGTTCTCCCTCTCAGCTATACCTTTTCTCTTTCTCCTGTACATGTGCTGCACATTACGTTGATGTGTATGTGATTTACCCATTTCATTTAGCATTCTTAACACTGGCCTGACACTCCAGGCCAATCAGCTTGCCAGGCCACCAGGAAACATCCCAGTGCTCCCGATGGCCAGTCCGAGTCTGTGTGGCACAAATAGGGAGTGTGGAGATGTGTAGGTATGTTAATGGTAAGGATGTGGAGCATAGGAGAGCATGTGAAGGGGTGTAAATATGAAGAAGATCAGTAAGATATGGAGGAGTGAGACTGTGAAGTGCCTTGAATGTGAGACGCAGGATTTTGAAGTCAATTCGATATTTTACTGATAGCCAGTGAAGTCGCTGGAGAGTTGGTGAACTGTGCATGATAGAAGGGGTTCTAGTAAGAACACGAGCCGCAGAATACTAAACCGACTGAAGTTTATAGAGAAGTTTGGAAGGAAGACCAGTAAGAAGAGTGTGCAGTAATCAATACGTGAAGTGCTTATTAAGAACTTATTTCATCAAGTTACGGCAACATTATTATTATTTTCTCATTCTCTATTGCCAAGTTACTTGAGTTTGCAGAAATGGCTAGATTTCAAACATTTTCCAAAACTAATATCTACAAAGATTCTACATGAGAATTGGCCAGTCAAACTTAAATGTTAACACATGGAAAAATAGATGATAACATAATTCAATAAGGACCTTTATTAAAACCCCAACAAGTCCAACTTCAATCAGCCTTGCTTCAAAATAAGTGTCAATTTAAAAAAAAGACCTTACATGGGAGCTGTTAAAAAAATTAGCCTTTACACCATCTAACACACTTAGATGCTTCGGGCTGCTCACAAACTGAAATTACACTGTCACACACATAAATAACAATATAATAGATAAAAATAAAAGCACCCTTCCTTTGGGGAAAAACAATACCTGTCTGAGTTCAACTGAGTCCATTATGAGTGAATGATCAGAGTTGCTGCAGCAAATTGCAGAAAGAGAAACTTGCTCAAAATGTTGAAAATGAAAACATTCAAACATTACTGAAATGCCCACTCTCTAGACAATTTCTCTGTAACATCACATGGATTAATATTAATACCTTTGAAATAAGTCAGAACACAAAAACAAGGTGGGGTAACCCACAGAAAGACCATAAATTGTATCTCCTTGTACTAAATAATGTAAAAAATAACAATTCTTCCTCTGGGAAATGCAGACAAAAAAGCTTCCACACCCTCTTAAACAGCCATGCTCTTCCAACTCTTTCAGGGCTGGTCAAAAACTGAAATTGCAGTGTCCCACTTGTAAGAAAAACAGAAAAGAAAAAAAAGAGAATCCTTCCCACCCTGTTCATGTTTGCTCTACAACATAAAATACAAATTAGTGTCTGCAAGATACATTTCCTCCACAGATATCAATAGAGAACATGTTAGAACATGAAAACATAAAAAAACTCTTGTTATCCACATAAGGACTTTTCATTTATTTTCCTCTACTATATAGTGGACAAATGGCAAAAAAATTACAACACTTCCTCAGTGCCAAATGCAGAAACATCCTCCTGAGCCATCCCTCTAACTGAGCAGCATATTCTTTAGAGAGTGGACACTGGGAGTGCCACATCTCAGACCCGATTCCCAAGAACAAGCACTGAATCACCTTAAAAGTATATTTCATGTCTTTTGGATAGTCAAGGTTCAGCGTGTACAGCAGGCCCATCAGGTTCACAAAAGCGTTGGGTACATCAGATGAGGCATGACAATCTTTTCCTCAATGACAATGGAAACATCATTGTAGGAAACTGGAAGGGGCGCCTTCACATCTTCAACGACCAAAAGGATTCCAATCACCATTCCCTTGATGACGTACTCCCGAGGATCTGTTCGCTCTATGCAAAAACAAACAAAAAGGTGCCTGTGCTTTAGACATGTTTTGATAAATAGTGTATCCAAACAGAGGATGCCTGAAATTATGTGTGTAACCATGCCCATTGTGAACTAGTTTTTGTATCATTGCAACAACATTTTGCTGCTTTCCTCACATCGCTTCATCAATGTAGAAGGGTTTTCCTTCATGTACCATGGCAATCCCTGCAAAGCTGCTGCTCTCTTCCTTTGGCTTGATGCCTGCAAAAACACGATATGTGAATTCAGTTGATATCAGAACTCTGATTTTTGTCAACCCTCAAATTACGGAAACTGAGCTTTTAGTTCAAAGAGGTAAATTAAACTCTGACCTTCTCACTGGCAGGTTTTATTCAACAACAAAGAAAAAAGTTTCTCTCCATCTCCTCCATCTTACAGAACAATATTCAAAGTGTCTATCCAAGCACATTAATTAGAGGAGGTTTACTGTCTGTCATAATGTACATCCTGCTCCCTCTCCTCAGTGGGGTTGCACAATTAATGTGGACCACAACTACAACAAATATGCACTTACATCCTTGTCTAGACTCTCCATTAAGGATGTCATTTCTTGAACTTCCTCTAAGCGCTTCAACCAGAATAACTGAAGAAGTTTCTGCAGATGGCTGTCCAGACCCTCATAGAACTTATTTATGTCCATTGACATGAGCCTGGTGAATTCCTTGACAATCTATGTAGAGAAGTAACATTAAAGTTTTAGTTCAAGTTAATAGTGACCTAAAGCTCATTTATTTCCTGAGTTGTTGTTTTAGACACATGCAAATTTGTTTGCATACGCAGTAAGATCATGCAGGTCTTGATCTGCTATGAAATCATCTGTTAAGACTAGATTGTCTGAATGTGTTTCAAAGTCTGTACTTTCAGAGTATAAAGTGCCTTGAATACAAGTTTGATACAGGTTTCCTCAAAAATTGTCAACGGTACAGAAGTGATGTTTTTTTACTCTTATGTGCACGAAACGTACTGTACACACTCGACTGGAAACTACAGTCTTTAAAGGGACATTTAACAGTTTCCTTATTGTGTATGTGTATTTTCAAATGTGAAAAATACTCTGTATCACTACAAATCTCTGAATAATAGCACAATTCACAATTTAATCTTGCAGTCACCTGCTTTGAACGGGCATGACTATGGTTAAATGTTTAATGTTCCCACTGTTCACACATTTTTCCATAATAATAAGGACAGGTCTCCCAACGTTTCACTCGTTATCGGTGCCAAATACTTGTCAGTCAGCAATTTTCTACCTGCTTGTTCCCGTTAGGGGTCGCAGGTGACTGGAGCCTATCCCAGTGACTTCAGGGCTTAAGCGGGGTACACCCTGGAGTGTGGCCAACTCATTGCAGGGCTGACACATAGACAGACAACCATTCACACTCACATTCATCCACTAGGGGCAATTTGGAGCCAGATACTTGTTACAGTCGAATATGAGTCGCAACCCTACATTAAATACTTGCTGTGACCCTCCGGCGGCACTAGCCAGCTAGCGCTACATGCTAACATATTTCTTAAAAATGAATAAAAATGAAATATTCATCACAGGTTATGTTGACGGATAATTTCAGACGTAGAGACATTAGACAACCAATGCACATTACCAACAGATAAAATAACTAAGCTAAAACAATTTTTAAATGTACTTACTTGGACATTTCGGCTCCGAGGAAAAAAGATGGCGCATGACTCAGATTTTCAGAGTTCAACACTGCGGGTGACGTCACTGCGGGCACATGCGTGTTGGTTGAAATGACGACGTTGTCCTATTTTATGAAGTGAACTAAACGGATTATTAGAAGTTTTTTTCAAGTTTTCAAGTGTTGTAACTCTTCTTACTTTGTTGTAATGGGCAATGAGTTCTCTCAGTTTGACAATAGTCCCTCTGACTGAAAGCCCAAATCCCCTAAGCCCATTTTTCCAACTATTTTTCCGAAATTACATGCCAAAGTAGATTGAGTATATCTTAATAACCACAAAGGCTATATGCATAATCTTGGTCTCAAATGAAAGCTAAGACCTGTGAGATTACAATGGAAGTGTAGGGATTCAGGTATCTATACTCTGTCAGTTAATATGCATCTGGAAAGCAGTAGAAAATTGAAATTTCTACCTCCGCCTAAAAAGAAAATTATAGTGAAAACACATTAGAAACATCAAGGAATAAGCCTAAACTTTGTAGGAATGATTAAAATAATATTTGCTAAGTAACTGTGCAAAGGTTGATGCTAAAAAAGTGAACCTAAGCAGTTTAACACACATTTTATCACAGATAATTCCAGGCGGAACCAGCAAATATGGGATTTGAATCCAGATGTGCCATTGACCTGTTTTAGGTACCAGGCAGTAAAAACTATTTATATTTCACTAATATATCATTATAGTAACTCATTCCATCAAATACAACTGTTTTTGAGTCATTTAGAGCTTATAATCTTGCTCAGAATCAGCCAGGGACTCTCTTTGGTCCTGCATTTATGTGTCTGTTGCTGACTTTCTGTGGGCTGTCAAACATCCAGAAAACAGCAGCCCATTGGCTGATCTGCATAAATGACACCTCTTTGTGACCGTTAGAGCCAATAGAATCGATTGAAACCGCCCACGGTTGGCTTAGCAACACCAATCACCATCCAGAAGGCAATAAGACCAGAGCCAGTCATTTCTGTTCGTGAGCTCCCTCCCTCCTCTGACTCGACTGTTTGTGCTTTTGGAAAAACCCAGGGAGCCGCCATTGATTTCAAAGGGACCGTAATACACGAGAGAACATGGTAGAATCGTATTTTTCAATCGGAATATGACTTTTGACCAGAAGACAGCAAAGGTAAGACATGCTTTATGATATGGTTATGATTTTTTGTTACGTTTATGACTGTAGATCGCTGATATTTTATCGCATGGCAACGTGGTTGGTATCTTTGTTTTCTGCAGTCTGCCCTTTCAGAGGGTGTAAAGCTTGTGTGGATTGCTGGAAGTGGTGAAAATAGCGAAATCATGGAATTGTGATTTGCATATTTGTGTGTTTTTGGACATTATGAGTATAATTGCCTAGGTTGTAATTGTGTTTTGTTCTGGTTGTGGACCGATGGTCCGATCTTACTGTAGTCAGTGTAGCAGGCAGACCACAGGAAGAATAGCAACTGGCATGCCAGGAGCTAATGGGGATCTAAAGAAAGAAAGGTAGATAATGGCTATAAAACAGCAATAAAACAACTACTTAAAGTAAAATTTTCCAGGAGCAGCAGCAGCAAGTAGCGCCAGTGTTCAACCCGGAAGTGAAATGTGGAGATTCCCAGCTTCAAGACTGCAATGACGTCAATGTCTGAGGTGAAGGCAACATGTTGATAGTACATAATGATAGTAAGTGCTTTTTATAAAGGCATTAAGCCTTACTACAAGCATAAACATAATACACATAACATCAGGCCTGGTAGTATGTAGCTGACTATCATGCTGTAGCTAGTGAAGCCTTCAAATCATGGGCTATGGCAGTTAGACCTACACAAGAGCCTGTGTTTGAGTAGAAGAAGCTTATTAATGCAAGATATAAGTATGCCTCTTGCTTCATTTGTAAATTGTTGGAAAGAAGTGAGAGTTCTTAACAACTGTAAAACATCTCTACCATACTACTGTAGATGGAATTTCTGGAACAGACAATATTTCTGAGTTATAGCAAAAGCGTTAGAATAAAATTAAATTGCTTTGCTGTTTTGAATAACTTGCCTTGATATTGAACTAGAATGTTTTTTATGCTGTATTGATTATTGAAGATGTTTAAGTATCTTTGAGTAGAGTGATAGTTTCCATTAAAGTGATGAGTGCATAAGGTCAAATTATAATAAGAGATGTTTTCGTGTATGCTATATTAAATGAACACAGGATGTGCTGCAGTGCTCTAGAAAGCTGACAGCTGTATGCGACAATGGTTCAACGGGAAGTTCAGGCGGTGTGTGGTCAACTTGAGTAGGTGAAGATAGGGAAGCGAGAGTTCAACTTGCAGGGGTTGAGGAGTCGAGATGGAGGTGACAGCCAGCATGTGGTTTTAACAGATGCACCAACAAAACCCTTTAGATAGCAAGATGGAGAAAAACCAGTTTAGGCCAGCTGTTTGTATGCATTGATGATATCTAGGGGAAAGGTAGCTATGACAGAGTAGGGCAACTAATTAACTATTCAGAAGGTTGTTCTCTAGGGTTGGAGAAGGATGACATCACCAAGCTGTGGACCAATCAGGGAAGCTATGCCGAGAACCGTGGCCTCTCCTCCGCCTGACATCGACCAATTAGATAGTTGCACATTTCCATTTAAAATCTTGTGTAAGGCTAAATTTAGGCATCTCTCTTGGGGCGAGAGCTGCAGCCAACCACAGATCGGTGATCTGTGGAGTTCAAACTGAGAGAGTCCGTGTACACGCATGACTTTGATCTTCTGAACTGCAATAATTCTTTGTTAAATTGAGAACTACATTTCAGTCTGGTTCCTCTCCTGCAATAAAGAACACGCCAACAGCGTTATAGTACCTTATTCAACTGTGTCAAAAGTGATTTGTATAAGGCGGACAATTTTGAGAGTAAACATTCAACAGTGCATATGTCACATGAAGTGTATCAAGCTATAAACAAGCTGTCTGAAAGCAATGCAAGTGGTTTAAACTGTTTTAATACTACTGAATACCTTAATATTCCAGTCCGAGGATTGCTCCTCTCTTTGCTATTTGTTTTACTGGCTTTATTATTCATGGCTTGTTACCAGACACAGTGTTGTTTGTTCTGTTACTGTTATGATCTGCCACCATCCCACCGCCAGACTCTGGGGTATGTTTCATCTCCTTGTGTGTCCACTGTTGGTCACTAGTTGTGTGGGTGTATCCTCTAGATTGGTTCCCCACCTGCTGTTGATCACCGGTGCAGCTGACACTCATCACTCATCAGTCCCTGCAGCATAAAGACCTGGCTTTCCCTCACTACCAGTGTCAAATCGTCTCCGTATTCTTGTACGACACGTAACGCCTTCCTGACTTCTCTGTTTTGTACTCAGTTTAGTTTTCCTGTGTGTAATTCTGGTGTGCTCCTGCCACAGTGACCCTCTGCATTGGTGATCTCCGCCACAGTCAACTCACAGCTCTCTGCCAGCCTGTACTGCTTTCCCTGCTCAACCAGCAGCTACCACCAGATCCTCACCAACCTGTCAACTGCCTTCCCTGCTCAGCCAGCAACCACCGCTTTCCCCGCTCTGCCTGCTTCTCCTGCGGTTCCTCCTTGCTCCACCAACGACATCCCGTGTCTCTGGGATCTAGTCTTCTCTCTGTGTTCAATAAACTGACTGTCTGACCAGATCATCGTGTTCTGCATTTTGTGGGTTCCTGTTCGTACATTACGACAGTTACTGCCAGTCATTAACGACAAATCTGGTAAAGTATGCAGTCTAGATAACTACAGGCCCATAGCTTTAGCCAGGATACTGTCAAAAAGTATTTAAAAGAATCTTGCTGGATAGATTAAATGAGTTTAACTTCACAGATTACCAGTTTGGTTTCAAAGTTAAACATGACCCTGACTTGTGTATATAAGCCTTACAGGAAAGCGTAAACAAATGTAGAGGTCAAACCTCATCAATTCATCATGTATTTTATTGATGCTTCCAAAGATGTTGAAATTGTTAATCATAGCAAGTTGTTCATTAAATATGGTAAAATACATTATGAAAATTCTGGTTTACTGGTATGCCCACCAGACCATGCAAATAAAATAGGGCAATAGTGTCTCAGCCCTATCTGGGTTTAGGAATGGCTCCAGACAAGGGGAATTTTTAAATGTTTGTGGCTGCAGTAGTCGATACTTCCCAAACTGTTCAAAGTTTATTTGCCAGCTTAATGACCTTGAAAATGAAATCATACTTTTATCAAACATATGGTTTATTACTATACACAAACAATCTCAGACATTTGTACAATTATCTCTTTGAAAGACATTAACATTGTAGCACGATCAACCAATCCTGATTAACATTTTGGGATATTTTATCAACAAGAACTAGGATTTTCTGAAAACTGATTTCTAAACCAGACCTGTCTCTAACAACCTCATCAGTCCCATGATCTTTTGCTCAGGTGACTCTGTCAGTCAGTCAATCAATTTCTACTGCTTGTTCCCATTAGGGGTCGTGGGTGACTGGAGCCTATCCCAGTGGCTTTGGGTCTCAGGTGGGGTCACCCTGGACAGTGGCCAACTCGTCGCAGGGCTGACACATAGACAGACAACCATTCACTCTCACAGTCATCCACTAGGGGCAATTTCTTAGAGTTATCAATTAACCTACACATGCATGTCTTTGGACGGTGGGAGGAAGCCGGAGAACCCGGAGAGAACCCACGGTAACACGGGGAGGACATGCACTCAGGTGACTCATTTACATTTATATTTAGTCATTTAGCAGATGCTTTTATCCAAAGTGACTTACATATGAGGAAGACAAGGGAAGCAATTATAACATCACAAGGTAACAAAGTCCACCAAAAATGAGTCTGTTAAAGCACAGTAAACAAAGTATTTAAAAAAAGAGATAGAAAGGAAGTTAGTGATTGTCAGTTAGGTGTTGAGGGAAGAGATGCATTTTTAGGTGTTTTTTAAAGGTGGCTACAGAAACTGCTGATCTTGTAGGAGCAGGCAGATTGTTCCACTAATGTGGAATGGCTCCAGAGAATGTGCGTGAGAGTGAATTTTTTTGTTCAGTTTGGACAAGACAAGAGCCTGGACTTGGACTTGTGTAGACTTCTCAGATAGGAAAGGTCTGATTTTCCTAATGTCATAGAGAATGAATATACAGGACCGGGTGGTGCTGGCGACATGACTTATGAAGTTTAGCTGATCATCGATTACCACCCCCAGATTTCTGGCTGTGCTGGACTGTGTAATGGTTGATGAGCCAAGTTGAATGGAGAGGTTGTGGTAAATCTTTGGGTTGGCCGGGATCACAAGCAGTTCCGTTTTTTCAAGGTTCAGCTGCAGGTGATGGTCCTTCATTTAAATTGAGATATCACTCGATGCGATCAGAGACAGTCGAATCGTCAGGTTGAAATGAAAAGTGGAGTTCTGTATCATCCACATTGCAGTGATAGAAAAAGCCATGCTTCTGAATGACCGAGCTGAGAGATGTCATGTATATGGAAAAGAGTAGCGGTCCAAGCACTGAGCCCTGCGGCACCCCTGTATTGAGATTTTATCACTCAGAGACCTCGTCTGTTGAGGATACTCTGAATGACCTACCTGAGAGGTACGATTTGAACCATTGCAACGCAATTCCAGACACCGATAGCACTAAGAGAGGACATGAGGATGTGGTGATTAACTGTATCAAAGGCAGCAGACAGATCCAGTAAGATGAGTACAGATGACTTGGATGTTGCCTTTGCCTGTCTCAGGGATTTGATGACTGGAGGCAGTGCGGTCTCTCTGGAATGGCCACTCTTGCAACCAGGCTGGTTCCGGTCCAGGAGGATGTTCTGTGTGAGAAAGGAGGAGAGCTGGTTAAAAACAACTCGCTCCAGAGCTTTGGCAATAAAGGGAAGGAGGGAATCCAGTTTTTAGTTTTTTAACAATGTAGGATTGAGAGTGGCTTTCTTCGGTAGCAGTGTGATGCGGGCTTCTTTAAAAGCTGTGGTGAATGACCCTGTGGAGAGAGATGAGTTGATGATGTGGGTCAGAAAAGGGACAACAGACGTAGAGATGGCCTGAAGGAGATGGCTGGGGATAGGCTCCAGCGGGCAGGTGGTAGGGTGGTTAGAATGAATGACCTTGGAAACGTCAGCTTCCGATAGAGGAGAGAAAGAGGGGAGCAGACACATATCAGGGATGCGTGCAAGTTCAACAGCTGGTAGCGCAGAGAACTGACTGCTGATGGCAGTTGTTTTCTTTATAAAGAAAACGCAAAATCATCAGCTGTTATATCCGATGAAGGTGTGGGAGCAGGCGGAGAAAAGAGAGCAGGAAAGGTTTTAAAGAGAGTACGCGAGTCAGTTGAGTTGTTGATCTTAGAGTGGTAGTAGTCAGTTTTTGCAGAGGTGACATCGGCTGAGAAAGTAGAGAGAGAGACTGGTAGAGACAGAGGTCAGTGGAATCTTTTGACTTGAGCCATTTTCTCTCAGCTGACCGGAGGCTGCAATTCTTGTGTAGAACATCAGATAACCAGAGGGCAGACGAGGATGTATGGGCTAGTCTAGATGTGAGAGGGCAGAAGTTGTCCAAGCAGGATGTAAGTGTGGAACACAGTGTCAGTGGCTCTGTTGGTATTCAAGAGAGAGAGCTCCTCAGAGGGAGGGAAGGCTGAAGAGACAGCAGAGGAAAAGTGGAAGGGAGCGAGCATACGCAGGTTGCGTCAGAAAGTGACCAGTGGTAGAACATTTGCAGCATCTGGAGAAGTTAGGTCGAGGTCAAGAGTGATGAAGAAATGATCTGATGTATGCAGTGGGGTGACCTGAGTGTGATGAGTGGAGCAGTACCGTGCGTATATAAGATCAAGTTAATTACCAGACTTGTGGGTTGCTGATGTAGAAACCCGCTTGAGGTCAAATGATGGAGTCAGTTTGTTAGTACGCAGGCTGTGGCTTTCCAAGGTGGATGTTGAAGTCTCGAAGTACCACCAGAGGAGTACCATCCTCAGGGAAGGATGAAAGAAGCACATCCAAGTCCTCCAAGAAATGACCAAGCTGTCCTGGGGGGTGATAGATGACTACAAAGTGAAAGGGTGCTAGCTGTTTAAACTTCCAGTCATTAGGGATAAGTAGGCCGGTTCCTCCGCCCCTTCCTGCAATGTGAGGGCTGCGGGAGAGGCGAAATCCTCTGGTTTGAGCCATGTTTTTGTAAGTGCTACAATTGAGAGACCAGAATGTTTAATGCTGTAATGAAATCAGCTATGTTCACAGCAGACTGGCAGTTCCACAAGACTATTGAGAAAGTAGAAGGGGCAGTTGTGGACATTTGTACAATGTGCAGATTATGAACATTTATTTATTTATTTATTTATTACCGGGACAGTGCATATTAATAAACATTTCTGTCAATATCCCAGAGTTAGCCAAAAGGCTATTTTTCACCTGCAGTCCCTAGACAGATGTCACCCTATACGAGAATAAAAAGTTACATGCTTACATAACAATTACAATACAATTTTAAAAGGTACTAAGTAAAAAGGAATACTAAAAACACATCAGACCAACAGCAAACCAAAATCAGACAAATACACATACACACAAAGCAAGAAGCAAGCAGGGGGCAGTGAGAACAGGTCTAATATTGGGCTAATGTTGACAGCTCTGATTATCAATTAACCATTTCTTTAACTGGTTCTTACATATGGTATATGTGTGTACATTCCTAATGTTTATGTGGGTGAGGTTCCACTTAGTAGCAGAGCAAACAGAGAAAGCAATTTGGCCAAATACACTTTTCCTAAGTGGAATAATACAATCTCCCCTTTCTGCACTTCTGGTTCTGCTATAAACAGCCGTACGGATGTTGATAAACTGGCGGAGAGGAGGTGATGATAGACCATGAATAATTTTATAGAAAAGACATAGATTTAAAAATTTTACCATGTTTTCCCAACTGAGTAATGTGTGTTTTTGTAGTATTGGACAATGGTGAAAAGTGCATGGTTTCTTATCCAATATTTTTATAGTTCGTTTGTTAAGTGATTGCAGAGGTTTCAGAGATGTGACACTAGCTTGTGACCAAATTGATAAACAGTAAATCATATGAGAGAAGATCATAGAGTGCAAATACATTTTTGCTGCCTGTGTGGACATTTGATGGCGAATGTGTCTAAAGTTATTCAATTCAATTCAATTTTATTTATATAGCCCAGTATCACAAATCACATTTGCCTCAAAGGGCTTCACAATCTGTAACATACGACACCCTCTGTCCTTAGACCCTCGATTCGATTAAGGAAAAACTACCCAAAAAAACCCTTTTAACAGGGGAAAAAATGATAGAAACCTCAGGAAGAGCAACAGAAGAGGGATCCCTCTCCCAGGACGGACAGACATGCAATAGATGTCGTAAGTAGAGAATAGATTTATAGCATCAAAACTATAACATATACAGCCATGATGGCAAAATTGTTGTATATGTTATATTATTATGTTAGAAATGTTTAGGTGGTAAAACATAAGGGAAGATGATGGGTCCAGACGGACAACCGAGCAGCTCCAGGTGGAGCCCAATGAGCAGGACCCGAGCCACTCGTCCCCTGCACCATAGACACAGCAACACTGCCCCAGCACGTCGCCATAGTCACCGATCCAGATACATCTCCAGACACTGAAATACCTGCTGAAAGTAAGAAGAGACGGACGACAAAGCACAAAACTCCGGGAGAGGGAAGAAGTCAAGTTAGTAACATGCATTTATGGGATGAGAATGCATACGGATGGAGAGGAGGACAGAGGTGAAGAGAAAGAGGTGCATCATGTGAAGTTCCCCGACAGTCTAGGCCTATAGCAGCATAACTAAGGGATTGTTCAGGTTCACCTGAGCCAGCCCTAACTATAAGCTTTATCAAAGAGAAAAGTCTTTAGCCTACTCTTAAATGTGGAGATGGTGTCTGCCTCCCGAACCCAAACTGGGATCTGATTCCACAGGAGAGGAGCTTGATAGCTAAAGGCTCTGGCTCCCATTCTACTTTTGGAGACTCTAGGAACCAAAAGTAACCGTGCATTCTGAGAGCGCAGTGTTCTAGTGGGGTAATAAGGCACTATGAGCTCTGTAAGATACGACGGTGCCTGACCATTAAGAGCTTTGTAGATGAGGAGAAGGATTTTAAGTTCTATTCTGGATTTCACAGGGAGCCAGTGCAGAGAAAATAATATTGGAGAAATATGATCTCTTTTCCTAGTTCCTGTCAGTACACGTGCTGCAGCGTTCTGAATCAACTGGAGAATCTTAAGGGACTTTTTCGGGCTGCCTGATAATATGGAATTGCAGTAATCCAGCCTCGAAGTAACAAATGCATGGATTAATTTTTCTGCATCATTTCGAGACAGGAAGTGCCTGATTTTTGCAATGTTACGTAGGTGAAAAAAGGCAGTCCATGAGGTTTGCTTCATGTGGGAGTTGAAGGATAGATCCTGATCAAAGATAACTCCTAGGTTCCTCACAGACGTGCTGG
>CM022479.1:7466938-7505297 GCA_011952105.1 Coreoperca whiteheadi
AGAAGGAGAGAGAGGGAGAGAAGCCATTGCTAGCTGCTAAGGTAGAGACTGGTAGCTAGCAACGCTGAAGCGCCGTAAGTGCTTAGGCAAAACTAATAAACGTTCAAATGTAACGTTATAGCAGATAGTTAGTCAATGTAATGAAGAGTCGCACAAATTAGCTGTGTTGAGCTAGAGCAGCAAACTACACGCTACAGGTAACAAACAAATACCTGTAACCGGAAAGGAGACAAAACGCTTAAGGTCAGCACGTCGTCAGCACGTCTTCTGTTATTGAGGTTGAATTTTATTTGATTACAGACCCTTTTTACATGTGATTTAAATGACAACTTCAAATCCATGAATAACCCCAGATCTGACACGATCTGCAGCCTTTCCCCCGAGACAAAGACATCGGGCTCAACATTTAAGTTATTGTTGCGGCGCCTTTGGCATGATACAGAAGATTTTCATGTGACAATAGGGATTTGAAATCACATTGTATAAGACAAATTTAATAGCAATAAGGGATCAATTAAAAGTGTGAATTGACGGTCTTTACTCGATGAGGGTTGCACGAGATCGGGCTGCCGTGACTGCTGCCACGGTGATTATTCACACTTAAATACCCGTCTGATTCAAGTGATTGAATTCAGCAGGACACGCCTCCCGTGACAGGCTAACAAACCACAAGACAATCGGTACTAAACGCTATTACGCAATTACGCCACGTGACAAAACACCGGTGAAAAAAGCGGTTTCTTAGCAATAACACTGCACTGAACTCAAAAAGACAAGAATCAAACACACTTACAGTTCTGTAGGCTTCTGCTGCTCAGGTCACTAATGGATGGTTGAATGGCAATCTCCATGTTTACAACCAATCTGTTTGATGTCAAACTAATCCGATGTCCAGTTGAGTTTCAACTGATCTTTTGCTTTCTTTACCTTAATATTAATCAGCTAAACCTGCCTTAAGTTACTGGATGTTATTTAATAGCCTAATGAGGTGTTCAGTGTCTTGAATAGGTAGTGCCACATTATCTGAACTTGATCATAATTTCCAACAATTTAACAACTTCACAGAAAACTGATGGCCTCTCCTAAATAGCCTGACTCTGACTCATAGAAGTCAGTCTCTGTGAGAATTCAAAGATAAGCTTCCCCCAAACATCCTTTGGTCATAAAATGGACCCTGCCAGGAATCAGGAAGGACACCAATAAAGAAAATAAAGAACAAAAGAAACCAACTCTGCAATTACAATATACGTTACTTGATATACTGTTTATAAGAAGTGCGCATGCGCCACGGTGCAGGCTGCCTGTTGCGTCCAGTCTCATTGCAGATAGCGCAAGCTTATGCCTCCCGCACGGACTCCTCAAAGATCCTTACCTACTGGCTCATGCTACCCCTGCTCCAGAAAGTACGTCTCCCAGCCTTCCCGACTCCTCGTCTCCTGAGCTCCACGTCAACTTTCAGCAAGGAACTTCCCGGGCTTCGGACCCCTGCGCCGAGTACAGCTTGCCTCCCGTACTCGGCTAACTTCCCCTTCCCGGCTAACCTGCTCTTAGTCCAGCCCTGCTCATCGTGTGTGTTCAGAATAAAGACTAAATTACTCACCACTCGCCTTGTCCAACCTGTGTGTGACACTGTCACTAATAGATATATATATTCATCACAATCGAAAATATTTGTTTTTAGAATATTTATTAGTGATGCATGCAATGATTACAGAATAACCAAAAAAAATGCAAATCAGAAATAGTGTCTAACTATTGCGTCCCTTGTTGCACGTCCTGTTTGCTAGTTCTAGCAGAATGCAGGAGGTTGGTTAGGGTCTCCAAGGGGCTCAGGTGCATCATTGTCAGCACAGAGAGGGACACTGGGCTTAGTAGCGATGTTGTGCAGGACAATACAGGCAAGGGTTATGTGCATGCATGCTTTCTGTGGTTCCGCTCTCAGGTAGTTAAGGCATGCAAAGCGCCTCTTAATAACTCCATTTAAACACTCAATTGCACATCTTACTCTGCAATGAACAGTGTTGAAGCGTGCCTGCGCCGGTGTATTTGCTGTTAGAAAAGGAGTCATCAGCCATGGTAGGAGTGGGTAGGCACTGTCTCCTAATATTATGCCATCCGGTCGTTTGGTTTGGAGGTCTCTATATAGAGCACTCTCCCTCAGGATGCATGCATCATGGACAGACCCAGGCCACTTGACAACGCAGTTGGTGATGATGAGGTCAGCATCACACCCAAGTTGGACATTGATGCTGTGGCTCCCCTTTCTGTTTCTAAACTCCCATTCATTCTCACGAGGTGCTTGTATATGCACGTGTGCAGTTGATTGCTCCAATAGTATTGGGCATATTCCCCAAAAGAAAAAAGCTGCGCTTGGCCTGGGCAATCTGGTTGTCCTTTGGAAAAGAAACAAATTCATTGACCAGGCTGGCCAGTGCCATTGACACATCTCTCACCCCATCACACACAGCTGATTTCACCACTCCCATATAGTCAACCAACAACTTGATAGAAAGTCCCACATGCATAAAATCGGAGAGCAATGAGGATCTGGTCTTCCACAGACAGAGCGTGACTCCTTTGGGTTCTGTGTTGAAGTTTTGGCCTGAGAAGGTTCACAAGATACTCTATATCAGCCTTTCCAAAGCGAAACTGGATATATAGCTCCAGTGGCTTGGTATGTTCAACATACACCCTTTGACGGTATCCTCTCCTGGCAAAGTGGTGGTGGCGGTGGACAACACCTGCCATTTCACTGTCTCTCTGAGAAAGGCTGATTTATATGGCTGTGTTGTTGGTCTTTTCAAACACACCTATTACAACTGATTAGTTTTGGCTTGTGTTCAATTGAGGCAATTGGACCCAAGGCCTTTAATTGCTGAACAATGTTCACTATAGTAAAGCAACGGAACCATGGACTCAAGAAGCTGTAACTTCACTGCTGCTGAAACCAATGCACTACTAGAGGGTGTTCGTTGCCATTATGGAACAATAGCGGGAAGTTTTAATTCTGCTAAGGATACCAACAAAAAGAAAAATTATGTTTGGATTTTAATCACAGAAAATGTGAATGCCATAGGGTCTGGCCAGAGGAGGACCACAGACCAAATCAAATTGTGGTGGAAGAATCTTAAGGCCAGGGCAACAAAGGACCATGCTGAAGCCAAAAAACCCACAAACAGGCAACAAGCCATTTAAGAGGGGAGATTACACAGATGTGGTCCTCGACATCATTGGAGATGAGAAGTCGCAAGCTCTCCATGGTATACAAAGTGTTGTAGAGGATGGCGAACCTTAGATTGAGGAGGAGGAGGAGAATCTGCCAGTTCCTCCTGAGGCTGACCCAGAGAGCGTATTTTTATTAAATCTCAGCTCTGTTCCTGAGGAAGAAGCGGAATCCTCATTGGTTGAGCCAGTGGTAGTTGCCACAGGATCTCAGAGTAAAGGCTTTGTTTGAAGAAGCACCCTTCATCAAACAAAGATGATGATTACAAGGCACTTCTGCAAAAAGAGACTGAAAGGGCAGAAGCACAGCTTCGTCTGGCAGAGGAACAACTGACTCTGACCAAACTGCAGCAAACCAAGGCCAGACTTGCCTCCTAAAGGCTACGCTCAGACAAGGTGGTCTCTCCACATCAGATGAGGAAGTCTGAAATTATTGTGGAGTATTTGACATTTAGTCTTTTTTTGTAATTCAAAACATCTATACTTGATACTTGTTATAAATATCCTCAATGTACAGTGTTTGTGTTGTAGGTCTCAGATGAGTGGACTGCTGGAAGAGGATGGGGTGGGGTTTTTCTTGTTTTTAGTTTTTATTTAAATGTGTGTTTTCATTTCAAATAAAAATAAACTAATATTGACCCCACACTGGCTATTCTACTTGTTGCTCTTTACATATCTATAGTTCTACATTGTGATTTCCTATCCTGTTTGAGCACTGGTTATCCAGCACTGGTGATCCTGAAAAGTTCCCATCAGGATCAGATTGATCCAATCCGATGTTGCTTTAAAAAACTGGCTCCAAAAGTAAGACGGATTACGTGATCACGGATCGCAAAAAAAGGATTACTAAATCTGGATCAATTTTATCCGGATTAAACCTTTTGAAAAACCGGGCCCAGGTGTGCAGGCAGCCAGAGCGCTGAGGAATGAGTTGCAGGTGTGGAAAGAGAGGGAGCTGGCCTGGCTCGCTCTGTGGTGTGGTTCCTGACAAACAATACACAGGGCAGACAAGAAATGTAAGGAAAGGGAAACAAACACTGGGAAACATGGGGATGAGGGAAACAAACCCTAAACCCTGACATCCATTCACTTAGGCCATTAATTATGCCTCGCTGTGTTCATATGGTGCATTCATTCATTTATTGTCAGTCATCCATGGGTGTATTTATCTGCTCATTTGTGTGTCTAGTAGAATTTGTTTGTGTAATCTAGTAGTATTGTCCTGAGTGTGTGGTTAGTAGGGAAATAAGTCTTTGTGTGTTTGTGTATATGAAATACTCCAGTCAGTTTCCCAAGTCAAGAACTCTTTAGCAACTTCAGATCAAAACTAAATCAATAATTAGGCTACTTTTAAGGTTTCTTAGCTACCTTTCTTTTTACAGCTAAGTGATGCCCCTTCAACGAGTGTTTATGAATATTAAACTTTCATGATAATTAACAACTTCATCATTAAAGTGTAGCAATATCAATACAATATCTACCATGATCTTTTGTTGTGTTTTTGTATGTAGGTTATTTGCTGCAATGTCATGTATTTTATCTGGACCCTGAGTCTGAAATAAAGTTTGAAAAAAGACTTAGAAAACTAGAATTTGTCCACTACTTTGTTTTATAACCAAATGCCTGCCAGTGTTTCCCCCGGAAAATGTGTTTGTGGAGGTAGAAAGTGCTGCCAGCCTCCCCTCACCCAGCTGATCATAGCCAGTTGGTCAATACAACATTTAAACAATCATATTTTCTCAAATAAAACCTGGGTCTCAAATAATTGTCAGGGTTTTGAGTCTATGTGCTGTAGAGTTCCTGTTTTATTTTGAATATGTCTGTTCTGTCAGGGTTTTGGGGTTAGCTAATGTTAGTTCCTGTTTAATTTAGTAATTGGTCTGTTCCATCATATGTCTTTCAGTTTTGTTCCCTGCCCTGATTGTTTCCACCTGTGTTGATTTGGTTCACCTGTGTCTAGAGGTCTCCCCTGCCTGTATTTAAGTTGAGGTTTTTCCTTTTTCATTGTTGGTTCTTCATCAGTTACTGTCCTGTTCATTCGGAGACTTTGCCTATTATCAGTTATCTGCTAGCCTGTATCGCTTTACCACCCGTCTACCTTCCGGCAAGGCAGTAAATAAACATTCCACCACACTGTTGTTTCCCTGTGCCAACACGAAATTCTAACAATAATGATGGTCAAGAGTGGTCATTACCAACAAATAAAGGCCAGTCTAAAATACAGGCTGGGTGGATAAACTCCTAAGCATAATTTACATTTCCATCGCTTTAATTTAATAAATTCAAGAATATATGCGTGCTATTTTTAATACTTTGTTGTTCTGGGTTACTCATCTAAGGTGTTATTGTCCTATTTCAGTCACTGTGGGTTTATGAGTATTAATGTCCCAGCCAAACTGTATTTTGTAGTAACAAAAGTGCCAGAAGATGGCAATAACATAGCAATAAAATAAAAAAAACATCCCTAACAATAAAGATAAATACTAATAATAAAATGGATAAAATATGCTGGAATTAAAAGGATTTTTATAAAAGATACATTTTGAGAAGTGATTTAAAAGATGTCCCTGATTCAGCCTTATCTCCTCAAGCAGGGAGTTCCAGAGCCAAGGGGCCCTGACTGCAAGCCACTAAAGGTCTTGAACCCCGGGGCTCAGAAATAGCTAACAGAAATCCCATCAGCAACGTGTGGAACTAACAGATCCATATGTGACTACAGTTCTGTTCTACGTTTAGCACCCTGTTAAGCTATGCCCAGTGGTTGTTACCAGTCCTTTGGGATGCTGTTGCTCTGCGGGCCGATGTCTGCCCGGGCCAAGCGGGAAAGAATTGTGGTTCTGTAGGGGGAGCAGCAAGTTGCGATGTCGGTGTGCAGGCTTGGAAGACGTGTTGTCTGTAGGCGCCTGTTGTCGGTCATTCTCCGTTGAGTTAGCTTCATATTAACTCGCCCAGTTGCTTCTTGAAGATAGCTGGCAGACTTGTCACTAAACATGTTGCAATAATCTTATGCAGGATCTCTCGTTGCCACTATAAGAGTGAGCGTTCAGTTCTGCAGGAAGGCCGGCTTCTGTATTGGGGCCTTCTGCTAAGGATGAATGCAGAGAGAAGAGAGTGGTCGTCCAATGGACGAGCACAGAGGTAAGTGAGAAGAGGGAGTGGGGACAGCATGTAGCCATCCGCTCCAGCTGAGCACTGAGAAGAAGAGCGAGATAAAACGGGTCCTGTCCAGGGTGACACGTCAATCAGATGTCAATGGTGTGTTCACTGTCTCAGGGATTATGGGAGGAAAAGGGACTGCAGTCCTTTTAACAAAGTTAAGTTAAAATTGCACACATGAGTGAACGCCGTTGAGTCCCAACATTCCCCTTTTGTTCTCAGGATTGCACTGGCTGTGGGATCCTGAGAGCACAATTGTCCATGAGTAGAAAAGAGTTCATTTGTCAGTTCATAAGGGTTTGCAACATCTGAGTGGTTTATTAACCACATTGATCTGCACTATCTATCTTGGCTAAGCAAAATAGTCAACAGTTATAAAACAAAATCTAGACAAACATGAAAAGTAGCATCATAAAATACAAAGCCCATATTTCTCATTTATTCTTGGGGTTCATGAGAACATGAAGGTTAGATATGTAAAGTAGTTAGGTGAGATGCAGACAGAGTGGCACTTAAATCAATAAGGCCTGTGTGTCATAATGGGGTGTGTCCTGAGCTAGTGTTTTAAACTATTGGTCTTACTGTGGAAATACTACAAGGAGCTGGTCCAAGTGCACTTGCAAATTAGACAGTGGTGTCTGAGTCCAATTAGAATTTAGGCTAGTCTCCCCTAATAGCATATCTGGCTATTATTGAGTTCAGAAAAATGGAGTTTGCTGCTGTTGCTAAAAAAACAGTTTTGCCTATGTAACTGCAAGAAAGTAAGTAATGCTGAGCTAACATCTATCTTACTATCAGTACCGGGATGGACTGTGTTGTTAGCTAATGCTGGGAGAAGCTAACTCTGGAGCTCTTGTGCCTAAAGTTTCTCTTAACTTGTGGCTCAGGGCTGCAACGCTCCTCGTAGCCAAAGGAAAAGAGGTATTCAGACGCTCTGTCACTGTCTGATGGGTTATGACCGTGTCCTGAGGTGTGGTCAGAGATGCCCTGGTCATTTTGCTGGGCCAGAATTTCTGAATATGACCTCCTACAGCTTCTATTGAGGGAGTGCCTATCCTGACGCAGTTGGTGGACATGGTGGTTACGCTCTGTCACTCTGTGCTGCCTTTTGTCACCCCCTTTCTAGCTGTTGTGAGGGTGCTGTTATGAGGGAGTGGGTCTGTGTGATGCTGCAGTGTTTGAGCAGGCTGCAACCGTTGAAGGAATCTCAGCAGCAGCAGAAGAGAATTCTTTGTTAGTGCCTGACGGAGCTCTCTGTAGTCATTTCTGACACTGGGAGGTTGAGACTGGATTAACTTCTGAACAGATTTAGAGCTGGTTTTCCACACAACTTTAACCATCTCCCTTTGGGTTGCATGGGGCATGTCAATTAGACTGTGATCTAATTCACTAAAATAGTCATCAATGTGGTGATCACAGTTGTCTACACAGAGGCTTCTCCATTGTTGAGTCTGGAATGGAGGGTAAAATTAAGCTAGTTGTTTATTACAACAAAGCAATGTGGTTGGCTATGGTTTTGTGTTTGCAGACACCTACTGGTGTAGTTTGGGAGGTACACTAGCCTAAACTAACAACCTGGCATACACTATCAAAAGTAGCTCTTTGTAGAAGAGGGGTAGCTACAGCACCATGTAGTGGGTCTAGTGGGAATCCCATTGGGGCCACTAAAGGCAAAGCAGATTTACCAAAATAGGCTTGCGTACCAACATTTCAACATGCACTAAGTGATATGCATAAACAGTCAGGATGGTCTCATAAAGTTTACACACACTGAAACATATGGAAGTTGGGTACAAAACTACACAGGCCTGAAAGCACACTGTGTATAGGCTATATGCTTGCTGAAATACACAGCCATATCAGCAAGGAACAATCAAACTCTCTGTTACACAGGGCTGGTGGCACGCTGTGTCTTCATAAAAAGAAGGAGCACTTAAATTAACAACTGACAGCTTGACCAAATGCATTGAATGTGGAATATTCATATGCTCAACCAAATTCTTACAATTCCTACAGAGTAGGGTCAACTGGGATGGATAGCAGCAATAGCAACTCTTAATGTAACACTATGGGGCCTTAAAGTGGTAGTTAACAACAACCAAAATCTATCAAAATGCTTTAGCTAACTTGATACATAAAATGTTCACCACAATGTGCTTCTCTGTGAGTACAGCTGGATGTATACTCCTGTGGCAGGCTAGGGGTGGTGAATGCAAAGACTTTGCTAGTCTAGAAATTTTAGAGTAAAATCTAAAATGTTGATATTGGACAAAAATTCTGAAAATTAATATCACACAATTATGATTAATTGCCAACAGTACATGTCCCACACCATGTCCCACACCATTTGTTGGGGTTTACCATCATTAAAGGGGCCCCAAGTTTAGGTTGGTGCGATCAATTAGATTTGGCAGTTGATCGCATTATCAAAGATAATGCTTCAAATAAGACCTCGGGCCACCACCTTTTATAATGGAAATGATATCGAATTAATTGATTGAGTCTCATCAAATACACTATCAATCTGAGTTCCAAATTGATAGTTTAGTGTATTTTATGAGACTCAATCAATACACTGACTATCATTTCCTTTCAGATGAAAGGTGGTGCCCTGAGGTCTTTATTAATTAAAATCATTAGTTATGATTATCTTGATAATGCCAAATCTTATTGATTGTACCAACACAACTTGGTACCTCTACCCCAACACATGTTAATGAAGTCAATTCAAAATGCTTTCACAGTATAGAATTAGAATTCCTAAAATTCAACTTTTAAATGTTCTCTTTGGACATAGCTTTCGTTATTCATAGCTTTTATAGCATTCATAGCTTAGCTCGGACACAGCTTTCATCACTTAATTCACAGAAAAAGTTATTGTCTAACAGTTAGCTGTTTTTTCCCTTCACTCCATTGCCCATACCAAATATTTGCTCTAGGAATGACAGAGACAACGTCAATTTTGGTAAAATTGCCCGGGATTGAATGGTTGTGTGATCACAGTACCGTTAGCTTATTTGCTTTCTTTCAGCCTGCTAACTAGCAAGTTAGCTTAGTTGAGTGCTCCATTCAACTCGGTCATGGCCAATGGAGTTGGACCCACACGCCCGACTGGAGTCTCTAGGTCTGCTAGCTAGGTTAACTAACAAAAAACATTAAAGATGAAACACCATTAACGTAGTCTTCCCCATAGTTAAGGCTAACGTTAGACTAAATAACAGCATTCAAACAGTTATTTACTGTTCTACAACTTAATCGTCATATCTGCTCCACTAACCATTGCCTTGCTTTCTTTTTTTCTTATTCTCTTTTTTGTCTTTGTTTTCGCTTCCAGACCAATAACTCTTCATTTTCCGTCATTGACTTTCAATTCAAACTTCGTGTATCATGCAAGTTCCATGGAATGGAAATGAATTTTCTACTGAGATGTCATTGCAAAAAGCCCATTCTGTGTTTAAGAGGGAGGGGGTCGCGGTCACTGTGGTTGCCGCATTTTGAGACATTGCAGTGGAGTAAAGTTTATCAGGCCTTGGGGTGGCCCTAACGGCCTAGGGCCCCAAGCAGTTGCCTGCTTTGCCTGTTCACACGCTGCGGTTCTGACTTTCTTGTTTAGTTAACTTAATGGACAGGTAATAATGAAGTAATGACTCAAATAATGGCCAGAATTTACTGTGTTCTTCCTTGACCCATGCTATACCCCTCCACTGAGTTTTGAGAAAATGTTCTTGTAGTTTTTGCGTAATCCTGGCAGACACATACACACACGAGTGAAAACTAGCTACCTTCTGTTCCTGTGAGGTTGACAACTGTTAACGAGCACGTAGCTAGTTTTAGGTATGTCAATTTTTAGGTAGTAAGTAAAAAAATCTTACCCTGTTTGGCAGTCTTTTTGAACATATGTTTAGTTTTCTGCGACAATGACACTAACCCATAATGGGTTATTTTTTACCCAAATTCTGGGTTAAAAAGGGACCAACTAATTACTGGGTTATTTCAACCCAGAAAAATGGGTTATTCTTTTTGACTGGGTTAAAAACTTGACCCAAATGTTGGGTTGAAAAAACCCAGAAATTAGTAGGTCCCTTTTTAACCAAACCAATCAGGTCAAAGGTAAAAAAATAACCTAACTTGGGTTACTATGCCAGTATGCCTTATTTCAGAAAATAAAACTTCAGGCACTTTTACATTTTTATTGCATTAAATTAAATTTAATTAAACTATATATAAAAAAACACAAATTTGGACCTATTTATTTTCCTATTTATTTTAGCCACACTGTAATAACATCAGAAAGACAAAATAGAAAAATAAACAACCCTCAAACATTCTCTCTAAAACATTTGACAACATTCAATAACTGGATTGGACTTGAGGCTTAAAGTCTTCAAACATAGGTTGTGTCATTTACTGCAGATTAACACAATTAAACAGTTCTGCAATTAAGCAAGGCAGTCTTAAGAAATCTGACAGGTTTTGATTCAGATCCCTCAATGTGATACACAACTTGCTGCAGAAAGTCCCATGCGGGAGCACACTGCTTGGGGTAATTGATATCAAGAACATAAAATGCTTTTAGGCACACATCAACTGCCCCAAGCAGTGTGCTCTGAGGGAGTGCCTGACCAGCTAATATCACAAATGCCTGAGAAGCACATTGCTGGGGATCTCCCAGCGCCAGGACAGAGGGGAATGGTTTTGATTGCTGGAGGTATTCCACCATACTTGTTCCAACCTAAAACAGACATAGACAGAAGGATAGACAAAATAAAGTGAATATTGTGTAGAAGGTGAATTGTAAGCAAGATAATAGACTACCAGTTTGTTGTAATGCTGATACTAACTGTACAAGGAAGCCAAATGAGCTGTGGTTCTTAATTGGTGTGTTCATTTTGAGTGGGTCATGAATGTGTACAACAAAATGTGGGTTTAGAACCACTGAGTAATACAACTTAACATCTTTAACTTCACTTTCTAGTCAGATTGCTACCTTAGATGACATCACCCAAAACTGAAATACAACTACAAGGAACCTTGGAGTCTGAACTTGATCTTACACGTTCTAGAAATCGTGGGATTTCCCATACTAAATAAATGCCACACTTATATTTTTTTCCATGGAAAGATTTAGCTACTACGTACGTGAACTTCACATGTATATTTAAGCTGGTAGTGCTGTGTCACTGACTCATTGTCACACCTGAATGAGGATGCCACAGCGAAACATCAAGCCTGAACAGTTTCCATGTGAACATTTCCAATAACTCCAGAGCGTTGTAAAGTCATGTATTCAATTCTCATTAATTTAATCATTTCTAAAATTCCCAACATATTTTTATCAAACGGAATATTCAGCTCCAATGTTGGCTTTTATCCTTTAAAAAACAAAATTTTCACAGGTGTCACAAAGCTGTTTGCTCTTTGCCTTGCCGCACACAAGGACAGCACACACCTGTATTAACGAGAAGGTATAGCAGCAATCCAAAAGCCCCATACATTTTAATAAATAAAGCAAGTTAATAGAAATGGCAGAGTAATATTTTTAGTAATGAGCATGGTGTGCTCTCATGGTGAATTGAGCATGTTCTCAATGTCCAGTTGACCAATCAGATTGCTTGGTTGGAACTACTTGTTGTATTATAATAAATACAAAAATCAGATTCGGTAGAATGAATCCCCCCATGGAGTCCGGACACTGGTGGTGGTGGTTGATGACTCTGCTGAGGCTGAAGGCCTAAGAGGTTGATGGAATGATGTACTGATGGATTGATGAAGACTGGGCGGGGATGGGGAGGTGGAGGGTCAGGTGGCTGCTGCATGAACATACTAAAAGCAGAGAGAGAATCCTATTCAAACAAACTAAAGAAGACATTAACTAAAGAAGATAAATTAAAAAGGAGAATAAAGAAAATATTTTATTCATCAGTATGTGTATGACAAGTCAAAAGCAGGTGTTTTATTCAACTAACGCTTTCACTCTTTGTCTCTACCTCCTTCTCTGTCCTATTTATGAAGAGGATTGTTATGGGCACTCTCACCTCAGTCAGAGTACATCAGCTGCTTTTAATTACAGCATCTGTGTTGACAAGGAAGAAAAAGAGGTTGTTATAAATGTCTAAAGTGGGGTAGATCCCAGGGGACAAACATTTCTTGTGAGTTTCTGTTTTATTAATGTATTAATTAAGGCCAGGCAATGACTCAGTTTGAGATTGTCAAATGACATAATAATGTACAGATGTACAAATTCGAGCATCTCCAGAGCTCTGGTTTTTATCTCTGTTTTATGACTGTATATTCTATGTTACCTTTTTGTGTGTGTGTGTATGAGTAGACAATGAAAAGTTTGATGAATTATCTGATGTTTCTTTTAGTTTTAGAGATGATTTACTCATAAGGTTTCTCACATGTTGCTGGTAATGCTTTACAGTTATTCAAAACATCATCCATAAAGTAGGAAAGTGCTAGATTGTTTAGCCCTGTCCAGATAGTGCAAACTGGGATTTTTTTGTGGTTTGTTGGCTGTGCTGTTAATTTTATTTATATGTTGGGCCTCACCGTGTGTGGAGAACAAAGAGAACGGCCTACATGGAAAAGCTAAAGCATTGACTAAGAAGCTTGAATGGAAAACGATGGCCAAACAGTAAAACAACACCAAATCTCCTTTAGCCATTTATTCACACTTGGGCGCGAGATATAAACATTGGATTCCTACTGGATGAGCCACCACAGGAGCCCAGGAAATCCCAGAGCTCCGGTCATGACGTCGTCATCCCTATAAAGGCAGAGCTCAACGGTCTTGCACCGTCTTTCCACTGCAACGCTGTTACTACAGGAGGCGCTCAAAGTTGATCTATAATTTCCCCTAGGAAGGTTGTTTTGTGTTTGCTGAAACACTTTTTATATTAAATTCCATATAACAATCTTTCAATTCAATTCAATTTTATTTATATAGCCCAATACCACATATCAGATTTTGCCTCTAAGGGCTTTAGAATCTGTACAACATACGACACCCTCTGTCCTTAGACCCCCGATTCGACTAAGGAAAAACTAACCAAGAAAAACCCTTTTAACGGGGGGAAAAAAATGATAGAAACCTCAGGAAGAGCAACAGAGGTGGGATCCCTCTCCCAGGACGCAGATATCATATGTACAGAATAGATTCATAGCAGAAAATCATAGTACATACAATTATGACGACAATGGCAAAATTGTAGTGTATATATACTGTAAATTTGATGAAAAGTGTGGGATGTAAAACATAAGGGAAGGTGATGGGTCCAGACAGACAACCGAGCAGCTCCAGGTGGAGCCCAACGAGCAGGCCCGAGCCACCCGTCCCCTCCACAGTAGACACAGCAGCACTGCCCCAGCAGGTCTTCATAGTCACAGATCCAAATACATCTCCAGACGCTGAAATATCTGCTGAAAGTGACAGTAAGAGAGAAGAGAGGGAAGAGAAAGAACAAAACTACTGGAGGATAACCACTGAGCCCCACTCTTTCCCCACTACAGTCGACTGCTGCTTCCCTCCACTGCCACCAGAAGGAACAGCTTTACTGTTTAAGCCATTAACGAACGGTGCCTAGCTGGCTGTGGCTTTGTGGCAGAGTGGGTCGTAAACCAACAGAAGGTCGGTGGTGGTGTCAAAGTGTCATTGAGCAAGATATTGAACCCCAAATTGCTACTGAGGGCTTTGCCTTTCGTGTGTAAGTGTGTGAATCGTTAGGTTATTTTGTACTGATGGGCAGTTAATGTGTGTGAATGGGGTGAATGTGATATGTAGTGTGAAAGAACTCTGAGTGGTCAAAAAACTAGAAAGGCGATATACAAGTTAAATAGATTCTATTGTACTATTAAATAGCAGTTGCCTGTGGTAAATTTGTGTATGTGTTGCAATAACAGCTGGTTGTGACAGTCAGTGCTCGGATTTACTCTTCACTGTCCACCATTATTAATATAAGATAGTACTTTAAATATCAGCATTTTCTAGAGAGATGGAGGTCTGCTCTGGAAAACAGAGGAATGTAGCTTAGCCGCAGTAAGACAGAATACATGTGTGTCAATGAGAGGGACCCAGGTGGAACGGTGAGGTTACAGGGAGCAGAGGTGAAGAAGGTGGAGGACTTTAATAAGTACTTAGGGTCTACGGTTCAGAGCAATGGAGACTGTGGAAAAGAGGTGAAGAGGCGAGTGCAAGCAGGTTTGAACGGGTGGAGAAAAGTGTCAGGTGTGTTGTGTGATAAAAGAGTATCAGCAAGAATGAAAGGAAAGGTGTTCAAGACGGTGGTGAGACCAGCGATGTTGTACAACTTAGAGACCGTGGCACTGAAGAAAAGACAAGAGGCGTAGCTGGAGGTAGCAGAGCTTAAGATGTTGAGGTTCTCTTTGGGAGTGACGAGGGTGGACAGGATCAGGAATGAGTACATCAGAGGGACAGCTCATGTTAGATGTTTCGGAGATAAAGCCAGAGAGGCCAGATTGAGGTGGTTTGGACATGTTCAGAGGAGAGACTGTGAATATATTGGTAGAAGGATGCTGAGGTTGGAGCTGCCAGGCAGGAGGTCTAGGGGAAGACCAAAGAGGAGATTTATGGATATAGTGAAAGAGGACATGAAGTTAGTTGGTGTGCGTGAAGAGGATGCAGAGAACAGGGTTAGATGGAGGCACATGATTCGCTGTGGCGACCCCTGAAAGGGAACAGCCGAAAGGAAAAGAAGAAGACTTTAAATATCAGCATTTCTAAGTAGACAGCCGACAGACTGTTTTTCACATTTGGTTATTGGTCCCAGATCCCAGGGTGGTGCCCTGCAATTATTAATCCATATTAATAATTGTAATATTTATAAATATCTTATTTTGCTAATTACCAAAACTGCCGTGCCAGAAACCCAACACATATTTAGAATAGTAAGTAAGCTGTAGGAAATAATTATTTGTCTTTTGCTTTAATGAAATAAATATATAATATAATAACACTGCTTACCAGGTTTAAGTGTCCTTGAGCAAGACACTGAATCCCCAAGTTTCTCCCGATGTGCAGTCCAGCGCCTTGCATGGCAGCTCCGCCACCATCGTTGTATGAATGTGAGTATGAATGGGTGAATGAGAGGCAAACTGTAATTGCAGTCCATTTCTATTTACAAATATTTATGTTATATGAAACAAGAACTAGCATTCGTAAATCAAATACAATAAAAACCTTATAGATTATTTTATAGAGTATATATTTAGACATGTTTCTTTGTATTTTTTCCTATTAACATTGTAGATACATAAGCAAAAAAGTTGTCCACATTGATGACTTCCTTTCAGGGCTGAACATATATCAAATTAATTTCATTAATTGGAATTTTTGTCTTTGCATGATGTGTAAAATATTTGTTGTACAGATCTTACCTCAGCTGGCTGCAGGATTAAAAATCCTTCTTTAGCCTCCTGTCTTTCTGTCAGCTACAGCCAATCTGCCTTTCACAGGTAAAACTGATTTAAAAAACGGAATTCTGTCAGGGAGCAAACCTCGCCCTTCAACACCTATTACAGAGAAAGACCAGGTGTTTCTAATATTTCATTTCCCAGTTTGCTGTGCATCAGTTGTTATTATAAGCTTCCAGCCAGGACAGAAAAGAAATAATCTGCACTATACTGTGATCATTTGCGTGTATGTGTTTTCCTGCACTATGTCCATCCCCTTCCCTCTGGTGTATGGTTTTTGTTTAGACTTTGTTATTGTTTCTTTATGTAATGCTGTTGAGCCAGAGAAAGAATGGCCCGGCACGCACAACAACACTGAGATGGATGAGCATTGCTGCTCAAATTATAGGAGGACCAACAGGTAACAGAGCACAGAGACAGAGAGCGGCTCACTGCCTGGGGATGATAGGGCAGATCTTCTCTGATCTGTTTTGTTTCTTTTTGTTCTGCTACGAGGCCGGCACAGGCAAAGATAAATGTGGTGAACACACACACAGTTGCTGAGAATCGCTAGAGAGCTTGCGCAGGCGCAGCATACAGCCACACTCGCATGCACACACACACACACTTTTTCCCATAAGTATTAATGGTATACAGCATATGATGTGTCTATACACTGTTACACACTCCTGTTGCTTCTTCTACTTTGGCAATATTGTTTCTGATAAACAGTCCTGCCAATAAAGTCAGTGAATTAACAGAAAGAGCAGAGGAAAGATGCCACTTCAAGGTTTTTTCCCACTTCACTGTATTGAAGAAATATTGTCGTAGATGATAGCTAATAGAGACAGACAGATTGAGGTCGTCACACAAGAGAGGCAGATCAGAGACAGAAACAGAGAGAAGATGAAAAGGCATTAGGGGGTACCTTCCTGCTGTTTCAATGTGTTGGAATAAGAAGAAGGAGATGGAAAGGGAGGGGAAGAGAGGAGTGGGGGGTTCTTAAAAGTAAGACAAACTGCTATAAAATGTTTAGGACCAAAAAGTGATGGTTTGAAGACAGATATGAAATATTAAAAATAAAGAAGAAAAAACAGAGTGAATGTGTCGGAGGTGGTTTTGTTGGTCTGATTGAAACAAAAGAAGGTATAATAAAAGGTACTTGTGTCATAGCAAAATTACCTAAGTACAATGCTACGGGAAAATCCAGGTCTATGCAATCTATGGGCTTTGTTTGTGAATGTAGTTCTTCAGTGATGCTGTGCTCTGCAGGAAGAAAATCAACTCCACTCAAGAACTGACGTGTGCTTGTAGCTTATACATTTTAAAGTTTAGCTTGCTAAGCTAGCATTGCCCAGCTAGAATTATGTTTAATATTATGGGACTTACAGTTGGACCACTTCAACAGCTTGGATCAGCATGAAACTCTTGTGGTTGAATCATCAATACAAAAGATGAAAATCTGCATCAGAAAATAGCTAGTTATTTGATAAGACGTCAAAGGTGTACAAGCCTGTGCACATAAAATCTTCAGAGAATAAGTTAATCATGACTCCTGTATTTTGGTATACAGTGTTGAGAAAACTGACAATGCAGTCTGCAGCTATTCAGTAGCATTCAACAACACTGTGTCAATAGACAAGTATTGTGCATTCAACTAACTGCCAGGTGCTTTGTTGATCTACAGATTTTACAAAAAGGGTCTGTAGACTGAATGTTTTTTGCAACAGGTTATTAACCAATATTCAAATAATTATCTGTAGATAGTGTCAGCATCTTCTAAGTTGACTATCAACTATTCAAAATCAATCTCTCGGTTGAAAGTCAAGCGAGAAATGCAGCTCCAAGTTCTGTGCAACAAAGAAATGACATGCACTGAGCGCTTCACATGAAGGACAGACTGATCATAAAAACATGGATAAAATGTCATAATTGATTGAAAATAAGATGGAAAATAAAAACCTCTTGATAATAATATTAACGAAAATAAAGTTAAAAAATAGAATACATAGAATGCATAAAATCATGTAGAATACAGTATTTAAAAAGAAATGCAGCAGTGCATAAGTGCAAAGCAAAGTACAAAAATAGTTTCTGGCTTGTATCAGGAAAATCACAGCTAATTAAAGGGTAAAGTGAAGAGATATGTTTTTAGCTGGCTTCCCTGATAATAGGTAGCAACGTTAAATAACTTTGGGGCGTAATTCACAATAATAATAATAACTTTATTTGTATGGTATATCTCATGCAAAGATGCAGGCCAAAGGGCTTCACAAGACATATCATAAACAAACAACACAAACAACAAAGGCAATAGAAAGCAGAAAGAAAATTAATACATAAATAAACAGTTTGATAAATGATACCAGCAATGTTAACCCAAATTAATAGCCATGTTAAAAAGATAGGTCTTTAATTTATTTTTAAAAATACCACGGGAGTTCCACAGTTTAGGTCCATAAAAACAGAAGGCACCCTCACCAGGTTTCTTGTGGGACACTTTAGGAACTCCTAAAAGAAAATAAGTGGAAGATCTGAGAGTTCTTGTTGGGACATACAATTAGAGGCAATTGCTAATGTATGAGGGTGTCAGATTATGTAATGCTTTGTAGATAAAAAAAGGACTTTAAAATAAATAAATATATAATTAATAAAAAAAATTTATTGTTCAAATACCCGGCTGCAGCATTCTAAATTATCTGTAAGACTTTTTAGGGAGACCAGTAAAAAGAGAGTTGCAGTAATCTAGGTGACTAGTAACAACAGCATTTATCAGCATCTATCAGCATTTCAGCATTGTTCTGAGTTAAAAATGATCAAATTTTTGCGACCTTGTTAAAATGGCTAATAAAATTAAGATCAGAGTCTAAAATCACTCCCAGATCAGTAACATGTGATTTGATTTTCTTGGACAGGCTAGCAAGCACTGACTCAAGTCTCTGGCTTTCTGCATTTGAACCAATGACTAGAATTTCTGTTTACTCATCCCAATGTTAATTTCAGTGAAAGATAAAAAGAGCATTATGGAACTGTGGTTGTCTAGTGAAACAGACTTGTAAAGTTGTGTATCATCTGTGTAATAGTGATATTTGACATTATGCTGATTAATTATGTTGCCCAGAGGGAGCATGTATAAAGTATAGAGTATAGGACCCATGATACTTCTCTGTGGAATGCCATATTCAATGTCAAGTGTCTGTGACAAAGTCGCCTAAACTAACAAAGAATTTTCTTTCAGACAGGTATGAGCAAAACCAGTTGTTCACTCTGCCAGAGAAACCCACCCATTTATCAAGTTGATTGATTAAAATGCGATGCTCGATTGAGCGCTCAAATCTAACAAAAAGAGGAATGCTACATTGTTTGAGTCGGTTGAAATTCTTAGGTCATTTACTACTGTTGGGCAGTAATAGTTTACTACTGTTAAATCAACGGATGAGTTCATTCATGTGGGTGATTTTTACTGAACTTTGATTAAGGACTGCATTCTCTTGTATCCCACAATCCTGAGACACTGAATGCAGTCAGTGACGTCTCTCTGACATGTGACCCAGAAATCACCAAGTCAACAAAACAGGTCAATGCCCTTTGCCTCTCTCTCTTACCTCTGCTCCTCTCCTGGTAGATGGCTGTTGAACTGCGGCTTCAACCTCCCAGGTCACTGCTGCCACGATACAGAAGGCTGGGATGATTGATTCTGGGCAAGAGGAATCTTCTTCCGGGGTAAACTGCCGGGAAAGCGCATCCGGCTTGATGTTGCAAGTTCCTGGTCTGTAGGTAAGGGTAAAGTGGAATCGGCCAAAGAATAGTGCCCACCGAGCTTGGCGTGGAGACAATCTTTTCCCATTCTGGATGTACTCCAAGTTTTTATGGTATGTCCATAGCACAAATGATTGACTGGCCCCCTCCAGCCAGTGTTGCCACTCCTCCAACGCCAGTTTCACTGCCAATAGCTCCTTGTTACCCACGTTGTATTTACTCTCTGCGGGGGACAGGCGGCAAGAGAATAAGACACAAGGATGAATTTTTATGTCCGTCTCCGCTCTCTGGGACCGCACCGCCCACACGCCAGTCTCTGAAGCGTCCACTTCCACGATGAATTGTCGCGCCGCATCCAGTTAGACTAGGATGGGTGCAGAGGTAAACAACTCCTTAACCCTGAGGAACGGCCGTTCGGCTCCTGGGCCCAAGTGAACGCTTTGGATGGAGAGGTGAGCTGGGTCAGTGGGGCCACTACTGTGCTGTAGCCTCTAATGAACCGCTTGGATCTTTCTGGGATCCACTCGTATCCTTCCACTCTCGATGATGTATCCCAGGAAGGACACCGTCTCGACATGAAACTCACACTTCTCGGCTTTTACATAGAGTTTGTTTTTGAGAAGTCGTAACAGAATTTGGCAGACGTGGGAGACATGGTCAGTCATGGATCTAGAGAAGATGAGGATATCACTGAGATAAACAAACAGAAAAAGGTTATGGAAGTCCCTGAGCACGTCATTAACTAGGGCTTTGAAGACGGCGGGGTCATTAGTGAGGCCGAATGGCATGAACAGATATTGTGCTCTAAAGGGGTATTAAATGCCGTCTTCCACTCGTCCCCTTCCTTAATGCGCACCAAGTGATAGGCGTTGCGCAGGAAAGGTTTAGGAAAAACAGTTGCCCAATGCAGGAGTTTGAAAGCAGAGTTGAGTAGAGGGAAAGGGTGCCTATTTCTGGTGCTGATGAGATTAAGGCCCCGGTAGTCGATACAGGGTCGAAGGGTTTTGTCTTTCTTCTCCACAAAGAAGAAACCGGCACCCACAGGAGAAGACGAAGGACGAATTATCCTCGCTGTTACGGAGTCCCTGATATACTTCTCTATGGCTGTCCTCTCCAGACCTGACAGGCTGTACAACCGGCTGCTCGGATGTGGGGCCCCGGGAAGGAGATCGATGGCACAATCAATCATAGGGGTGGTGAGGAGGGAGGGACAGGGCTCAGCTTTTGCTAAACACATCTCCCAGGTCATGGTACTCTGGAGGATGGTTCGTAGGAAAGAGGCACGGATGACGTGGCTGGGGATACAGCAGAGGTGAGGCAAGTAGACAATCACTCCAATGCAAAATTCTGCCCTTAGACCAGTCAATGTGTGGATTGTGTACTTCCAGCCAAGGGTGCCCAAGAAAAATGGAGGAATGAGGAGACTCGATAAGGTGAAATTGGGTGTACTCACGATTTTCCAACAGGCGAAGGGAGAGAGGCACCGTGCGATGGGTGATCCATGCCAGAAGTCTGCCATCCAGCGCGTTGACCACCAGCGGTTCTTCTAGCGGCTCGCAGGGGATGCCTTGTTGCCAGGCGATCTCCCCCCGTCCAGGATTCTTCTATGCCTTGTGACAGCTCCTCACAGTGAGAGCTCCTGTTTTGGGAAGATTGTCCCACGTCTGCTGGTTTGCAGACACTCCATCCGTCATCTGAAAAACAGCGTCGCACACAAAGACTACATGCACACATTAGTAATGGGAAAGACAGAAAAGAATAAATATGAGATAACTATGTACATTTATTCCAACATTTCCCTCCTATTTATCACATATTTGCTTAAATTCTCTAATCACTTATTGTCAACCACTTCTTTTCAGATTTTCAGCTATAAGGTCATTTTTATGAGACAAACCTGTTTACACTCAGGGGAAAAGTGGATCACTTACAGGGGTGACTCATAATCACCTGGGTCAGTGAATAAGTCTGGGAGGCCAGGTGAGTACTCATCATCAGTGCCCGCATCGTCGCTGTTATTTTGGTGTTGCAATAAGGGATACAGCTGGGACAGGCGGTACTCCATAGGAGATATAGCTGTGGTGATAAAACGAGCAGACAGAGATCTTAGGCAGGGAATACAACAACATCCACACAAGGTTAGAATTGCAGCAAACACTGCAAGCGACACTAAAACAGAAGACACCAGGGTTCGGTATTTTCCAAAAACAGCCATCCAAGAGTCCCACATAGTGGTATCAACACCAGAGTGGTCTTTCATTTTGTCATTCGGGGATCTCAAGCCTTCGATGGCTTTGGTGAGGCTGCCGTCCGCCTTTCTTGGCCAACAACATGGCTAACGCAATCCTGTTTTGGAACGCCATTAGAGAGGTGGAAGAGAGCTGTCCATGAACAGCCTTGAACCCTTTTTATGTCCAATTACCTAATTCTGTACATTGTAGTGGATGTAATTGATCCTGTCTACAGGCGACAAGAAAGTCATGTTTGTTTGCAACAGTAATGCTGAGACAGCATGAGGAACTTTTAATATTAGCGGGTGGAACAGAACTATAGCTGCACTTTTTTCTACAGCCATCGAGGCCGCTACCACTGCTCTTACACAGCGAGGTCAAGCGCATGCCACACTGTCTAATTTTGAAGACAAGTACGCTATTGGCTTCATTTTGTCACCGTGCTGTTGAGCTAATACCGAGGTCATAAAATGACCTTTACAGTCTACCATCTGTATAAATGGTTTGTTATAATCTAGCAGTGCTAGAGCTGTACTGGATACCAGAGTTTTAGTTTACAGAATGTGTCCTCAGCTTCTGCTGTCCAACATAGGGGTCACGTCATTTTTATGTTTTCATCATACATTAATCTTTGCAGTGGTGCGGTCATTTCAGCATAATTTGGCAGTCCTAGAAACGACATCATCTGTTTTTTAGACACTGGCTTGGGTGCTTTAAGTATTGTAGTTTTTCTATCCTCCACTATAGTCAGTCCCACTGAGCTAAGGTTGTGGCCTAAGTATTTCCCTTGTCTTCTGCACAATTGTAGTTTATTTTTACTGACTTTGTGACCTTCATCGGCTAGGTGTTTTAGAAGTGCTATGGAGTCCTTTTGAAAAGTTATCATATCAGGTGGTGCTAAGAGTACGTCATCAACATAAAGCAATACTTGGCCACCCCCCTAGAGGTAGGAATTTAGCCATACTTGCGGCAATCTTGTGCAAGTATATCTTAGGCCCCCAAAGGTAAATGCGAACCAGAATTAACTGTCCTTATCGATGGGTACAGAGAAAAATGCATTGCTGATATCTACTAAAGTGAATACTGCAGCATCCGACCTTAAAGAATTTAATAGTGTATAGGGGTCAGGCACACAGGGGGCTCTCTGGATTACTGCGTTATTTACGGCTTGCAGGTCTTGCACCATACGACAGCCTACTGAGGGGGCTTGTTTCTTTACTGGAAATATAGGAGTGTTACATGGGGAATCTTTGCATTTGATTATTACGCCTGCTGTAACCAGGTCCTCAATTACGGGCTTAATTCCGTCATATGCATCTGGTTTAAGAGGATATTGTCTAATGTTAGATCTGTATTTGGTTTCTGGCCTTATCTGTACAGGTAGAGCTCCTTTTACTAGGCCAACATCCGTTGGGCCTTTAGACCAGAGTTTATCTGGGACGTGCGTTACTAGTTTCTCTTCTTCCTCGGTTAACATTAAACATCACTGCCTTTCATCTTTGTCATGTAGAAGCACTCCTTTCTGGACCTGGATTTGCCAAAACAATGCCTTCTTGATCAGGCCAGTTGATGCACTGGCCCACGTTTTTGCTGACGTTGCTACCCAGTCATCTGCATTTTCTGCCTGTTGGACTATTCTCCCTAGATCTCGCCATTCTAGGTCCGTGCCTTTGCACAGGGAGATGTGTGGGGGAAACCATGTTTTTTGTAGTGCTTTTAGGTCGTTAGGCAGTGTTATTCCTGCAACTGCTGTACTTTGGGCATCCGCATAAATGTAATATACAGTTACTCTAGCAGGTGTTGCTTTCGTTAACTTTGTTTCATAGTCTTTATCTGGCCCTGGTGTGTTTTTGTACCAAAGAGTTAGATGCAAATCGTTCTCAGACATCTGGTCTTGTGGTTTTGAGATTACTTCTCTTCCTTCTAGTACTAATGCTGTTGCTGTTTTGTAGGGTGCCTTGTTAGGGACATCCAAGGAGTAATAATAATAAGGCTGTCCTTTCCCTCTGAGTACAAAAAGGTCTCCTTGCTGTAGTTCTGCTTTTCTTTTCACTTCTATCCTACCTTGTGATGTAGGTATGAGGGCTAACCCTAATAGCAATAAGCAATCTGGGCACTCCGGAAACATTAGAATGGATAGTTGGCACTAGACCTGGCCTGTGGAAAACTTTCTCTGCAGGTAGTTCTACAAGCTCCTGTGTCACAAAGGAAGCTGACTGGTTTTCCATTTACCAACAGGGTTACTTCTGGTTTCACGCTATCTAGTGCTTAATAGATGCTTTAAATTTAGGAGTACTTCGTCATGCCCGCCTTCCTCGTCACCTTGTTGTGGTTCTAAATTTGACTCACCACAGGATACTGTGGTTGCCACCTTTACAGGTGTTAGTCATGCTTGTTGTTTTTTGCCTGGACAATCTCTGGCTAAATGTCCCTCTTTTCCACAACACCAACATCCTGATCCCATCTGTCTATAATCCCTCGGCCATTTCTTCCTCCGCTACGTCTTCTATTGTTAAACCCACGTCCTCTGTAGCTTCCTCTTCCTCTGCCTCCACCCCCTTGGTAAAACACTCCCTCTTCTATTTCTCCCTCTTAAAGGCCCCTGCAGTCTTTTTACCTTTTTTCTCTTTTACTACTTTTTCGGCATGGAGAGCATGATTAATATAGTCCTCTAAGGTGCCTGTGGGTAAACCTATGTAATGTTTTTCTACCCAACTATGGATTGCATCTCTGGATCCTGCATGGAGGGCATTTTTGAGCTGCTGTTGGTATGGGCTACTATCGTCAGCGCTTTCAGTGAGACCTGAGTGAGTCTAAAAAGCAGTCGTCATTCGAACTCTAAAGTCGTCAAAGGACTTGTCCTCCTTTTGTTTCACCCTACCTGTATAATTGGCCCTGCGTCTGAAACGAGCAGTTACTCTGGTATTTAGTCAGGTAACCTGCGTAGCTAGGTCTCGGGAGTTGTGGGTCAGGGGGGTGCCGCCTGCGGCTGTGGGGTTCCAAGTCTCCCTAACATTATACCAGTCAGAGCCTAAAGCTGCCATCCATATCTGTTGAACCTCCTGTCCATTCAAATGATAAGACTGCCTTAAATTTTCCATATCCTGAGTGAACTGGTTTACATCCTCTTTATAGGAGGTCACTCCTTCTACTGCTTTCTTAACATCATCCATGGTCCATGTTCTGTAGACCAAAATGGTTGGGGGTTGATTATCACCTGTGTTTGGGTTTGCTACTTGTATCATCGGATAAGCGTCATAGTCGGAGGGTGTCACAGTAGGTGGGGCTGACGCCGATGGGGAAGCTAGGGTCCCTAGTGTTTTTGCCCAGTTCCAACCTATTGGTCCTGTCACTGATCTAGTCTTTTTCTGGGGTGTTTCTTCGTATGTAGGGGGTTGTTCAGTGAGTTCTGTTAGTTTAGGATAGATCTCTGGTCCTGATCTGCCTGCCTCTGGTTTAGTAGTGGCACCTTCTTCTACTTCCTCTTCTATTCTCTGTTCTCTACGTGCTTCCTGCCTTCTTGCTACAGGCCCCGTTTCATCATCCTCTTTCCTGTGAAACATTACCTGTTTCTGGCCCTCTCTGTTACTCTCCTTTTCTTGTCCTTTCTCTTTCTCCCTTTCTCTCTCTCCTTCCTCTCGCTTTGCTGCTACTTTTATCCAATGTTTTGTGTCCTCATAACCCGCTTGTTTAATCTTTTTAGGATTCTTCTTTGTTTTTCTAATTATTGCTTCCTGTAATAAGGTTAATTTTTGCGTGTTTAATCTGCCGTCAAACTTGTAGTCTTTTATCCACTTGTCTAAATGTTTTATTTTGTCAGGATCCTGCTTTTCTACGTATTTCCAGTCTTTACACTGGAGATCCTCTTTGGTTTTGGGTTTACTTTGGCCTTTGACCATGTTTCCTCTTCCCTTCTCCCTTTTTTTTTTATTATTTTCATTTATTTTAAAAATGTGGTCCAACGTGGTGGTAACACCTAGGGTGTTCTAAACGATGGATTACCTCAGTGGGGCAGCAATGTAAAAACCTCCTGGGGTAATTCTCACTTCAACTCTTTTGAGTGGAGAATTCTTGCCTTTGCTTCCCGAGGGGCTTGCTGCTTACTCTCCCACTGTTTTGGTATGAGAGAGAATACCTAGTGGTATTTGCTTAGACTGTTGCCCTCGCATCCTGGCCCTGGATAAGCAGAAGAAGATGGATGAAAGTTTTGTATTCTAGTCAATCTTGCTTTGATAGTAACATTTTTTATGTTGAACTGCTTCTAGAGAATTAATCTGATTGACTTCAAATTTGGGCAGTGTAATCTAAGGACCAATCTAAAGAACAAAATGATTAACAATGCTACCTGGTTCCAAAATTAATAACAGTGCTACCTTGTTCCAAATTAGTAGCAGTGCTACCTTGTTCCATAATTATAAGAATACTATGATGTAGTTTTATTGCATTTGCATGACATTATAATCTTCCATAGATGTGCTATATATATCACTACAGTATTAATCTCCCATACTAGTTAACCAGTGCACTCAGTATATTGTTTAAATCTACACAAACAACTAATGTTACATGCCTAGACAGAACATGATGTAAGGGAAAGTAATAAAGTTTTTTGTTACAAGGCTGATCAGACACTCTGAAAATAATGGTGGAAATACCCAGGGAGAAACCCAGTAACTAGTTTGAACAGAAAGAACAAGTTACTGCTGAATGTGTGCATTGCATGTTGGCTAATAGTTGGTATAGTTTGCATGATTTAGGTTTCACTACAAGCATGATTGCATACTAAAAACAATTAACAAAAAAAACATCTGAAAAAGTGTGGGTACTGAATAGCAAAGCAGAGTGTATGTATGAGCTGCAGTGTATAGGCTGAGATTTAAATAAGTAGGTGACAAGCTGCTGACTATAAAACATTTTTGCCCAGTACAGCTGTGCATAGGCAGGAGGAGTAACTGTGTATGTAGGATAGAGGCAGTCTGAGTGAGAAAAGAAAAATGGAATAGGTGCAGCTACCAAGAACTTGTATGGATTGTCCGAGATAGTGTGTTTGTCTTAGAAGTAAAGTGATCATTGATCGTAGTTACCAGGGTTTCATCTCTGTAACGTTTCAGCTGTGAGCTGGGGGTGTTCCAGTTAAGAACCTGCCTGTGCGGGTGAAGTACTGAAGAGTCGAGGTGGCTGTTGGTGCGTGCGATCATTGAGGTAATGACAAGATAAAAAGTGCACGGGTCACCAAGATGGTGACAAGGTTGTGTCATGCAGTAGTCAAGAGGGCGACCCTGGCCCGGAAAAGTGTATAATAGCTGTCTGACGTGAATTAAGTGTGCAAAATAATTAAGAGGTTAGATGCATTGTAATCGGCTACAATCAGATTGCTTTTAAGTGTATATATTCTTTGTGAAGTAAGCTTAAAAGATGTGGCTAAACCTTGAAGTACATATTTTCTGTAAAATAATCCTAGATTTTGTGTTTACATCTTACTGTATACATTCTCTCTCTCTCGACGTAGGTGAGTTGGAAAATACAGTTTACTAATAGCGGTTCTGGGGGATGAGGGAGAGAGTTCGTTCTGTGGGAGGTCGCTGGAGAGCAGGGGAGTTGATCGTTGACGGAGAATATGATTTGGAGAAAGGCGAGGGGGAAGATATTCCACTCATGGCTGACCCGATGATGAAATACATTGTGTGTGATTCTAGGTATTTAAATGATGACAGTTTTAAAGAGATGTGGATAGCCTGGTAGTACAAGTGTAGCTACAAACTCTACAACAGTGGCACTTGCGGTCTTCACGCTGGAGGAGATGGTGAGAAGAGTGACCAAATTAAAGAAATGACAAATGGTAAGTGCTTCTATAGTTCTAACTTACATGATCCTTTTTTCTGTTTGTAAAGGCTATTCAAAATCACTAGAGCAGGCAAAGAAAGTAGTCTACCTAGTGTTATCAGTCGCTAATGTTGTGTCAGTTTCTGTGGGCATTTGTAAGAGAAAAAAGGTGAGGAAATATAGCAAAACAAATTGCCTAACGTAGTAAAAGTATAGGTTGTAAAATCATATTGAATTTGAATCAGATTGAAATTAGCAAAGCTTGAATTTTATGTGGTGTTATGCTATTTAGTTTTGTCTACTGAAAACTCTGCTTCACTCGCTGTTTTGGAAATTTTAATTAATTCAACTCCGTCCAAAATTTTTTTTTATCTTAAGGGAACATTCTTCTAAAGCTTTATTTAAACTAAAGAAATATTGTTTGCACTGAAATGTAACAACCTTATGGTATAGTAAAAGGGTTTTTTCCACAATTGTAAAGACAGAATGACTCCTGGCTGTTTGTGCATTGGAGAGGGAAGGGGAAGGGGCTGAGAGCACACATCACAGCTGAGACGCAAGTGGGGGGAGAGAAGTCAAGCACTTTAAAGTTTAATTTCATCTATTTACTGTTTGGACTTTTCACTTAGTTTTACACTCCCACAAAAGTTTAATCTATTTAGTTTCATGAAATTGCTGTATAACGGAATTCAACCTTTTCACTTGTTACTCCATGACCTCCTACCGATCTTTAAATTACCTTTTTTTTTAAAGTTTTAACTTTAAATTATTTATAAATCAATTAATTAGTTCATTATATTTTTATTTATTTTCTGTGGGTGGAGGAAGGGGAGTTGGTGTGGCTGGGAGAGGAGTGAATAAAAGGGGCAGGACTTGATATGTCTGATAACAATCTAATCCATCAAATTTGGATTAAAAAGTGACAGGTGGGGTTTGATCTAACTCTCTGTGGTGCCCCAAGAACTATATTATTTAAAGCTTTTATTTATGATTAACTTTGATAAGCTTGATAGACAAAACGAATTGATTGCACCAACCTAAACTTGGTGCCCCTTCAATCATGGTAAACACCAACAAATGGTGTTGCCATGTGAGGCATATTATTGTTAAATCACATCTATGTCTTGGCGAACAGTGGGGGGGTGCAGTGACTTCCAGAAGTCTTGTCCTAATTGTTAGAGAAACCAACAGTTACTCCAACAAGTGCCATAGTAGATTTATCTTTAGCCATGGATAGTAAACCATATTTCAATTTTTCTGAAAAACCAATGATAAAATTCAATGAGAGATTACATTGAGTTACATCTAACAGTGGCTACCCCATATATGATGACAGGACTTCGACTCTCTGTACAATTCCTTAAGTTGGCTTCTTTATCTTTTTTTGATTATGTAGATCACTCATGACTCCATTTTACCCTCTTGCTGATTTTTCCAAAAAGAGTTTTACTTAGCAACACTACTGTTGAAGGTCCCATTGCTCTGGAGGTGTAGAGCACACCTTGTCCTACTCTATGAAGCTTACCATGCTCTTTCTCCCCTCTGTCTCTCCTTTTCACTCTCTCTCTTCCACAAAACAACCCGACGTCCCTCCCATTGGGCGTCTGGTGCCATGTGGTGATGAACAGTCAGATCTGAGGCAGGAAGACACACAATGTAGGTTGAGCTCCAGGAGTTGTCGTCATCTACTGGTGTGCGTGCGCGTATTTATATATGTGTGCAACAGTATGATATATGGAGTGTCAGTACCCCCTTATACACCTGTTCCCATTGCCTGTTCTGTCTCTGTGCCTTACACACAACAATGTGTGCGCGCACGCATACACACGCATACACACACACACACATCCCCTGCGCACCCCCCCACCTAGATACAAGGTGTGGATAATGAGCTCTTTTGTTATGGTGCCGTTAGATTAGTGTATGAACATATGCATGATGATGAATTGCACTGCATCAGAGTGACAACCTTGTTCTTCAGGACAACAAAGTTCCACATGGAGAGAAGGATGGGCAAATAAATGACAGTGAACTGAATTTCAATGACATTGGGGTCAGAGAAAACGTGGAGGAATGGAGAATAGGAGGCCAGGATATGAAGGAGGTCATGCAGACTGTTTTCCTAGGCTTAAATGCTTGGACACTTGGTCCAATTTTCACCTTTCTCCTGCTTTCTTATAGTGCAGACTCTTGCATTCCTTTGCCGATATTCTTGTTTGTTTTTTCTGCTAGAAATTATGAGTACCGGCTCCTGGATACTTAGAAATCATTTATTCAGATAAAATAAGCTATTGCCATATTTTCAACATTTTTGTGACCTTCTCAGTACCACAAGTGCGGCCTACCAACATCCCAAGCCTGTACTGCAGTGACTGGATACTTTAGCTAAAGTAAATTAAGTACATATCCCTTCTCAATGGACAATTATTGCCATAACGTAGCATGTTGAGCTAAATACTGGGCTTATTGTACACATATTTGTTTAGTAACTCTGGACGTGACCTCTCTTTTCAACCTGTTCATTAATCTGGTAGCCGTTGTTAGATTGATGTTAGAATGATTCTATACACAGGGTATTTTGCATGCTACTAACACCTTTAAACGTGGCACTATTAGGCTACAGGTCGCCTTTACCTGCTAGTACACAAACACACCTTTAGCTGGCCTCCCTCCAGCAGAGCTTGTGCTAATACCACTAGAGCCCAGGCTCCTAGGTGGCTTGGCGCCATCTTTGAACGTCCTTTGTCTCGCTTGTAGCTATCACATTAGCTCCACGTCGTGAGCTAATGTAGCTAGCAATTTTATGGCTCCCGCCATCTTGAATTAGCATCCTTTGTTGACCCACGATTCGTCCACGTTACACACACACACATGCATCCCCACACATCTTTTTGTCTGTAGTTTATGGTATTTAGTTAGTCCTCACAGTGTGTCTATACTTTGTTTACCTTTGTAAATAAATGATTGTGTTTAATTATGCTTGTCTCTTTAATGTCTGTGAATAATTTGCCATCCCGCCATCTTGAATTAGCATCCTTTGTTGACCCACGATTCGTCCACGTTACACACACACACATGCATCCCCACACATCTTTTTGTCTGTAGTTTATGGTATTTAGTTAGTCCTCACAGTGTGTCTATACTTTGTTTACCTTTGTAAATAAATGATTGTGTTTAATTATGCTTGTCTCTTTAATGTCTGTGAATAATTTGCCAACCTCTTCTATGTTTGAATTCCAAATCCTTCACCTACTAGCTATTAATGTTAATTTGGTTTATAGTTATTTATTTAATTATTAATCTGAATTCCAAACTGATACTTAAGTGTATTTTATGAGACTGAATCAATCATTTCCCTTTATTTAAAGGGTGGTGCCCCGAGGTCTTTATTAATTTAAAGCATTATTTATGATTATCTTTGATAATCCTGATAGCCAAATCTAACTAACGGTACTGCCATGTGTAACCCCAACATTAATTGCGCCCGTATGTAAACCATAGTTGATAAATCCCAACATAACGTTGCTCGCGTACGAGGCTTATTAGTTGGCAAACCCCAACAATGCAATCTTCCATCCGCGGCAGCGGATATGGGTCAGCCTTTGTGACCTGATTTACATTGTGGTAATCATTGCAAAACCTTGGAGACTTATCAGATTTACCCACCAGCAGGCATGGTGATGCCCAGCTGGAGTTTGATGGAATACTCTTGGAATACTCTGCGTCTATCAAAAGCACAACGATAAAAACGTTGCCTGATTGGAGGAGAATCACTGATATCAATGTCCTGTTCAATACGACTTGTATTAGTCAGGACATCACCAAACAACCCGGAAGATGCCATGATCAGGCACTTCAATTCCTCCCTCTGGGTTTCCGACAAATGGTGCAACAGTCAAAATTACATAAAGACTTTTAAGCTGACCAGAAACGATTGCATCACCAGGATCGTTGACATCACCATATGCACATTCAGTCAGAAACTAAGGGTGCTTTTACACCTGCCTCATTTAGTTCGGTTGAATCGTACTAGAGTTCGTTTGCCCCTTTTGTCAGGTGTGAAAGCAGCAGCACTCTGGTCCGCACCAGAAGTGGTACTAACAAGCATAACGAGACCACCTCTTCAAGGAGCACGTCAGTGCAGGACTAACAGTTGACTCAGACTCAACCCCTCTACCTGCCATATCATCATGGCGAGCATAATATGGTTTCAAAAGGTTCACATGACACAATTGAGATGACTTCTGATGGTTAGGTGTAGCAATCAGATATTTTTGATCTGACATTTGTTCAAGAACTGTATATGGTCCAGCAAACTTAGCTTGAAAAGGTGATCTCTCAAGCGGCATAATGACCAATACCTGATCCCCTGGATTAAACTTCTGCTTCTCACTCCCAAACCAACTCATTGGGACTAAAGCCAGTACTGTCCTGTACCACTTCTCTTGCAGCTAACATAAGCCAAGGCAAGCCCTCCTCCCAGTTCCAGTACCCAATTCCATAACATATGTACCTAACATTGACTTTAACATTTGATGAAAGCGCTCTAGTGCCCCTTCATGATATGCTGCTGCTTTATTATGCTTCATACCCAACTGCTGTAAAATCTGTTTAAACATATGGGGTGTAAAATTAGTCCCCTGGTCACTTTGAACAACCTGCGGAATCCCAAAAATAGAAATAAACTGGGTTAATGCTTTAACCACTGGCTTAACAGCCATTGATCGTAACGGGAAGGCAGCAGGATATCGGGTGGCCTGACACATTACCGTTAACAAATAAGCACGACCAGACTTCGATGAAGGTACTGGTCCAACACAATCGATTATCAAGTGTTCAAACGGTTGGCTCGCCACGGGAATGAGAGAGAGAGTAATAACGCAATACACGCTCATAAGTCTTCTTTACACCCAAATGGTCACCACAGTCATGTGCAGTTTCCAACACTTTATTGCAAACATCACAAGGTACTACTACCTGAAACACTGGTTTCCCCAGAAGGTCACCATTACAGGACCACCCACTTGTGAACTAACAAGCCCTCAAACACACAACAAGTAACCCTGGGCTACATCCCTTATCTGGTCCGCTGGCAAAATCAGATCCACAGCAACAAGCGAGAAGAATCTGATCTTTGACTAGGTATCCACTCACTCCGTGATGTAGACAGAGGAAGGCCAGACAACATAATGGGCTCCGACACTACATCTTTAAACTCAGTGACTGATTGCTCAGCAGTAGCCAAACAAACACTAACACAAATGTCATTCCCCAAAATCATTGAAACTCCAGCTAAAGGAAGAGCTGGACGCACCCCAACAGCAAAAATACCTTTACCCAGATCACAACTCGGGACCGGGTTATGGCATGGCACAGGGACATACCCTAACTCCATACCCTTCATCACAATGAAGTCTCCAGTTTATAAACCCAGAGCTTTCACTGAATTCACCACTCAGTTTGTGAAACAGTTCAATTCAATTCAATTTTACTTATATAGCCCAATATTACAAATCACATTTGCCTCAAAGGGCTTTACAATCTGTACATCATACGACACCCTCTGTCCTTAGGCCCTCATTTCAAATAAGGAAAAACTACCCAAAAAACCCTTTTAACAGGGAAAAAATGATAGAAACCTCAGGAAGAGCAACAGAGGAGGGATCCCAGTAATCCAGCCTTGAAGTAACAAATGTATGGATTAATGTTTCTGCATCATTTTGAGACAGGGAGTGCCTGATTTTTGCAATGTTACGTAGGTGAAAAAAGGCAGTCCTTGAAGTTTGCTTCATGTGGGAGTTGAAGGATTGATCCTGATCAAAGATAACTCCAAGGTTCCTCACAGAGGTGCTGGAGGCCAGGGCAGTGCCCTCTAGAGCAACTATATCTGCTGACAGTAAGTTTCGGAGGCGTTCGGGGCCAAGTACAATAACTTCAGTTTTGTCAGAGTTTACCATCAGAAAACAGATAGAGTGGCACATAACATAGCAGGAGCTGGAGAAGACAAGCATCCCTTGCCCTTTAATAGTGGGCACTGATCCTTACAATGACCCTCTACACGGCAATAATTACAAACATTTGGACCACTTACACACTCAGTGAAAGTAGGCTTACGTAAAGAAACGGGTTTAGAAAATTTGCTGCAAGAAAGAGAGTCTTCATTTTTACTAGCTGGCCCTGAACACATCTCTCCAAAACTACTCTTATGTGTCAAAACAGTCATCTGCCAAATCAGCTGCTTTAATTACGTTGGATGGCTCACGTTCATTCAAATGTGTTTTTATGTGCAGATGTAGAGTGTTTTTAAATTGTTCCAACACGATTAGTTCACAAAGACTTTCAAAATCAGTGACTTTAACTGCAGTCTACCAGCAATGAAAATGAGATGTTAAATTACGGACAAATTTAACATGTTTGTTTTTCGCCTTTAATCCAGCATAGAAATTTCTGGTGATACGCCTCTGCGGTTGATTGATATGATTTTAATACTGCTAATGTCACCGTTTCATATGTCAAATAACTCTGCACATACATCTGAATATGCTTATTGTGCTCTCCCTGTAAGCACACACTGCAAGAAAAGAATTCTGCATCTAGCCAACTTCTAGCTTCAGTCACCCATTCAAATAGAGTGAAGAAAGTGTCAGGGTCACGTTCATTGAATTTGGGTACTAAACGCAGGCTGGTGGTAATATCCAAGCCGTCGAGCACTGACAAGTATAGACTCGCCTGACACTGAGATTTATCCTCATGTATTGCCCTTAATCTAACATGCTCAACTTCTAAAGACAGCCCAGCAGTCTGTACCATACACTGCACCATACCTGACACAGCTCCCACTATCTCACCTTTATGCAACACCCCATGCTCAACCAATGATGACAAACTTTCTGTTTTATTCCACCCTTTCGCAGCTTAATCCGCAAAACTATCCCATAGAAATCTGCTATTTTCACCATATCATCTTTTTTTTTACAATTATCCAAAAACACAGCTGAGGTCACATCAAAGAAGTCCGACAACGAAGCCATAATCACACCAATTTACCGCTAGACTGTAAAGTGTACACTGCTAGACACGCATAAAGAGCAGGCAGAACCCCTCAGAGTTCCTCCCTGGCTGCCTTACCAAAACTAACTGTAGCCTAACCAAAATCCTAGTCTTCTGGTGGTTCTGCAGCAGGTTTATTAAGTACCAAACCAGTGAGATGATGAAGCGACCTGCATGCAGGCAACCCCAAGCAAACTCACGGGTTGCCCCCAAGATGACTGCCTAAAGACGGCCGATGCTAACCACCGTCCCACACACACTACAAAAAAATGCACGGGCACAACCCAACGGGGAAAGTGTCCTACAACCTGTCCTATGAAATGCATGTCACCCTTTTAAACTGAGTATTCAAGATTTTCTAAGTATCTATTGGTCTGATGAGTAGGGAACCAAAACCCAAAAACCAATATCTAGGGCACAATTAGGGTTTGATTAGCTTAAGTTCGTAAGGAGATTTGCAATGGCCACTCTGCATAGAGTTAAAAGAAACCTCCAACCACAATTAGAGACACAAAAATACATATTAAAAAAGGATGAAATGTATTTTGGAAATAAAATGTTAACCTTGACAGGCTGTACCTTTGGCAGGTGTCATTAAATAACTTGCCCCTTTCAATTACCAAAAACATGAGCCTGAACAAAACAAAACAATGTTTCATATCATACAACTGGTTCGATTTACCTCAGTTGACCTTCAAGTTCCAGTACCATTTCGTTAAGTGTCCTTAAGCGCATTAGTTCACACTGTCCATTTCAGTTTAATGCACTTAATATTCATTAGTTCCTTGGTCAGTATTTAGAATCGGTTGGATTAGGGTTCAGTTACTCTCTAGTTTGATGCATCAGTTACTATGTGGTATCAGGCTGGAACCCAAAAATGGAAAAGTAGTGAATAAAACATCTGACATCTGTCGTATGAAAGGTGAGCAGAAGGGAAGGAGGACCCCAAATACAGACGGCTTACGTAGAGCAGGTGAGGGTTTATTAAATGTCTCAACAGACAACATACATGGAATCAGGAAGTGACAGTCCAAAAACCAAGAACGAGGGAAAAGTCCAAAAAGCCATCAAATCCAGATCCAAAAGATAAAAGAAACACACGGGAAGATACAGCGGGGAGCTACAACAATGATCCAGCACTAGGACAGGGAATAACACGAACTAAATACACTTAGGGGAGGTGAAGACCACGAGGCACAGGTGCAGGACAAACACAGGTGAAAACAGTCAGGGAATCAGGGGCAGGAAGTAAACTGGACAGACAGAGGGGAACAGACAGATAGTAAATGAAAACAGGAAGTCTAAGAACAAAAATAAAACACAGACTAAACAGACAATTTCACAATAACTCAAAACCATGAACATACAAAACTCTAATAATAAATACAAAGAAACGACCATAATCAAAACCACGCCACCAAATCCCAAAACACCCTATACAACCCAAAACCATAACAAGATCTCAAGTAGGAAAAATTAGCAAATCCTCTCAAAAGGAAAAGGAAATCCTCCTTTTAGATCCTACCACCCTCCTGGGAAACAGGTGGCCATGGGATATGGAACGTCCTCTGTAGACATCTCAGGTGGCATCTGGTCCTTAGGGTAGCACCAGCTCAGTTCTTGTAAGTAGACTCTACCAACAAAAGGAAAAAACAGCCTGCACACAATTGTTCAGAGCAATCCCTTCAGTGTGCAAAATAAAATAAATTACCACCTAAATGAACTACTCTTGTATTACATTTGCATCTAAAAAAATAAAAACATCTTTTATCAAATGTACTGCCTTCTATTTTCATATCTTAACAGTTATTGGCCAATAAACGATAAAAATACATCAAAAGAATAAGCCAAAGCGCAATCTAATCCCCTGTGAAAGGCTAAGGCATATTGAACTCATAGCAGGTTAACAGCGACAACCAGGATGTGTACAGCATTATACTAGCTCACAAAAGGCGTTACAGGGCTAATACAGCTAACAACTCATTAGCAAGTCCTAGAATTCACATTTCCACAAGATAGCATATCCTGACTGGTTTCATAATTAACAATGTACTCCAATAATCTACACCATTTTCACAAACATTGAAAAAAAATAGGCGTAAATGATCAATGTATATTGTATATAAATATTCTTCATTGAAATAGTTCACTCTCCTTGGCTTTTATACATCACTGGACTTAACCATATCACTTTGGTACTTATGAAAGACTATTTCAATGCTCAAAACCTTGTTTCTTAGAGCGGTTTTACTCACTCGATCCGGGAGAGTGTGGAAAAAACTTCTCTTTTCCCCTGTAGATAGGAGAAGCTGTGTGCAATGCTGTGGTACATCCACGGTACATGGGAATAACAATACTTAGCGAACAATGTAACATTTACTGGAGGATAGGGGGAAAAAATAAAAAAATAACGTCCCAGGTTACGTATGTAACCATGGTTCCCTGATAGGGAACAAGACGCTATGGGGAATGTCCTCAGCGTGACCACATCTGAATCTCTGTATCAACTTAGAACAATCTTGATTGGGTTTAACGTCAACATGTGACGCACACCGGTGGAACTGGAGGTACAAAGGGAGCTGGCTTCACTGTTGTCGTCAGCCTTCTGATCAACTGAAGCAAGCCACTCACAGGCATGCCTGAAGTATGGCAATGAGACGCAGCGTGCCTATCAGGGAACCATGGTTACATACGTAACCTGGGATGTTCCCTTTCAAGGGAACTTCAACGCTGCGTCAGCTGACGCTATGGGGAACGCAGTACCAACTCCGCCATGCTGAGGGGATGCCTGTCCAAGTGCAAAGGCAACAGGGCACACTTCAGGACAAGAGAGCCACAGATCCCAGATTATTTAAGCGGTCTAGGCTATAGAATCTCACAAAAGTGTGAGGCGAGGACTATTGCATATATCGGAGAGGGAGGTTCCTGACCACCAAGCTCTGGAGGACGCCATACTCCGTGTGGAGTGGGCTCTTATTGACAGAGGTGAAGGCAAACCGCGCACCTCTTACGCCGAAAAGATAAAGGGAAGGTTAGATATAGGTCTATAGTTGGCTAAAACCCCTGGATCGAGTGTGGGCTTTTTAAGGAGAGGTTTAATAACAGCTACTAGAAAATTAATCACGTCCTGCCCTCAGCTGGTGCCAACCGATCTTCAAACATAGAGGCGTTGGAGGGAGCTGTGAAACCTGATGTGTACTTGGACTGCTTCTCTCCTGTCGACTTTATTCAACTAACATCGACAATTTCTTCATCTAAGCCTTCGACCTGTCTCTTAGACCCAATTCCAACTAGGCTGCTTAAAGATGTTCTACCATTAGTTAGTACGTCTTTTGTAGATATGATCAATTTGTCTTTACTGACAGGTTATGTACCACAGTCTTTTAAAGTAGCTGTTATTAAACCTCTCCTTAAAAAGTCCACACTGGATCCAGGGGTTTTAGCCAACTATAGACCTATATCTAACCTTCCCTTTATCTCTAAGATCCTTGAAAAAACTGTTGCTAATCAGTTATGTGACTTTCTAAATAACAATAGTTTATTTGAGGATTTCCAGTCAGGTTTTAGAGTGCATCATAGCACAGAAACAGCACTGGTGAAAATTACAAATGACCTTTTAATTGCATCAGACAATGGACTTGTCTCTGTACTTGTCTTGCTAGATCTTAGTGCTGCATTCGATACCATTGACCATCAAATTCTATTAC